>CM060101.1:10967483-11149983 GCA_030522485.1 Stenchaetothrips biformis
ATTTATGCGTGTAGGTGGGAGCTGCTGGCTGAGCGCTACTTTCGTCGCTCCGTCTCTCTCGAGACAGAGCCAGCAGCGCTGCGCTCGCTCGCTCGGCCAGCCGGAGGACTGATTCCGAAAATCCTCTTGGTCGCTCTGTCTCTTGCACTCGTGGTGCGAGGGAGTCTGCCGGCCGAGGCGTCTGCAGCCGGCGATGAGGTTAGGGACGCCTTTGTTGGCCCACACGTCGCAGACACACCAACGACACACATCGCTCAAAAGCGGCCAATCGTTCTCCTTCTTTTTGGCGACGCACTCCTTTACTGTTATTTGCGGCTGCGAACGGGATCCGCTGCCGGTGGGCTCCCTAAAAAACACACACACACAAATAACACAAAAATAAAAAAATAAAGAAAACAACAATCAAAACGGCCGAAACGAGGGAAGCGGCCACTGCCGATACAAAAGCAGACCGTCCCGGATTCCTGTCCGCTGCACGCCAATCGGGGCATCTTGCCCTTCACTTCCCAGAACGCCCTTCGGAAACAACAACAACAACAACAACAAGGAGGACGAGAGGAACCTGCTCGCGCGCGCCGCACACGCCCACGACGCACAGAGCGCGCGGTGACCTGGCGGTTGACTCGCTGCCGCGGCCCGCCCCCTCCACTGCCCCTCTGCCGTGACACTGTCCCGCCGCCACCGGCACCACCGGCAACGCCACCGCACCGCACCGGCACGCCACCGGCCGACGCATGAATCAGCTGACGCACTTACTTTCACCTATGCATTACCATAGGGAAGGAAGGGATGTCGGGGTCAAAGTGTAGTGCACGTCGAGTGCCGTTGGGGTCGGCGGTCGACCAATGGGTCGGCCAAAGGGTCGGCGTGGCAGGCGCCGTGGAGGACGGAAAGGAGTGGCAGGGCTATGGCCAGGAGAGCTTTAGGTCAAAACGGGTCGCCCCGGTCACGAGCGCGCAGCCGCTGCATCAGCGGCGCAGCGTTTCGGCTCCTGAACGTCTCCGAGTGGCCGCCCCTGGATGCTTCTGGCTGCCGCGGCTGTCTTTGAAGGCTTTCCCCAGCTGGCCTGCTGACTTAGGTGGTCCTGCGAGCCGCACCTGGAGGCTGGCTGCCCGTCTGGGGTGCCTCTCTGGATGTCCCTGGGACGGACCCTCAGTGTCACCGGGCTACGCGCGAAACAACGTCGGCCATCTAACGTGGCGAAACGAAGAAAAATAGAGAATACGTAGAAACTGAAAGAGGGCGGGAACGGCACCGCGGCGAGACAAGTGTCAGTGCTTCTGGGCACGGGCTGGGTCGGCAGTCTCTAAAGAGATGATGATTTTCTCTTTCCGCTCGACGCGGCATGACACAGGGAACTCCCTCGCTCCGCCTAGTGGACCGGGCACCATGCCGCCGCCTGCCTGCCAAGTGCCAACTGCACCAGAGAGATGATGTCCTCAGAGCCACTTTTTCTATTACGGCCCACCAACAGCGCATGCAAACACAAGGCGGTGCCAAGTCAATGCAATTTTTTCTTTAAAAAAATTTAAAAAAATTTAAAAGAAACTATAAATTTTTTTTAAAAAAACGCCGCATGATTGTGAGAGAGACAGGGCGACGGCGGAAGGCGCCGACAATGACGACTGCTGAAACCCCTTGTACTTTCGCGTCGCTACGCAATAAATCAAATCTTTTTTCTTTCTTTTTTGTTCGCCCGCACACGGGGAAAACTACGGCGGTGAGGTGTTACGCGCAGCTGAGACATGACGGTTAGGTTAGGTTATCCCGAGAAGAAAGTTGCAGAAGAAGAAGAGGTAGTGAAGGGGCAGAAAAAAATAATCTAAAGACGGACTGATGACGAACGCAGCGAGTTGCAGAGCAGTGCGTGCCGCTGCCCGCGGCCGCGAACACGCCGAGAAACTTTTCCCTCGACAACATTCTGATCTCCGTTATGATGTGATCGACGATAACGCAGACAGATGTTACGCTAAGAGGAGTCCGGCGAAAAGGGCTCAAAGGAGCAGGGCCAGGCTGTGCAGCCTGCAGGCAGCCTGCCGGCAGCCGCCGTGCAGCCTGTCCGCATCCAATGGCAATCCCTCATCCGGACGAGGAGGGATTAAGCTGCCCACACCACAATCATAAATTCGGCTTCGCTTCTTCAAACAGACGCCAGTGGGAACCATTTTTCTGACCATCTATAGGCGTGTGCAGTCGGTCTAGTGTGGGCCATAAATCAGAGGGGCTGTCCGTGCGTGCGTCGGGAGTCTCAAATTCGGGGGCTGTCAGCAACAAAATGTGCACGGATTTCCGGTAAGGCTGAATGAATTTAAGGTTTGGAGTTTCACAGATGTCGATGTGTTTCAAACGAACGCACCTTTTCATTAGACTTTCAAACCAGTCGTTTCAACGTCCTCTTTTTTTCCGGGGCCGCGGGTCATTTCCATTCGCATCGTATCTTCGTCCTTTCAACAACAGTCTCCGCAGAAGATGAGAACCCCCGCTGATAGTTTTCCTCGCCTTTTCGCTCGCGGACTTTGTGGGAACACAATTCGAAAGCAATGGAGAGAGATTTTCGCTCCAGTGGAGTGGTCAGCGCCGCGCCAAGCGGCGCACAAGTATTCATGTTTTCATTTCACTGTGGAGAAAAGTTCTCGCGGCGCGCGGCGTGATTTACCTCCCGCTCTACGCTTCCCGCGCACTTTGCAGCGCTTTGCGTTCGGCGATGGAGAAGGTGCATCAAGTGCATCACCCGATACGTGTATTGTTCCCCGCCTGTCGTGCGCGGCCTCGCAGCGACCCACATGTTCAGGTGCTGTGTTCTGGTTCGCACGTGTGTTCGCACGTGTGTGTTGCCTCGCTTTGAACGGTGTCGCCGCGACTTCCGCGAGGAAGCCACACAAGAAAAACGCCCTTCATTTTTATTTCTTTTGGCGGACGCCGTTAAATTTAAAGCAAACAAAAAAAAACGCGGGAAAAAAAGGGTGACTACGGGATTTGAACCCGACCTTTCCATAATGCCGGGCGTGGCGCTGGGAAAGGGCTGTCGAAGCGCACAATATCATTCCGCAACAACGCCCAAGTTTAGTTTTACTTTCCGACGTTTCCTCTCTCTCTCTCTCTCTCTCTCTCTCTCTCTCTCTCTCTCTCTCTCTCTCTCTCTCTCTCTCTCTCTCTCTCTCTCTCTCTCTCTCTCTCTTCCCCCCGCCTCTCCATTTTATTTCCCTTCACGTTTATTGCCCCTGCTTGCTGATCCGCCGAGGCGGCCAGTGAGGCGGCCGGCGACGAAGTGCAAGTAAAAAGGCGAGGCTGCAGCCCTAATTGCGACGCGCGGCGCCTAGCAGCGCCTACACTGCCAAAACAAACAGTCACAACGTGTTCTTTTGTTGGAATTTTATTTTAAGTTTGTGCCCTTTAAAAAAAAAATTGTTTGTTTTTCTTGTGCCTATTGCTATTAGAGCGTGCAAGAGCACGAGCAGGCGGTGGTCGTGCGACGCGCGGTCCGTGCGGCAGTGTACCGCCGGCACGCCGCGGCGGGCTGCGTGAGCAGGCTGGGGTACTCGGCGTCCACCGCCACGGCCGGCGGACCCTCTAGGCGGCCCGGGGGCACGCGCCTCCCCGCCGCGACCCCGACCCGCCGCAACGCCCTCTGTCTCTCTCGCACCCCCGCGGCACACTGTGCGAGAGAGACAGGACGCGGGCGGCGCACAGCGGCGGCATGACGTCAACGAGGTGCATCATTTGCAGGCTCCGCCCGCGGAGCACCGCCGCACAGTGGGTCAGAAGACCGTTGAGGTGGCCAATTATGAACGCGTTTTGAGCTCCAGAGTCGCTGAATGGGACTCGAATCGAACGTGTGGCCCCACCAATGGCTTCCTCGTTCGGAGAGCAATCCATTGGTGGGGTCGCACGTTCGATTCCAGCCCCATTTAGCGACTCTGGAGCTCAAAACGCGTCCGGGATTTTGGCCGCCTCAACGGTCTTCTGACTGTTCCACTGTGCGCCGCGCCGCCAAGCTCGCCTCCAGGGTGCAAACCGTGCACACGCTGAGTCTGCTAGAAAGTGACGCGCACCACCGGGACAAGCAGGACATGCAGTCCTCAGTGATAGACATGCAGGACACGGAGCTGGCAGTCATGCCAGGACCCTTTTCGTAACCGCATGCGCCGCCATGCACTCTGCGGTCACTGCCGCCTGGAAAGCGCCCGCCACGCCGCGAAACGGTGATAGCCGAGGTCACAGCGAGCTGCACCGCAGAGTATATTGTTTCGGGTTCGAACACTCGTCAATAAATGGTTTTTTTTTTTTTACATTTTCACTTTTTTTTGTGTGTGAGTGATAATTGGTCAAGTGATGCGGGTCGGAGCCTGGCTGTGCGACGGAGAGCGAGCGCGTGCCCGCTGTCACATGCAAAGGCAGAACCAGGAGCGTACAATGAGTGAGAGTGGAGTGGAGCTAGGCAGGCTGGGCTGGCTGGAGCTAAATCAGGTGTCACTGAGAGCGAGAGTACGGCGGCGCGGCCTCGAACTTGCAGCCCCGGTCATTGCCGTCGCCCTGTCTCTCTCGCACTCACGGCTCGGCCCGCCGCGGAGACAGAGCGACGGGGCGACCCTTCAGAATCAGGCGGCGGGCTCCTCGCTTTCCTACTCGAAACGAAACGATGCATCAAATCGGAATGGCACGACACGAACGGCGCCAAATTAGTGGAGAGGGGGAGAGAGACAGAGAGATGGTCGGTAAGAGAGATGTTATTTGGGAGACCGGGCGGCGCTGACGGCGGCGTCGGGATGTCTGGGGCGGCGCGGCGGACGGCCGGGCGGCCGGTCACTCGGACAGACGGACGGGCAGAGAGAATACGCCCACAGCAGCGGTCCAAGAACTAACACGATAATGAGCGATGGCCACTAAAGTGAAAACCCGTCCGGAACCAGTTTGGAAAAAAGGCTTTTCTTTGAGTTGGGCCCTACAGTCGATGAAAGATCGAACCTATCGAACACTGAGCTTGTCCCGGCTTCTCGGCGGTGGGGGCACTGACAGCACAGTGGGCGGGGTTGCAGCGCGTCCTGCAGGCCTGTCCCACCCCCGGACAGGAAAGAAGGAACAAAAAAAAAATCAGGAGCAGAACCAGTATTCGAACCCGCGGCAAGAAGACAGTTCATCTTTCAAGAGAGCAAAACGAGAAGCGACACTGGTACTGTTTAGCTCCCTGTGTCGCACGCCGGTCGAGAGCACTTTCACTAGCACGCAGACCGGCCGGGGCGGGCCGCCTAGACACGGCCAGACAACTAGACACGGCACCAACTAGACTTTGCTAGGCTGCCAGGCGGTCGGGTGATTCAGCTCGAGACACGGCACGCCGCCGGGGAGTGCACTCGTGTGAATGGTGGCAGCCGGCCGCCGGCCCGCTCCCATCTCGCCGAGCAGGAAGGCCATTTCGGGTTCGCACTTCCATCATTTCTTGTCAAAATTTTTTTTTAAAAAAATAAAAATATTTTTTATAATTTTTAGTGCAATTTTTTTTTAAAATGGTTTCTGCTGTTTCCTTAGATTTTTTATCACACGTTTTTGATTGGTTGGGGAGATGGAAGAGGGAGTGGAGTGGATGTGTTGAACACGACTGTGCGGGGGCCGAGCCCAGGGGGCCCCAGGGGGGCCCCGGCGGGACCAGTCCCCCCTCCAGGCTGCACCGGCCGGCGCAGGGCGAGCCATTGACCAAGCAATGCAGAGCGATCCGACGCGGGCGACGAGATGGACGGGGTAAAGCCGTTCGAGTGAAAGCAGAAAAAGTCAAGACAGGTGGCAACTATAGCAGCCCGCCCGCCCCGCCCGCCCCACCCGCCCCGCGCTCGCTTTTATATGATACGCCCGGAGCGCTCAAGCAATGGCAATAGCAATAAAAGCAAAAGATGAGAATAAAAAGGGAGCAATAATCCGAGAAGAGTGTTTTCTCTCTTTGTTGCCGGCATGCGTGAGGATTAGCACGGCGCGCGGTAAACGCGGCGAGAAAACAACGCGAGGCGGCGACGCTCCGGCGACAAGCAAGCAGGCTGCGGAAAGAAAGAGGTTTTCTCTGCGAACCTTCGGCTTCGGCGTGACGATTCTCTCTGAAGACCTCCACGCGGGGGGGGGGGGGGGGGCGCCCGCAGCGTGGGCCGTGCCGCCGCACAGCCGTGTCTCGCAGTGTTGCCTACCCTGCCTTGGTCGGGCGCTCGGCCGAGTGACGCACAGTGGGTCAGAAGACACGGCGGTTGAGGCGGCCAAAATTCTCGGCGCGTGGCGCGGACGCCGAATGACCCCGCCGAAGACAAGCGGCCGCAGTCCTTGGCCATGGCGCCGGCCGCCCTGACCCTGCACTTGGACGGCGCTGGCCTCGTTCGGCGGCGCGGCTCCGGCCGGCCTGCCGCCTTGTAACGAGCTCGCACATGCCGCCAACAACAGCAGCCAACAACAGCCGCAACAACAACAAGAAACATTAACAGAACAACGACGAGGAGGACGTTGGTGAAAACAACAACAACAACAAGGTAACCAAATCAAGAGTAAAAATTAAAAAAAAAAATCAACAAAAATTGAAGTGAATAATGAAAGTGACGAAACAACGACAACAACACCACGCTTCCATCGGCCGTTTGACGGCGAGTACCCGCGCTGCGCTGCGCGGCGCGGGCCGGGCGCCGCCAGCTGCGGAGTGCGGACCGCGGACCCCCGGCAACGCCGCGCCGCCGCGCCGCGTGGTTTTACGCGCAAAGGTCGAGCTGTCTGTCGTCTAGTCCCTGCAGTGCGATGGCGGTGCCATGGCGGTGCGATGGCGGTGCCATGACCGCGTCCCCGGGGGGACTGGCTGCCCCTGCCCGTGGCCTGGCCTCGCGTCATCATAACTTTCTCCACCCCGGCGGCGGCCTGGCAGGGCGGCAGGCACTCTGCCGGTACTCAATACACGCGCTCGCTACTCTACACTACAGGCGTGTGTAGTGCACGCGCACGTACTTTTTTTTTGTTTCGGTAAAAAAAAAGTTTACACTGGCAAAGGCATAAAAATGGCGTCCTATTCGGGCGTAAAGTTTTTTTTTTTATGTCATTTTATAAAATTTATGCCCTTCGACGAAAAGTTACAAATGAGCACCAGGAACCGACCAACCTTCACAGCAGACAAAAAATAATTTAACGTTCATTGCCGATTTATTCATTTTTATTTTTTTTCAGTATGATATATTACGTGCTAAAAAAGGCAATTCTTTTCTGCTTCGAGGAGAAATGTTTAGCGGCGCTGTGTCGGCAACTTGTCGGCAGTGTCGCGGCGGCACTACTGCACCAGTCTGTGAGTGGAGCCAGCCGTATGGCCGGGCCGGGCCGGGCCCACTGTGCGGATGGCCCTGCCAGGATGGCGGCACTGGAATCGTTATTGGTCGACAAACGACCGGTGGACGTGACGCATCGATGCGAGGCTCGTCGAGTGACCCTGCCTCACATGGCGCGGCGCGGCGCCGCCGAATAGTCGTGCCCGCGCGCAGTGAAAGTATTGGCACACGCGAACCCGCGGCCCCGTCTGCCGACTCTTTGTCAGAACGGTGCATGCAGCGCTGGCCGTGCTGGCGGACTCCCCGAAGGCGGGAAAAGCAGCAAAACACCGGCCAGGTCATCTCTCAACACATCCGCGAACCGCGCGCTGCGCTTCCCGCGTTCTCACGTTACCCGCGTGAAGGCGGCAGCAACCCTGGACACGTTTTAAATTTATTTATTTATTTATTTATTTATTTATTTATTTATTTATATATTTATTTATTTATATATATTTATTTATTTACTTACTTTTTAGCAAATGGTTCTTCGATGTGTCCGATTCGAGAGACATATTTGAGGAAAATTGAGCCGAACACATGCGCAGAGTTGTGCCTGTCCACGGCTCCCCGGACCACGTGGTGGTGCTCCTTGCGTCGGCGGCAATGCACTGCTGCACACCGGACGGCCACGGCGCGTGCCATCGTGCATACCGCGATTCGGTTGGAGAAAAAATAAATAAAACTGTCCCCTGTGCAAACGCTGAACGCTGAGGCGACATGGGCAGGTGCGGGGCCGAGGGAGACTCCAGGAAGCAAAAGGGGGGGGGGCCTCCTTGCAGCGCATGGCGTGTCGTTGCCGTGTTGTACAGTCGCTGACCTTTCTCCTAGGAAGCAGTGACAACCATATGGGGGTATAAACACTTTCCTCTGCAGCGGTTGCATCGCCCTAGTGGGCCAGCGAGCGCCACGGCCTGGCAACAGCCACACCCAGGTGTAGTGCACACACACGCACAACGCACACAGGCGCACCGACATGTTCGGGCTCCTTGCAGTGCCATGAGTCCCCATTAGCTTGTCAGAGTTTCCGTCCGAGCGCGGCCAGTATTTCGTCCCCCGCCACCGCGTTTCTTCAAACCTCAAGGGACGGCGATAAAGTGACGAAAATGAGCGGCGGGTCGGTATTCGAAGCCGCGGCGTCTGAAAGCGCTGCGCTGTGTGTGGGTCGAGGGAGCCGCGCGGAGGGCCGTCCTGGGGCCGTCCGGCTGGGCCACGGCAGCCCATGGCAGCCCATGGCAATCCGCGGAAGGAGGGGGAGATTGTGGCGCCCCGAGCGGTGAAAGGCTTTAACTCAGCACACTGCAGCGCGCTGCGCGCTGCGCCGGCACACGCACGCACACACACGCACAGAGTGCACGCACGGCTCCGGGTGACGAATCGGATGCATTCACACACCTGTGGTGGGTTAGGTACACTTTGACCCAAACAAACAGGTGTCACCAACTTTCTTTTCCAGGTGCTCCTGGAGGCGCGTCCCGGCCCTGCGTCCCGGCCCTCCTGCGCCGCCTTACTTCCGAGTCCGCGGCCGGAAGCTGTCAAAAGTGAGGCTGTTGCAGAGTCGTTCAAAGCCGGCGTTCGAGTCATTCCCACCGCCGTCTCTGCTCTCACAAACCAGTCGCCTAACGCCCCGCTTCGCCTACCAGGTCACCGATGGTCGGGTGGCCGAGCGCGCAGAGGCGTTGGTTGCCAGTGATGAGGACCGGCGTTCGACTCCATGCCCTTTTCGGTGCATTTTCGAATTTCGTCGCCCATCCGTCTGTGCTGGATGGATAAACAACAAGATAAAACAGCTAGATGCCTTTTATTGTATTACAGTCAACTCTGATCTTAAAGATCTTCAGCATATGCATGACCATATGCGTCTCAGATTCAGTACAGTACAAATCCTTCAAACAAAAAAAATAATAATAATAATAAAAAATAAAATAGTTTTTAGAAAAAAGGAATAGAATTACAGCAACAAGACAAATAACGAATTATAAAATAATGTAGGGGACATTAACGGAAAAACCTCAAGTAAGACTTATTCTCTCAGATTACAAATAATTGCTGAACAATACTGATTGAGGGCTTCAGACTTAAATCAGTCAATTGAGTTGATCAGCCTTCTCTGTTGGTTACTTTATGATGAAAGAGTTAAATCAGTCTTATAGTAATAAAAGTAGACTTAGAAGAAAATAACAAAAGCAAGAAATGAAATTTAAGAAAATTGAAATTGGATGAAAGAACTCTTAAAACAAAAAAGTTTGCATTCAGGCACAAAATGTGTACAAAGCCATAACTAAAACGTTTTAAAGCTTCATAAAGGGTAATAGTTATTCAGTTACATTATTCTAATACTATACTATTCATTAATAAATGTTACACAGTCCTTTATATTAAACAGAATCCTTCTTCATCCTCTACTTACTAACACCTAAGCTACAGTACTTTAAAGTGATGTTTCTAGATAGCACACTTTAATAAACTGAAAGACTAGAAATCTGACAACTTTCTTCAGTTTTGCAAAAAAAATAAGATAAAAATAAAAACAACAAAATCCACATTGAATGTGATGATTTAATGCACAAATTTGCGCATAAACTATATACCGGTGAGCATACTGTATTCATCAATCATAGAATTCAGTAAAGCAAAACATCTTGACCACCAGAGAAACACATGTGGCCACATTTTGTGGTTTAGATATACTGTACTTAAGAGAAAGTGCAATGAATAGAGGGTAAGTTTATGAGACAAAGAGAGAAGAGAATGGTACATAGGATGGGTCTTCAATGAGATGGTCTTCGGCTCCACTGGGCGCTGATGTTAAGCCGGTGACGAGGAAGCTGCGCCGAATTGCTTCCTGCATGGTTGGTAACAATTAGTGCCCGCCTTTTACAAACAAAATAAGATAGAAGTCATCAACCAAACTAACACATTACCTTTCTTGTTTCTTTCAAACTACTGTATGCCTCGGCAATCCAGCCACCAATGTCTGCATTATTTGAGTAAGATGTTCGCTTGCAACTTGATAATTGATCGGTAGAAGAAAAATGTCTGGACCATCTGTTGTAAATGTGAGCTTCAAACAAGCGGGAGATGGCTAGGTCTAGTGGCTGGAGCTTCAGAGAGCACCCTGCTGGCATGATGGCAAGGGTCACTTCGGCTGCCTTGCAAGCTTCTTGGACCGGTTCAGGGCAGTGAGGATCGTAACAATCAGCTATGAGGACACTTGGACGTGTTACATGCCTAGGAAATTTTGAAGAAAATAAAGACGTTGGTGAAAATCAAACAGAAAAACACACATTCATTAAGTTTTACTTTTACAGGAACAAAATTTTAAATCTTCTCACCTGGTCCATACGAACTCCAGCCACTGCTGGAAAATGGCAGTGGTCATAGAACAGTCTCGTTGGTAAAACACAAGTAGAGAGACATCCCCAAATGTCAACGTCTCTGTTGTTCCTTCCCCCTACAAAGCAATATGAAACAAATTATGATAGCAACCAAACAAACAAAATTTGTAAATGTTGGTGCACAAATTACCTTGAAAATTACAGCTGGTGGCAATAGCTCTCCATTAGCAAGACAACTTAAAATAACAGTGGCATGACAGTTCTCCAGACTGGTTTGTCTCAACAATAAGCGACTCCTGGAACTTCCTGCACAAAGAAAACACGAAAGACATTAATGGTCAAAGGAATTTAGATAAAGGGATAAGGATAATGAAAAGAACCATAGTATTTTTCAAACATGAGCATACCTGATGTAAAATTTAGTGGGAGTTCATCCATGCAGCCTATGTTACTCAAAAGCGTATTTGAAGTATATATGAGCTTGTGGACATGTGATCGGAATTCTGAAATGCTCTGCTTTAACGTACTGGGTATCTCAACTTCAATGCCAGGTTTGGCAGAAAGAAGATTCCTGTGTCTCTTGCAGAATCGAACAAGCCAGCCAGCTGATCCCTGTGAAAATGGAACACATGGTTAACAACCTTGAGGTGGTTTCGGCCAAGAACCTTGCAAAATTGCTGTTATTAAGAGAATGGCAACTGAAATTACACTCACTTTAAACTCTGATTTGTGAACACCATTCAAAACCTCCTGTGCATAATTGACTAACTCTCTATGTGGAATGTTACGGTTGCGATCAAACTGTTCAAGGCACCAAGCTATGAGATCACTATCACCTTCATGGCGCAAAGCAATCCCATATCTTAGGCTCCACTTCTTCAGCCATCCATGTGAACACTGAATTTTGTCATAATTGTGTGCTCTAAAAAGTTCCACAGCCTTTGCACGAATCTAGAATTAAATAAGGCAACACAATTATAGAGACATGAATAAAACAAACAATTGGTGTATTACTAATAATTGGTGTAGCTTACATCTTTACTCTTAGGTTTATTTTTCTTGGCTGTCTGCTCACAAAACCAATCCCACAATTCTTGATCAACAGCTACACTTGTTACACCTCGACCAAAACTTTTACTGTTCAATTTAACCTTTGGGGTGCTTGCAGTGGTTAATTTAATAAACCCCAAAGTGCCTTGATTATTGTTGATCTGAATGTGCTTTGCAGAATCTGATGGAAGTTGATTTAACTGATTGACTGTCAATGTGTCTACTGAAAAAAAAAATAAAAAAAAAAATTAAAAAAGGCGAATAAGCTTTGACTACAAATTTTTCTCTAAATTTTAGCAAAGATTTACAGATAAAAATAGCAATAACCTTCATGAGCTTTCAAAAAAGTTGACCATTCAAAGACTCTTTTTCTTGCTATATTGAAAACGGTTGCTGCTAGGTTTTTGCTAGTTTGTTCAGCATAAAGAACAACTTCAATTTTTAAATCATCTGGATAAAGAGCCTTTTTATCACCACAGTCCAGAGGGAGCTTTGTTGTCTCCTTCACATTGTTTGTTAGCCTGCTTTTCTTTTCTTCATCATCTCGAAGTCTGAAAATGAAATTAAACACACATATTTGTGGTCTTTTTTACCAAACAGACACAAAATATGAAGGGTGGAAAACGAGAACACATGACAGTACCTGGATGCCCACACGTAAAACCAGCGAGATTTGTCCTTAACCCAATTGCCAGGAGTTTTCAACAATTGAATTGCTCGTTCAGCTACTTGTTCTCTCGTCAAAATAATGCCACTTTCTCTACTTTTTTTCAACCATCTCAACATGATTTGATCAGGATAATTTTTCACAGCCTTGGAAAGATTTTCAGAAGATTAAATAAACACACAACACATAGTCTTCACAATTAGAGACAACAATACTTACTGCATCAACCTCAGTTTTCCCTCTTGTCCATATTGTAACTGTATTAACATTAACTCCAAAGTAGTTTGCAGCTTCTTTCGCTGTATGCTTGGAAGCATATTCAACAACTTTCTCTTTGAAGTAGGGAAAATATCGGTCACCACTGGATCGACGGTAACACAACTGTTCCTTTTCCAGGCCACTCTTTATTTTGCTGGTGTTGCTTCCCTTTTCTGTCAAACAAGTTGCAGTCTTCTTCGGCTGTGGGAAAGAAATATATTCAGTGGGTATATCAAAGTACAACATATACAGCATAATTTTGAAGTTTTTCTTTTCCTGCACAACTTACACCTTTGAATGAATTTTTAGGAGCATCATCTTGTTCCGACAAAACACTTTCTACCAATTGAAGATCATAGGCTGCAAATCCATTTTCTTTTGTAGACTCACAGTTCATGAGGCCTGTAGAAGATTGTTCCTGATCCACAGCACTAAATGAAAAGATACTTTCTGTACTGCAGGGACTATGAGTTGAACTACTAATGGAGCCTTCTATATTTTCGGGGTTTGGTGATAGCACTTGCACTGGTGTGTTCCTGATCACATAAGTATTAGGTGATGTTGTTAGTCTTGGTGTTTGGTCAGTATGCAAATTAGATGAAGATCTCAAAAGCACTATTGTTGGGTCAGCGTTGGCAACAGTCACTCCAGGAACCGACATGACTTGAGAATCAAGAGAGCAAAGCTGCATTGTGTTGTCAGCAGCAGAAGCGACACTGCCATTCAGTGGAAGGCTTGAGTGGCTAACAATATCAGAATCCATCTCGCATTCCAATGAACATGGCAAGAAGTACATATTTGATACATTGGTGGTATTTTGGCTTGGAGAGCAGATTAATTTTTGAGGATCCTGTTCAACTTCACTGCCAGTGAAGCATGTGGAGGAAGGTGAGCTTCGGTTATGAGAAGTGGAAGAGAGGAAAACATCTTGATTTGTGGTATATTCATTCACATCACCAGAGGACGAAACTGGGAACAAATCCTCATTTCCCACGAGCGAAATGTTACCTGAGGAGGATACTCGAAACACACCACTGGTGTCAACAATCATATTTCCAGCCACAGGAGACGATGGGCTAAGTCCTTGATCTTCTATTCGAGATCGGTTCATGGACAAAGACAACAATTGATTTGCAGACTCTGAACCAGCAGAGCAAGGTAACTGTAGCAAGTCCTGAACTTTCGTAATATCACCCTCTTTAGCAAGAGAGGAAAAATGAAATACTTCTTCCTGCACTTTATCAGGCACTAAATGGTCATCATTCATTAAATGTGATGACAGATAAGGTGTTTCTTGTTGCACAAAGATTTCCCTGTGAGATGGTTGATATCTGATACTGTCTTGATGAGTAACTTTGTTATTGCCTTTCAAAGCTTTGTTACATGAACCAATGCCTCTGCTATAAAATATGTGTTCTCGATTCATGAGGCTCTGTTGAGAAGTCAGAGTGGTAGACAAACTGACATCAATGTTGTTCACTTTGTCAGGCTGACTGTTTTCATCGACTACAGATAATGTGCCTTGGAATGGTGATTGGTCACAATTCAAAATGGAAAAATCGTCTTCTTGCATTGACAGCATAACAGCATTGGAAATATAGTCATTCTCTTCGCAGCTGAAATCATCTTCTGCTACACTCATGTGACAGCCTACGGAGGCAATGCCTTCATGAGTGGCTGTTGGAGGGATGAGACTACCAAAATTGTCTAAGACTGGTTGTACCATGCCACAATCAATGCTGAGATTGGAATTTGGAGTTAGTGAATCACTACTTGAAGTTTTAGGCGGGATTTGGTGGGATAAATTCTCATTTCCATACTGTAAGTTAAGCTCAAAAGAAAGCTCGTCACTTAATTGATTAACAAAATCCGAGCTAACAGAAACATCTTCTAAGTCATGCTGTGCAAAGTTTCCACAAGGAGAAACATCATTGATCAAGTCTAAATGCAAATTATTGACTTTGTCTCCTGATCTTTGTCTGATGGCACCATCAATTGCAGCATCTTGAGAGTTCCCTGCATTTTTAATAAGAAGTGAATTCGTCAGGTTTGTTTTCAGCTTCTTTGAAGAGACATGGTTGGCAGGAATAACACCAAAGCTGACATTGGTCTCCGAGGAAGAGCTTAGAACATATGTCTGAAAAGACTTCGGCAATTCACACAACTTTCCTTTTCCCATGACTGTTGGTTTCAATCGTGGCACAGACTTTGAAAAGCAACTTGGATTCTCAGATTTGGTCTCCAAGGCTTGAACAGTGGTATGCTTGAAAGAGGGCCTGCCAAAGCATGACAATTCAGACAAATCATGCCAAGCAATATCTTCCAAGTTCAAAAGGGATGAGGTGTCAGGAGCAAATCGCTGCTCAGTTTGAACTGGGCCAAGTTCACTCAGTCCATTGTAGTGCTGAAAAAGAAAAGAGGAAAATTGAGTACAAAATTCATTTATTTTTAGTAAGAATTTAAAAAATAAATAGAAAAACATACTTGTGGTAAAAATGCTACGGCAAGGTCTGTGTCTGAACATGGGCTTTCAGGTTGACCAAGATGATTACTGGCGAACACAAAGGAATTCTGTCCAACATTTTCATGATTGGCCTGCGAAGATGCTAAATTTTGAACACTATTGAGAATTTTGCTGTTTGTTTCATCTTTTGAGCTATAGTCAGTTGGTCCACTTTCTAAAGATAATCTAGAGATTGTCGTGTCTGTTGAGCTTTGTAGGATCACTGGCGGTGAAGTCTTTGCTTTTGAAGCTCTTCTTGGTGCCCGCTTCTTTGGCAGTTGAGCTTTGCTTGCAGTCTTTGAGATAGGGTTGGACTACAAAGAAAAGAGCAATATTTACATTGAGGTTCAACATCGACACATTTTCGACAAATTTTCGAAGTTTACCTCATTATTCTGCTTTGCTGCTCGCCGCCACCTCTTCAACCATCGAATATACCAGCCATCACTAGCCTGAAGAGTGAACATACAAAGGCAAGTTCAAATCATTGATAAATTCTATTAAGTTTCTAATTACCGTAGTGTTGTTGTACTCCACAAACTCATTCTTACTTTAAAGTTAGCTATGCCTGCAGCGTGAAAAGCCAGTTTAGCCTTGGCCTGCACCAACCGCTTTGTGACCCGAGGGCCATGGTACCGTTCACACTCCTGCTTTGCATCACAAAACCAGAGCCATAAGTCACGGTCAACCTTGCCAAACTCTGGTCGCAAGCCCCGAACAGAGAGCACCTCAACATTCATAGCTTCAGATGATTCTTAGAACCTGGAGGAAAAGATACCCATTACAAAGAAATCATCATAGAGGTACTGCCCAAAATCAGGATCAATAGACTGAACTTTGGTGTATTGAGACTGCAAGTGTCTAATGATTGGAATGTAACATATATGACTGGAGGTTGTAAAATAACATCGCCCACATGCCTTGCAAAATACAATATATCATAAAAACCATGAAATGTGACTACCATAACCCTTGCCTTTTGTCCAGAATTAGTGATTATCCGTTGACAGAATGGGGAAAAAACTTAGTCAGGAAAACTTACTAGCTGGAGACGTGACTTCTTTACAAGTGATGAATTTACGGACGAAGTCATTGTCTTAAAACGATTCATTACAAGCTCACACTCTTTTCACATCTTCAAAACAACAACCTTCACAACTTCAAACAACCATCAACCAACATGACATCAATCAACATCAACATCAATCAACCAACAAAACTTACATACGAAATTTTTCATAGTACGTGCCCGATCTAGGAACGATCTCAAATCGACAAGTTATGAATGTAATGGATCACAACATAGAAAACATTGAGGATAAAACGAAATATTTGACAGTATGCAATTATTTTTAGCTGGAAAGAACTAGGGCTGTGTTTTTAAGCCTAAAGTAGTTGCTAATTTCTCATCATCATGAAAACAGTTGATCGATAGGTCGAAGGGCTCGGGCTCATTCGAGTAGTGATCATTCGAGTATTCGAGTAGTGATAAGTGTTTGTTTACATATTGCACCCCTCTAAGTACATTCCGTTTCATTTGCATTCCGCGGTCGTCATTTTCCTGAAAATCGGCCTTTAGTTTCTGAATTGTGCAATCTTATTTTTTTGTTTGTCTTGAGCCCTTTTGCTCAAATTTCAACATGATCTTCTCAGACCCAGTTCTATTCGCCGTCTGTATGCTGGAGACCGGTGCAGCTCTTTTCCTATTGGTGTATTTTGTATCCTTTTATGGCTTTTTCTTCCCTAGATTCGATGATTTTGTGTGTTAACCTGTTTAAAATTATTCATTAATTTTTAACAATTTTCCTTAACACTTCTCAGATTATAACCCTGTCAGATCTTGAATGCGACTATCTCAACGCACAACAGTGTTGCTCCACTCTTAATCAAGTATTAAATTTGAAGCTTTTCTTCTGTGTTCTTTAAACTTTGATCTTGCCAAGTATTTATTTCTTTGTTTTACTTTTCAGTATGTTATCCCAAAAATGGTTGGGCATTTGTCAATGACAGCAATTTTGCTGTTACATGGACATTGGGGTTTATTCCTTACGGCTCTTCCTATAGCTCTGTGGATCTTGTATGAGTAAGTCTGATCCAAGAAGGAAGAATGGTTTGAAGTAGAAAAGGACGTCTGTCATAAAAATTTTGTTTCGTTTCAGATACTTCAAAGTGCCTGCTGGAAACCCAGGTGTATATGATCCTACAGAAATTCACAACAGAGGGCAATTAAAAAGACACATGCGTGATTCCCTCATTCATCTTGGTTACAACCTTTTAGCATTCTTCATGTATTTGTACTGGTAAGTTTTGGAGGTTTTGGTGATTTTGGCATTTGCTTTTTAGAAACCTATAACAATTGTATCTTCTTTTCCCAGCATGATTATCTCCATTTTAAAAGATAATCCAATCAAACAACGTGATGATGAAATCCAGACTGACTTCTAGAACTGTTCATTTGAGAGTTGTATCTGTTTTCTTCCAGCTTTTCATTCCAGCTTCTATGTACCTTTGCAAGCCAATTTTAAAGAGGCTTATTTCTTTATTCCATTTACTTTTGTTCAATTTTTATTCTTCAGCCTGTCAATTTGAGAGGAAGGAGTCCAAGGGTGTCGTAAATAATTAACTTATCTCCTTTGTTGAGTCACTTTGATGAACTGTGCGTAGATTTGCTATTACGTATTAACCTAAACTAAACAATTTTGATACATATATTTTGTTTGCAATTTTGCCTAAGTTGCCCTGTGATAATTATTAATACTTGTGAACAGGAGAGAAGCCTGTAGTTATTTATTTTTTTGTACTTGACTAGTCATATATGTATGACAAGCTATTTTTAAGTGTGTGTAAGTGTGTGGAAGACTTGTCGTGTATGTGCTGTGACTCTGACTGATGACTCCATCAGCATCTGCAGGTTTAAATGAGCAAAGATTTGATTGGAATCATTGATGTCTATATAAAATGTAAAATACTTGTGTGTAAGTAGCCACAGAGCTGGGAATAAATTGGACAGAGGAATAAAATTTCTACAGGTTTTCATGTTGTTTTATTGGGCACCTGTTATTGAGCAACTCCAACATTGTAGAGACTTTAATCACTTAATCTT
This sequence comes from Stenchaetothrips biformis, assembly GCA_030522485.1. Classification (NCBI taxonomy): domain Eukaryota; kingdom Metazoa; phylum Arthropoda; class Insecta; order Thysanoptera; family Thripidae; genus Stenchaetothrips; species Stenchaetothrips biformis. The sequence continues at coordinate 10,985,719 of CM060101.1, forward strand.
CCTCTATATTCAAGTAACTGGCAACTCATCCTTCCAGTTCAGCTGCACATAGTGAGGAAAAGAGGCATAGAAGAGAGTAACAGATTACCACCACTGGCAATATGACAATGGAATGATACAGTACCAGCTTTATTGAACAGGTCATCATAATAAATAAGAGTGTAAAAAATAGGTTGGAAAAAATTAGCTGGAATGTCAAAATGCACACATTAACATTAACAATTTGACACCAAGTAGCAATCATTCCATTCTTTCTGAAGAGCTATTAATATGCTCGATCATTCCTTATCACAGAGAGGCTATACAAACATACACATAACAAAAAAACTGGATTTGCGGCTTATGGTTTATACACTTGAGAGCCAAAGAGAGAATAAGAAACAAAACATGTCAATCAACAATTCAAAGCTGACAGTCTGGAGTCAGATGTCACTTCATTCAAATATGTTCTGGGTAAATGGGTTCATTCAATAAGTGTTTCCAAAAATTAAAAGAAAGCCTAAATTTCTTTGATTTTTCAGAAAATAACATAACAAGGAACATTTTCAAAGAGAATAAGATCCAGCGTGACCAAGTGGCCAAAAATAAATTTAACCAAAAAAAAAAGTAATATAACACTGGGTACAGTTGCTTAAACTTGGTGAGTGATGATGGATGTTAAATTTTCCCCATTCAACTTAATATTACAAGTTAAAATACTGAATCCAATATGAGTTCTAAATAGAAAATACATCTATCTACAAAGTTTCATATTTTGATGATAGATTCTATAACAGATGTGCTTCGATCAACAAAGGCACAATCATTAGAAAATATACACCTTTTGAAAGGTTTTGATTTACTGACAAAATAAAACTTTGCCATCTTGGAAAAGGAAATAATGTCCAGATCCAGCAGGTACTTCATAACACAAAAAAAGTAATGTTTTACCCAACCAGAAAACAACTCAAAACAATACTGCAAACACCTCTGGCCTGAAGAATGGAAAGTACATTATTTATATTTGTGATGTATGATGTGGAAACACTCTGGGCACATAGTTGGCTCTAGATGCAATGAAAGATATGAGCATGATAAGTTCGATATTACTTAAAGTTCCATGCTAGTGTTGTTTGGAAACAGGTGTCTATGGACCTCCATCAAAGCCAACTTTTTAACTCCTTGCAATATCAATATCACAGCTCAATTAAGGAGTATCACATTTTGCTGTTAATCACCACGGACGAATGAAAGAAATTATAAAAAGTTCATTCTCACTGCAAAGGACTCCTTGTAGAATATTTAGTTGGTTAGTAGTAAAAAGTTTGAACAGTACAAGAAAAATTCTAACAATACAAAAAATTTGTGAAAAACTATTTTGCTGTCAAACTAATGAAACCAGCAGGAACTAGATCATAAATAGAAACAGGAGTATGAGAGTTAGTTTCTAGCCAAACTAGAATGTAAAATTTGCTTTCCGTGCAGTGTTCTTAATCTAAAAAATACACATATTTGAAAAATAGTTAAATAATTTGGTAAAATAACTACACTAACATTGTTTCTCATTAAGTACACCAGAGGCAACAGCTAAAGCTCCTCCATGAATGAAACGTACAAAATTATCTCCTGTTAAAGGCCCCAGTGCATAAAGACCAGGCTGTTCAACTCGCATTACTTTATGAGACCACAAATCAATAAGAATTGGGTTTGAGCGACAATCAATAGGAGAATTTGCATTAGCACCTAACCCTGTCCCATCAGCGCTACAGATGGATTTTAGGAATGATAAATTGGGGCGTGCTCCAATCAGAATGGCTACACCAGATACCTTGTGAGCACAAAGGCGACCATCAGGACCTTCCATGAGAATTTTTCTATCTGGTGAACTAAGGCCTGTTAGACTGACAATTCTGTGCTCAGGAAGTGCTTCATACAATGGATAGCATTTCCCACCATCTTCCATCATTTGATGTACCTGCAAGCACAAAATTGACATAAAAGTAAAACTTAAATTTCACTCAAATTAATTAAGCTTGCTGGAATTTAAAACAAATCAGTTACCTTATGATATTCAGGGTACATGATCTCAGGCAGTTGACGATCAGCAGGAATGGTTCTACTGCGGAATACATGAAGAACAGGGACAGAGTGGAATCGGGCCGCCAAGACAGCATCTGCGGCACTCAGCCCAGCTCCAACAATCAAAATAGGATCTACACCTTAGGAAGAAAAACATACAATATCAACAAAATTTCACTGGATGGAATCAAAGATGAATGAAAATAAAATAGTGTGACTTACCAGTTTGATCTCTATCGGCTTCCTCTCTGATTCTCCTGACCAATTCCTCAACTGACCCAGAGTCATGAACGATGTGGTTGCTTTTTGTTAACTCCCCTGGGACATTCAAGCGGTTTGGTTTGCTTGTGCAACCGGTTGCTATGACCACTTTTTGGCTGACGTAGGTGAAAGCCTGTCCACTGACTTGATCAAAGCCTTCCACCAGCCACAAAGCTCTGGCAAAGCACTGCCTCCTGCCACACCATCCATTGGTAGCAGTCTCTGAACACTAAAATAAAATAAAACCACCGTTGGTTATTTTTCCAAGATTTTTTTTTTTTTTAAAGAAATTTTTAAAAGTCCACAGAGCGGGAAAAGAATGAGAGCGTCATTACCTGGCAAACTGCGTTTTCCAGCGGCTCGATGTTGAACACCTTAGTTCCGCAGTGGAAGAACTTGTGCAGACCGCGCAGCCTGACGTAGTCGGCGTAGTACTGCGCCACGGACGCGGCGCGCGCGCGGCCTTCCTTGCTGTTGTTGTTGTTGTTGTTATTGTTGTTGGCGTGCAGCGTGCGCAGCGTGCCCGCCGTCGCCTCCCAGGTGCGGAAGTCAACGCCCGGCAGCTCCATCCAGGACGCCAGGCTGATGGTCAGCACGTTGCCGATCATCGTCTGGGGAAATCAACCGTCAGTTGGTTCATTTTTTTTTTATTTTTTTTTTTAAAAACAATATTTTTTTTAAGAGCAAAAAAAAAAAAAAAAAAAAAAAATAAAATTGAAGGGAGATGTAAGACCGACCTGCCAGGCGCCGCCGGGCGGGCTGGTGCCGAGCACCACGTGGTCCACGCGCTTCTCAGGGTGCAGGCGCCACTGCAGCAGCGAGGGCAGCTCCAGGCCCTGGTCCGCGCCGGGGTGCGTCAGGGCGTCCATCAGCAGCGACAGCGGGTGGGGCGCGCGGCCCTCCAGGCCCTGCGACAGGTGGCGCAGGTCCTGCTGCATCAGGGGCACCATGGCCTCGCCGCGCAGCAGCCCCGCCAGCCGCGCCGACAGCATCTCGTCGGGGTGCTGCGCGCTGCGCAGGTACGGCCTGTGTCCGGCCAGCACGTGCGAGACGGCGATGCCCGACGGGCCGTTGCCTGCAACCCGTCCACGCTCCGTCAGAAAACAACAACAACAACAACAACAAGCGTGGCGCAACTCAGCAGCGGTGGCAGCAGCCTCGGCCGAGCGCCGTGGAGGTCCCGGCCCGCAGCGCACGCGTGCGCGCCGGGTTGCCTGACGCCGGGGGCGCTGGCCTCGCACGCACTCACTCACCCACGATGACGACATCCTTGTAGACGGCGCTGTCCGGCACCAGCTTCCTAGCGGTGTCCCTCATGGCGCCGCAGGGTCGGCCGCAGGGTCGGCCGCAGGGTCGGCCGCAGGGTCGCGGAGCACTGCCCTGCCGGCGCTGCTATGGCTCGATCAGGGCGCGAGCGGCCCGCACCCAACGCCTGCAGGCACAAGGGAACAGTCACATTAGTCGCAGCAGGAACAGGAGGCAAGTCGTCGACACTGCGGCAGGCGGGCTCCTCGTGGTGGAGTCAGTGACCCGCCGGAAAAGAAGACCAACAAATCACGGGCAGAGTGGGCGCGCGAGCGGGCGCCACGAGCGAGAGAGAGAGAGAGAGAGAGAGAGAGAGAGAGAGAGAGAGAGAGAGAGAGAGAGAGAGAGAGAGAGAGAGAGAGAGAGAGGGGGGGGGAGGACCGCCAGGTGACAGCCAGCCCCTCTCCCCGCGATTCTGGTTTGGCCGTCCGCGGCGCGTCCCCCCGCCGAGGTCGCACGCTCGCGTCATTCTTTTTTTTGCCGTTTCCATCGTTTTTTTTTCCTTTGCGAGTGGCGCTGCGTCGCGTCGCGCTGCGTGCAGTTGGGCGGCCCGACGCCCTTGCTGTGCAGTGCAGCGGAGCAGGCGGCCAAGGATGGCGAGCGGAGCGAATCCTGGCCCTGCACAGTGGGCCAGGACACCGACTGGCGCAGGCGCTGCACTTCGGTGCGATTGCACGCCCAGGCCGCGACGCGTCTACCTCCCATCGGCGCGCAACTAGGCTAACACCCGGCAATGTCGGCGGGAAAAACCAAAAGTGATGTTAATTCGAACCGGCGATTCGTTTCTGCGCGCCGCCGACGTCACCGCTGGCCCACTATGCGGCCGGCGTGGCGTTACAGCGCGCCGACCTGTTTCCTCTCGCCCACCGTGACTGCCGTCGCGTACGCCATCGTCTGCCGGCGGCCCATTTCCCTGCCCTGGCAGTCGGCCAGACGGACGGACGGACAGACAGACAGACAGACACGGGCAAAAACCCATTCAACCGCGTGTGCGACTGTGGCGGGAAAATCCAGTGCCATCGGCAAAGCCACGCAAAAAATATAAATTATTAATTAATTATAATTATTTAAATACAGATATGTTGCTGAAGGTGCAAAAATTAACACGCGGATGTCCATTCCGTTAGAGCCCGGCTAATTTCGTTCCAGGAACGTTGCTGCATTTTTAGTCGCAGCGCGAATTAAATACGTATACATCATTGCGTGTGCTGATAATATTGGAGCCTCGCTGCCCACTCGGCGTCAACTAAAGGTTACTTTGCGCAAAGTGGATTGAAGCATCGTCCTTCCCGGGCGAGTGGAGAGTGGAGCTGGGCAGCCACACGCAGGCGGCCCAGGCAAGGCAAGCCGCCCAGAGCCTCAGGCTGCCCTGAATCCCTACGCGTGGAAAAAGCCCGAAGGCCTAAGGCCGGGACCCTTCGAGAGCCTTCCTCGCGGTGTTATCTTGGAGGGGCGGGGCACACGTGTCGAACCATCCCGAAGGGAAAAGACCTCGGCAAAGGGGCGGGACAAAGGACAGCAGGTGCACTGTGTCCCCTCGCTAAATCCTCTAGGAACAGCCGGCGGGGCCGAGGGGGGCCCAAGGTGGCCCCAGCCGGGCCAGGGACGTCGAAAGAATGCAGCCTGGGGATTCTCCTTTAGTTCGAGAGAGACGAACCAACTCGCACTGGGTACAGGAACTGACGCGTACATTCCAGGAGCCCAACGCACGTGAGTACACTGGAAGCCACTGCGCCTCGCGCGGGGTGGGGTGGGGCGGGGCCGCTGAGACCTTGAGCTGACATTGACCGCCGCACGCCTTGATCCAGGACCTTGACTTTCGGATGAGCTTCGGATGGAACGGAGCAGCATTGGAGCAACTGCGCAGTACGATGTGCCCGGATGAACGGGGACCGACGCACACCAGCGACATGAACTTGGCGGCTCGCGACACGCCATCCGAGAGAGCCGCCGCGGTGGGCGTCACTCGGTGACCCGCGCAGTATTGATGGGCTGTGGGGCCGCCTCGGGTTGGCGTGCTCACATCAAACGTCAAAATATATCGCCCCCTGTATCGACATCCGCGTGCAAAACGGCCATGCGCGGCGCGCGCCCTACAACATGCAACACGGCACCGAAAAAAAAAATTTCCAAACAGAAACATATATATAAAAAAAAAAAATAGCGCAGAAAGCCTGGTCTGGTGACGCGAGCGCGTCAAACCTTTCTCTCTCCCTTCCTGAATCCATTCATGTGTTCCAGACGATACCATTCATGTGTTCCCGAGTTCCAGAGAGCCACTCTCCAGTGGGAAGGCCCCAGGAGGCTCCAGGAGGCTCCAGGAGGCACCCAAGGACGCGCGCATCATCCGTCAGGAGCCTGACGCACGGACAGCGCCAGACACCACCGGCAATCAGAGCCGCGCCTGCAGGAACCAGGAAAATGAGGCCGTTTTTATGGGATCCTTAGAAGCCGGCGGGCAGCAACGCAGTTCGCGGAGCTAGTTCGCCTTTGTAGTCGGCGGAAGGGGAGGGGAGGGGGGAATCGATGGGGGGAGAGGGGAGGGGGGGGGAGTCTGGTTAAGGGGTGAGGATGATCGAACCAAGTTGCCTGGGGGGTCAAAGTGGCGAGGAATCGCTGCGGAGAATGGGATCAACAGAGGGGGCAACAGTGGATCAGAAGGAGGAAAGGGGGCAACAGTGGATCAGAAAGGGGGGGGGGGAGGGGGGGAGGGGGGGAGGGGGAGGCGGTCGCGGAAGGGAGATCATGGGGTGAGTCCGCTTTCCACCTTTCCCTCAGTTTGAATGAGGTGCCAACAAAACCAACAAAAAAAAAAAAAAAAAAAAGAAGTCCACGAGAAGAAAAAGACGCGGAGGTACGCAAATAGCCGAGGACTCTACTAGGAATCCCTAGGCGTAAGGCGAGCCCACTTTGCGTTGCAAACAGCGCGCGAAACCGGCCTAGGCGGGGGGGGGGGGGCGTCTGGGCGCCAGTCATGGTCGGAACGCCCCCGAGTGATAAGGCAGGATAACAGCCCTGACGCGCTTACTTCACACACAGACCGGCCCGGTCGCCAGCCGCGACACTTTTTCCCGCTCATTAATTTTGTATCAAATCACCGCCAATTACGCGCCATTACGTGACATGGCGTTGACCTCAACTGCCGCGGCATCTACCCTGCAAGACGAGCGCGGCATCGCGGGGGTGTGTGTGTGCGTGTGAGCGCAGGGAAGGCCAGCCCTGGATCTGCCGCAAGCAGGCGAAGACCCTTGGCGACACTGTCAGCCTGTGCACTGGGACTCACCCGACGGAGAGACTGGTGAAGGGAACCCACTCCGGGCGGACGGCACATCCACCACACTTTATTCCACTGCTGGTAGGCACGCCGGCTGGGCTTCGACTCGACGCGCGGCGGCTCGCGGAGGTTAGCGGCGTTAGCGGCGTTAGCGGCTGGGACGGACGGACGGCGCGTGGATGCTCCGCGGGGACCGGCAGCGGACTGAGGGCCGCGCCGCCGCCTCGCGCCTCACGCCGCCAGCTCTCTCTCTCTCTCTCTCCCTCTCTCTCTCCCTCTCTCTCTCCCTCTCTCTCTCTCTCTCTCTCTCTCTCTCTCTCTCTCTCTCTCTCTCTCTCTCTCTCTCTCTCTCTGTCTCTCTCTCTGTCTCTCTCTCTCCCCAGCGCGGCGCCCGCTCTAGGCCGGCCGGCCGGCGGGGCAGACGGAGGGAGAGAGGGGAGACGAGAAAGAAGACGCATCGCGAGCGACAGAGAGCGGTGCGACTATTTGCTGCTATTATCACTGAGATTTACGCGGAGGACCCGCCAAACGCCAAAGGAACGGCACGGCGGATAGCAACCATTGCGCAATGCCGCACGCCTGGTTGTTAGAACTGAGTTCTAGGACCTCTGCAAAAGCTAGCCATCCTAGAACCATCCTAGAACTGCCTAGACAGCGCCAGGTCCTCGCCTCACGCCAGCAGTATACGCTCCGTCGGCGTGGCGAGGCGGCGGCGCAGTGGGCTGCACGCACGGAAACTTACAATAACGAGCGGCTCGTGGGTCAAGGTGTTATCAAGCTATCGCGCCACACGGATGAGCTACATAGTTAGCAGCCTAACCCTCCGTTTCACTCTCGCTCCCCGCTCAAACATGCGAGGGAGGGAGTAACCTGCCCGTTCCAAGAAGCTCTCGCTCCTCACCCCCGCCGCCCCCAACCCTTGCAGCCCCCGCCGCCCCCGGCGGACCTTGAAACCCCCACCCCCGCTTCCTTCACAGTGCGCGGCCACGGCGAAGGCACCAACACGCGCACACACTTTGGGGCTTCTGCTGAGTGAGTGTGTGTGTGAGAGAGAGAGAGAGAGAGAGAGTTACATCCACCCGGCGCCCCCTGCGTTACCGCACAACCCCCGACCGACCAAGTCCTTGACATCCATTGCGCCACCACCGTCGGTCGGCGCGGGTGCAGTGTCCAACAGCGACGCACACACACCAGGACTCATTAGTGGCGCGTTCCGTCGACAGACTACGTCCGGCGCAGCGCCGCCGCGGCGTCTCATTTCTGCAAGTCGCGCCAAGATTATCGTCTCAAGTGGGCGGACAGAGTTCCGGGGTCAGGCAAAGCATGGCAACACGCAAAAAATAAAAAAAATAAAAAAAATAAAAATAGGTATTTTTGAATTAGAAGAGGCCCCCCCAAGCAAAAATTAAAATACGTCGAAACGCTGATGAATTCCCATTTGCATATTTCGGATCATAATTTTTTTTTCCGTTTCGCTCCAACTGCGTGGTGGTTTCCATTTTCCGTCCCCAGCCTGTACAGCGGGGCCGTCGTCAAAATGGCAGCCGAGCCGGGCTATGGCTGCACATTAATCGGGACGTCCGTCCTGTCTCCGCGCGCTCCAAAAATAACGCCATCAAATTTCACCCTCGCGGGGAAACGCGAAAAAAAAACAACAAAAAAAAAACACGGCGACCGGTTTTAAACAACGGTTTTTTTTCTTCCGAAAGTCAAAATTTGAGTGACGGTGCGAGGGACCCCCTTCCCTGCAGAGTCGCTGCATGCTGTAACCTGGCAGACAGCCAGGGAGAGAAAATACGCGCAGGAGGGGCGGATATTGGAGAGGGGGAGGGAGCGGGAGGGAGCGTCGTTCAAGGGCGTCAGATCGTTGGCCCACTGGGATGACCGTTGAGGGTGGACGCGGGGGTTGTTGGTCGAGGCGGCGGGCGGGGGGATGACGGAAAACGCCTTCGGGGCATTGGACGCGATGCTCCATAGTGGCTTCGAGCACGGACACGCAGACAGACATGCATCAAGGCACTCTCAACGCCTAAAACCGTCATTTTTTTTTTCAAAAAGGTTCATAAAAATTTGAGAAGGAATTGAAAAGGATCTTCACACGACACGGAAACCATTTAGGTGTTAAATTTGGCCTGGCCGAACCGCTCCTCCGTGCGGGAAAACCCGAAGCCGGTTCTCGTCCACCACGTGAGGATGGGCATGCCTTGCGGGCAGACGGGCGCGGCGTCGCGTAGACGCCATGCACTGGGCCCGTGCCAGCAGCAGCCAGCAGCAGCCAGCACCAGCCAGCAGCAGCCAGCACCAGCCTGACTCCCGCAGACGGGGCGCCCAGACAGCACGGTGAATCACACACTGTCCACGCGCTTTTTTCCGGTCCGCGTTTCGAGGAAACGGGACCTCTCAGAAAGATAAGGTCGCTCGCCTTTCAAACGCACGCCGCGATTGCCGATGAGTGCGTGCGTTATGGCATAGCCCTGCCGCGTCACACTTCTTGTACTGCGCAGCCCTGTTACGACACACTTGCAGTTGGCGGCACTGCGTGGCCCAAATTTCCCCGCAGTTGGCGACAGTGTTGTTTTCAGTTTCGGGTCAAATTGGGCAGATCGAGGCAGATTGCGGCCCGCGGTCTCATTAAGACGAACGGTGGAAATTTCTCGGTTGCGAACCAACCGCTGTGCTCAGAGTAGATAAAAGGGAAAAACCGGTGCGAACACCATCGGTGTCAAGCCATGCGAGCGGCATAATCGACGGGTGATTTTACACCGCACTCAAGAACGAATTAAATTGCTTTTCGCTCAGTTGGAGAATGATAAGGGACATTAAGGGCTCTAGATATCCATGACGCGCGGTCTCTATTTTGGGAGATTACGTAGCCCATTGTTTGACTTGACAACACGGGAGTTGAGGAACCCCACTGTTACTAAAGAAAAAAATCAAAGTCGTGTCAAAATCCAGTGTGTACACGCACACACAAACAAAAATAAAATAAAGACTGTTGGATTGAGTATGAGCGGAAAAACACAAGGAAAAGCGCGTAGTATTGTATCGCTGTCGAGAAAGCTCCGTTTCAAGATAAAGGCGATCGGGGTGGTCGGCGGTGGATCAGAGACGACGCGGCGCGTCAAGATAACCACTGAGAGGTCGCGGGTTCATATCCGTACACTTCCCAATTTCACTCCCAGCTAATTAACCAATCAAAATGATTACGGGGCTACTTTTCCAACGACTTTATGCAGTCAGAGTAGGGGCAGCAGAAACGAACGGAATCAATATCCATACCCCGCGCGCCGCGGACGGGGTAGCGGCGCCCGGTCGGTGAGTGCGCGTCAGGGCTCTCCAGGGTGACTTTTGTAGAGACGCTCTGAGACTCCTCGTCAGCCGCGTGGAGCAGCACCTTGATTCATAGAGGGCCGAGGCGCCTCCCGAACTGGTCCCAGCAGATCATAATCGCTCACAATCAGCCCGCTCGCACAAAAAAAAAACAAGAAAAAAAACAAACAAGAAACTATCAGCACACTGCAAACGGTGGGAAGAATGACTCGAGATTACGCAATGTTACGTAATGTGTGCACCAACTCGGAACTAGGCGGCTAGGAAACGCAGCGTCACGCGACCTCGGCGGGGCGGGCCACCTTCAAGGCCCTCATTTCGAATGCAGCCCTTCACAACGTTTTATGACATATTTTGACGGAAAAGAATTTACAATTTTTGTTGACAATTTTTTTTTTTTTTTTTGAACTTACGCAATGGTGGTGGGCTTGCATGACACAGCGCGTCGTCCCCAAGGAAGGGACCTTCCACGGGAACACGATAGCCCGAGGGGTCCACCACACTGGTAATCGTGTGTACACTTTGTCCAGTAATCATTGGTTAATCACATGCCAAAAGTTGATATTTTTGCTGTTTTTATCGGCTTTTGGGTTTTTTACCCATGAAAATGGGCAAAAACTGCTCTTAGCTGGCCAAAATTATAGAGTTTTTTGAGTATTTTTGTAGGGAATCGTTGGTAATCAGTAATCCTGGGCTGAGTGGTGGACCCCTCGCGATAGCCGCGCGGAGTAACATTCCGCGTGCCTGCCGGCGATTCGCCCACGTGTCCAGGCTCCGACGACACGACCATCGACCCGACATCCGGTCGGCCCTTCGTCACGACAACAGCACGCAGTTCACGCCGCCCTCGGCGCCCTTGGCCCTCGCCTGAGCCCTCCACGCTGACGCTGGAGCCACGCGTTGCACTGCCCACCAGCACGCACACAGTCAAACTAAATACCTCCTCACGGTACTGCCACGTTTCCCCAACCGGTTCGCAAAGTTTTTTCGCGATGCTTAGAGAACAGGAACTATTTTATTCATCTCCACGAAACACGCCTCGTCACGGCGAGGATGCGCGCCAGTGAGTTGCTCTGCAGCGACTAACACGGCGAACGTCCTTCCTCATCGTAAAGCTCAATGAGTGTCGCCATAAACCAAAGCAAGTGAACGAGCACGCCAAGCACGCCCACTGCTGGCCGCGTGTAGCTCCAGAAAAAGGCGGAAAAAGGCGGGAATTTTTCTTTTTAGGTTAGGTTCTTTTCAGAAGTTGTTTAAAATTCCGCACCAGTCAAAAAGCCAAGTGGTCGATTATACGATGCGCTGCTTTGGCGAGAACACTTGAGAGGAGTGGGCCCGCTGGGGAGCAGCTGAGTGGTGTGGGGGTGTGGCTGCGGACCTCAGCCAAGTCCGCCGGTCCGGTCAGTCTTTTGCAGATGCGTGGGCATTTTCGCCTCGTGTTGTACCCTGGTCGCCTAGGCAACCGCGTCGGTGGCGTCCGGAGTACGTTGCCTGTCTCTCTCGCACTCGCAGCCCTGCCAGAGCGCGGCAACGCGGCAAGACGAGCGAGGCCTATCGATTGAACTGACCTGCACTCGAGTTCCGATTCAAGGGGGCAGCCCGCAGAGTTTAACAGTGTCTTGTTACACCACAATTGGGCGCCAGACAAGAACAAAGAGGGGCGATAGCGGCTCTGCCTTATCTCGTTGACACAACGTGACACGAGTGACACGTCACACGGTGACGTCACCGCAACCTTGTCCCTGAATTCAAACTGCCGGCAGCGAGCGCAGGTCAGTTCAGTCAACGATCAATCGCGCGGACCGGCGTCATTGAGTGCGAGAGAGAGAGAGAGAGAGAGAGAGAGAGAGAGAGAGAGAGAGAGAGAGAGAGAGAGAGAGAGAGAGAGAGAGAGAGAGAGAGAGACGGGCGGAGGCGGGGCGGTTGCCTAGGCGACTGGGGTACAACACAGAGCGCCCGTGCATCTGGATGGAGGAGACAGACGGGCCTGGCTCCGAGCCACAGCCACACCCCCACGCCGCCACCATTCAACGAGTCAGCACAGCCGCACAGCCCCGGGCTCAAGTTATCGCCGCGAAGCCAGCGTGTCCGCCAAAACGTGCATGACATGTGTAGAGCGATCTAGGCGCCGCACTTCCCGCCTCGCTAGGCTTGGCCCGCTCTAACGGGCCATCTTCTGCGCACCGTTCGGGTCTAATTTGGTCCGCGTGCTCTCGGCTCGTTTGGTTCGCAAGCCCGCCCTGCAGGCCTGCAGCAGACTCATTCGCCAAGAGCTTACGCAACCCAGCCGTGCCGCCCTAATTGAACACACCTCTCGCTCCCACGGGGTCAGCAGCAGCGGGGCCAGTGAGTGTGTCTGTGGGCGGCGGCAGAGACCAGCTCCGACCACACGGGGAAAGAAGGTGCTTCCTACCGGCCTACAAATGTCAGAGAGGGCCTTGCAAACAGTTTGATGAAAAAATAAAAAAAATAAATGTCAATGTACTTATGGTATGGGGTGGGGGTGGGGAACATTTGCAGTCACTATCACTTGACCATCCCCGATTCATACACACACACCCCTCAAAAAAAAATAATGAAAATTTCTGCTTTTTACTCTACGTAAGTTGAGGATCACACAGTGTTTTAAGTCAAAACTTGTTTTGGAAAAGGTGACTGCAGGTCTGCACTTGTGCAAGGCTAGGACCTGGCTCCCACAGGGATGAAAAATAGACTGAGTACGACAGAGTAACTTGGTCTCAACGAGCGCAGAGGAAAAACAGTCAAGGGAAATATCATTTATTCCGCTTACTATCATTAAGCTGAAGTTTGGAAAAAAAATTTAGCACGGTCACAGAAAAAAGTAACCATGAAACCGAAAAGTATTAACGTGGAAAAAAAATATGTGTTATGCTCACCAAGAGCAGCGAACGGACACGTCTGGCACCTCATCCTCGCACCGTTGGCGTCGGGTTCCTCTTGGTCTATCGAGCCGCGGCCGACCTGCCGACCGTTCGTCCCACCCTTGGGTCTGAGCCCCGTCCTTGAACCCGGGTTGTCACTGTAACGGGCGCACGGGCGCAGCGGTCTCACGGCACAAATCAGTGCAGGCGATGTCTTGCGCAACCTCAAATGCAGCTGTCACTTCGGGTTAAGAGGCAGGGCTGGGGCGCAGCGGGCAGCCCATAACCTCACCGCGCCGTCACAGCCGTGCTCGCCCGCGATCCGGACGACGCTAGAGCGCGGCTAGCACGGCGAGGGGGTCGCTACCGCGGCCAGAGACGGAGCCACGCCCGAAGCAGCGGTCCGCGGTGCAGCTTCCACATAGAAACCCGGCCCAAGTCGCGAAAAACCCGCACCAAGTGAGTGCTACACCGACGGCACTTCACAGCAGACGAAAATTGACACTGGAAGGGAACCGGAAACCGACGTCGTCCGTCATCAACATCAACATCCAAAATGGCGGCCCCCGAGCAGCAGCCGAGGCGTGGGTGGCCGAAAAAGCGGAAAAGTTTTCTCCAAAATGCCAAGGGGTTGGGCAGGAAAGGCCAGCGAGGCCACGGCATGCAGATGGACCAAGACACCTACGATTACTTTCTTCGCATCTGGGAGCGGCTGAATGGAGAGTTCGACATGCCGGAGGAGAAAGGTTAGGTTGTCACTTCAATGTTTCTGCTGTCCGTTGGCTCTTGGTTCGCATTGAGGAGTATGTTTTGTGTGCAGACAGCCTGGTGATCAATGCCCTGGCCACGACGGAGGGCAAAGAATTGGATTACTGCCGCAATCAGATTGGGTCCAGAGTCATAGAAGCTCTCATCAAGTGTGCCCCTCCATCTTCGCTGTCTCACTACATGGAAGTTTTCTCATCCAATTTGAGAGTGGCGGCAACTGACAGATTTGCTGGACATGTTTTCGAGACTTTGATAGCAACTGCGGCTAAATTTGGACGAGTAAGTATGACGTTTGATTGCCAAATTTGCCTTCCTTATGAACATTTTCGATCTGGTCCGCATCATTCTTTTTCTTTTTTAGTCAAATTCCCAAGGCAGTTCGTGTGAAAAAGAGTCTGATGAAGACCCAGCTGAAGGTTTGACAGCAGATGCTGCCAACAAATGGGTGCTCAAAGTGGGAAGATTTGTATTAAACAATTTGGAAGAATTCATTTGGGATGAATATGCACATTTTCCCATCCGAACAATTTTGATGAGCCTTGCAGGACTCCCGCCCGTTGATTCCAACTGTAACCGAAGTCAGAGCCGAAACTGTCCAAACAAATCTGCCCCGGCCAATTTCACATCCACACTCATGAAAACTGAAGATGATGATGAGGTGGTGGAAGATGTGATCTTGCCTGATGGTTTCAGAGAATTGTTGAAAGAATACTTCAAACATATATCCTCCATGTCACAATTTGAAGGTATAACGGAGCCTATGACAGTGACCATCCCCTTCAAGCTTTTGGTTCTTCAATATTTTTACCTATTTATAATTCTATTTATCACCTTCTAGATCTAGCGTACAGAAATGACACGTCTGTCCTGTTACAAACGCTTCTCAAAGCAGTGTCCAAAATTAATCCAAAATGGAAGAAGAAGCTTGTGAAACAGCTCATCGACCAGGTTTTTAGTAAAAAGACATTAGAGGAGGGTACAGAAGAGAAAAAGGATTTAGGTAATTTTATTTCAGTTGCATCTTAGCCTTTCCAACTGTTGCCCTCTTCTATCATGCATGTTGTTTCAGAATCTAGTGGAGGAGCAGTCCCTCCTGTTTTCACAACTGATGCTTCTGTTCGACTTCTGGAGTCAGCTTTAGAACAAGCTTCTTCTAAATATATCACTCAAATATACGCCAACTGCTTCATGGGCCGTATTTTTGAATTAGCTTGTGATTTAGGAACTAATTTTGCTGTTCAGAGACTCATCGCATGCATGGGTGACCCAAACGAAGTGAGTCTGTGGGAATTAAATATTTTGGAGTATATGGAGCGCATTCCATCGCCTCTATGTATTGCGTAAATTTTATTTGCAGTTTGGAAATGTTTTTGATGAACTAGCCCCTGGCATGGATAAAATTATTGCCTCCGGGAAGACTGGAGTCTTGCTAGCTCTTTGTCAAGCTTGCAAACGTCTCAATGTAAAACAGACAGAATTCATTCTGGTAAGTAGTAGATATCCTTTAAAATTGTTGGCTCAACTTCTGATCCACTCCACTTACCACCTTGTGAAAATTTAATTTTAGCACCTCATGAATGCTCTTGACTGCTCTGAGCCAGCAGACAGAAGGTCTATGTTTGTGAATTTAGCCTTACGACTGTGCACTTATGAGGATTACAAAGTGAAAGATGAGAATACACTGACAGCAATGGGGAAGGATGGAGTGAAAAAGTCCTTCATCAATTTGCATGGGTCCCTTATTGTCCAAACTCTCCTTACATTTAGGAAACCTATCAAAGTAAGTGCTACCTGTGTTTTTTTCTTCTCTGGTAGGTGTATAACAGTAAACCCTTGTATCTCAGATTTACTTACACAAAATTATTTTTTGTTTCGTACTAGATAGTTAACAGTGTGCTAGAAATGCCAACATCTGAATTAAAGTCTTTAGCATGTGATACAAGGGGCAGTTTCGTCATAACTGCACTTGTTGAAAGTGAATTTGTTGGTGCAAAGAGCAGAGAGCGACTGCTTCATAGACTTCTTGTAAGAACTCTTTCATTTTTGTTTTGAATAATATTTATTGAATGTTATTATTGCCACCTTTCATGCAATGTTTCACTTTTTCCATTTTAAAGGGGTCTTATGTCGAACTGGCATGTAGTAAAAAAGGATCCTATGCATTGGAGTGCATTTATAAAAAGGCATCCTTGGAACATCAAATGAAAATATTAGAGGAACTATCGCACAGAGAGGCCCTCATAATGGCAACAGAGTCAGGCAGGATATTAGCTAACAAGTTCGCTCTGAATTTATTCCATCATCGGAGAAATGATTGGAAACAAATGCACGCTCGGCAGGACCGCACTAAAGAACTTTTTTCAGATATTATCGGACCCTCAACATCCTGAAAATATAATTGATTTTATTGGAATGTAACATCAAATAAAAAATATAACATATCAACTTAATATTTATTGGTAACAATGTTACATACCCTGATAAACTGTTCAAAATTTTAAAAAATCTAATTAAAACAAGTCTGAAGACATCTATAAGATGAATTGATTGTGTCAATACTCGCAATATATTTTCTTAATGAAAGAACAAACTGTGCCTTTATTTGTCCTGTCTACAAAACCATGGCGCACAGTGCATGTAAAACATTTTTAACAATCAAGGCATGAAGTAGCATAATGATTGAATACAACTAATAGTACAAATAGTCCAATAATAAAATATCAAGAAAATTCAAAACTAACATTATTTAAGTATCCCACTCGTCCTTAAAATTGTACTAAAAATAGAAAGCAGCTCATACAAATACAACAATAAAATAGACAAAATATTTTCTCTACTGATATTCAAACTGGTATTTTCAATATCACAAGCTGTTAACCTGCTCTATAGACAAAGAATGGTGAATTATTACCTGTCTGAAGGAAATAATGAAATTCAGAAAATGGAATTTTCAGTCAGGCAGGATCACAGGAAAAATGCTTCTTTCTTTGCAACTTCACTAGAAAACACCTCTCATGAGCGAGAGATACGGGTCTAGTTGTGAAAATAAGAGCTAACCAGACTGCTTGCAGCACACTACATAGCCTTTGCTGGCTAAGACTCCTCTGCACTTGACCTGAACTTGATAGCGGAACACCCACACCAGACTGAAGGGCAGTGAAGGCTCCAGGACCCGCTGCAGCATGTCCTTGGGTAAAATATCTGCAACAAATGCACACCAATAAAAGTTACCTGACAATGAAAAAATTAATCAAAGCGCGGCTGAGGAAAAGAGTTACCTGCAGGATCACTGGTTGTGTTCAATTGAATGTCATTTTGCTTTGAAAATTCTTGCAGAGCAGGTGGCACAACACAACATGTAGCTAAATTAACTTGCACAATACTGGGTTTCACCTGAGAAAATTTAAAAAGTTTTTATGGAGACAATGAGAAGCAAGTCCCAAGTTCTAATGATTGATAATTACCTTTGCCCAATTGTACAAAGAAATGAACACCTGGGTGTCAATATTGCTAAGACCGAGACTGATTATTTTTTTAGACTCAACAAAAGCCTCTAAAGTTCTCCACAGCTCCTGTTCAGAAAAAGGTCAACCAGATTCATTAAAAAATCACGTTTTTAAGGGACTTGACAAGGGAACTTTCAGGAGGAAAAAAAACTTGAAAACCGGTGTTACCTGTAGCCATGGAAGTGAGTTCTCAGATGTTGTATCATCCGAACAAGGGCAGGCGAGAACCAGAGAATCTATTGTGTCTGTTTCCAGAGACAAAAGAGCTACACAAACATAATATTTATTAGGCCAGTAGTAACTACGTACATTGAGAAAAGTACTTGAATTACATACCTTCATTAACAGCATTAATGAGGGTCTCTTTGTTTGTCCTTGTCACAAACACTTTGACATTTATTTTTAAATCCTTTTTGTCTTCCACATCAAAGGCATTGACCACTTCGCTGTTGTTCTTCAATGGACCAATCTAACAAAGAACAAATGCAGATGCAATTGGGTGTCAAATATTAATTCCTGACTGTACTACCATCATTTGTGACCCAAGCTATCTCAAATCAAGTGCGGGTAGTCACCTTTACTAAGCCATCCGCTTGAATGGGAGGGAGACCTTGGCTGTCTTTTGCAACAATCTTCAAGCATTCCACCAACTAGAATCAATAACGATAATGAGAGGAAAATGACAAATGACATGAATGAAAACATTGAAGTAAGAGATTGGGTCATAAGGTCCTGGAACGAAGGGGCCTTGAACTCGATGTGGACGTATAGCAATGTCTCGGTCGTCAGGGACTCCAGTCTGGAGGATGAGGACAAGAGGAATGCTCGGCGCTAACCTTACCTCGTCCACGGGGCTCTGCCAGACCTTCAACATGATGTTATTCATGCTCAGCATGTTTCCAGTCTCGATCTGGACGGCCTTGGTTTTCGGGTCGATGTTGTGCAACATTTTCGCGCGTGTCAATGAGTGTCACGCCGGGAGCGGACACTTGTCTCAATGAATAAATAAACAAGACGACAGCAGACGGACCTCTCGGAATGACAGAACCTCCAAGACTGACTTGACTGACGATGGAGTCGTCCACCGCCTTCTACCTTAACGGACCTCCCCCTTCCCCCTCCTCCCCTTGACAAGGCGTCGTGTGAATAGGGGCTTCTTATTTGCAGCCAGGTTTTCGTTTCGCTCGTTGTCGAAAGGCTGTGTAATAAAGGCTGTTGAAAATTTGAATCCTTGTTTGTTTGGATTGTTGTTGACTTTGGCCCTGTTTGGAGGTGACAAGCTGAATTAAAGTGAGTATCGATTCCAACTTTGCTGTTTAAGCTTCTACTGAGTTGGTGACGCAGTCTGTAATTTCATATTAGATGTCCTGATGGAAATTGTTGAACCTATGAAAGTTTGTTTTTCTTGGTTAGGGCTGGTTTAGTTGTTTCACTTTAGATTGATTTGATTTTTCTCAACAGCCCATACACTTATCTGTGTGTTTTGTTTTATTTTTATTTTAGAAGAAAATGGAGCTAACCGATAAAATTGATCCTGCAGAAGTTCTAGCTCACCTAAATCAACTTGGCTATAAAAACATAAGCCCTCCCCAGCTCAAAGAATTCATCAAAGGTAAACAGTGGACTTTATACTTACAGCAAAGACATGAGTTGGTACTGATCAGCCATAGTATTAATCATTTTACTTTACTTGTTGCAGACCTAAAGAAGTTGATTGTTCATGACCAGCTAAGCTCAAGTTCTGGGTCCTTGACATCTCTTTCTTCGGCGGCATCGGACTTCACATATTATTCTTCCAGTGCAGCCTTGTCGAATCAGTCGATGAAATTAAATGCAAGACAAAACCTATCCAATAGAAGTGACTCTGTGGGGAAAAAGAATACCCCTGCATTTAGAAACCAAAACTTATTTCGGGAATTAATGACTACAGGTGAATCAGGTAATATATTATTACTATTATGTCATGAGGTATGATGTTAGTTAAAAATATTACGCAGATTTTTAATGTTTTGAAAATATTTAGGGAATACATTGAAAAACAGTTTCTCTTCAACTTCATCATCCCTGTCAGAGAGGTGTGTGCAGAAAGAAAATTTGCCAACCCACAAAGCGAAGACAAAATCCTTTTGCGAAGAAGATTTGCATGAGGCTGTAAAGCCGAAAACGTCTTGTAAGTTCATTATAATCTTTCTTGTTCTTGTTGATTTGTCTTGTTTTCTAATCAATTCTCTGTACATACTTGTTTTCAGTCATCCGCCCTTGGCAACTGCAAGGCTCAACCTCAGGTGGTGCCAGAACTGGCCGAAGTGACCCAGTCAGCCTCTATCATTACTACCAAACTTTATGGGCTCAACGAAAATGCCCGGGGGAAGATTCTCATGCTGACCTGCGTTGGGTGATTCGTGAAAAAATGATGGGACAAGATCCTCACCTCTATTCTCAAAGTGTAGGTATCTGGTGCTGACTTCGTGCATCAAAAACATGTTTCTTCCAAATTTTCCTAAAGAATTTTTTTTTTCCCTTGTTGCAGGTCTTGCCACCAGGGAAGAAAAGTAACAGATTAAGGCTGTAAAAAAAATCTGTTAGCCTTTCTTCTCTTATTGCCTGCCCAATAAATTGTTTCAGAGATTTGTCTTGGTTTAAATTAGCTTGTTTAATGAATTATATTTTATTGTAAATGTGCCTTAACTTTATCAGATTAGAAATAGACAATTTATCCTACAGAACACATGATTTAAGTAAAAATTGTCTGTTTCTCATCTGAGAGTATGGTGCTTCCAGTGCAGTATTAATGAAATGTAGCTTTATGTGAAATGCATTGAGGAACCAATATTCTGTCGTGATGCAAGTGACCTGTATATTCAAAATGGATTCTGCAGTATGTCTCTTAGGCTGCTAACGTGCATCAAGTTTCTTTGCACTTTGTCAAAATTCTTATGAAGTAGGCATTGAAATAATGCAGTAAGCCTATCAAAAAGTTCCATTTAGTTGCACCTATCCTATCGCTAGTTGTAGAAATAAGTATTTTTGGTCATGTCAGTTACCATGAAGTTTATCGAGTGAAATACATTCTGTCAGCTATTACCTGAATATTTTTGTCCATTTTAATGTCTCTGCTCAAAACGCGTCTGGAGTTTTGTCCGCCGGTCTTCTGGCCCACTGCGGGATGCTGGAGGGGCCTGCACTGCAAAGGGGCGCCACCTAGCGGCCGCGCGCCGCGACGCCGCCGCCCCCGCCGCCCCCGCCGCCCCCACCACGGCCATGCCGGGCGTGGGGCCGAGGCGCCGCGCTAGCCGCGGTGTCCAGTGCCGCCCCGACCTGCCGCAGCGAAGCAGCGACGGTCCCAGCGCCGGCGTGCCGACCCGCGCCGCGTCCCAGTGCGTGCCACACATCGCTCGCGCCGGCGTGACAGCCGCGTGACACGCCGTGACAGCCGCGTGACAGCCGTGTGACACGCCGTTACGGCGGTGGTGCCCGCGCCGCGCCCCTGCTGGTGGTCATTCCCCCGTGCCGGACGCACCCGCGACGAGTACCGGCTTCCCGCCGCCGCGGCGGTGGCAGTGAGGTGTGCGACATGGGCCACGTCAAGGAGTACTGGAAGGCGCTCTACGCCGCGCTCGCCGCCCTCGTCCTATCAGGTGCGACTGACTGTTTGTACAGCGCGCCGACCCCGCCAAGTGACCTGTGCTCGCGGACGCCGGCGTGACACCTCGTCCTCTGGAGTCCTCCGACAGGGCTGCCCGTTGGTGCGAGGGATTTGAAACACGATTCGGAATGCAGAGCTAACACGGGGTTGTCGTCTGGCCTGCACTGGCAACACTGCGAGACATTGTTGTACATCGCGCGCCGCGGTTGGCATCACTGCGCCGCGCCTAATCCCGCCCGGACGACTTCCCGCCGGGACTTCCCCGCCAAGTAAAACGGCCCGAAACCGTTTTACTCACCAATTAAACCGCAGCGAGGGAGAATCGAACCCGCGTCCGTCGGCTGGCGCGGCTGGCCGTGATCAAAGCGGAGCAGAGGGTGCCGACGGCGCCGCCGGGGGCTAACCCCGCCAAAACTCCAGCAGCTTCCAGGAGGCTCCAGGAGGTTCCAGGCGGGGCCGGAAATTGCGCCTTTATTCCAGACGGCCTTCGCGTCCTTGTGGGGCGTTAAAAATTTATGTGGCCGAGCGAGCCGGGGCCGCGGCGACCGCTAGGGCCGCCGCCAGGGCCGCCAGCGGGGGTGGCTCCGAGGGGGGCTCGTCGCACTGCCTGTCTCGCACCGCACGCGACGCCCATGGGTGCGAGGGAGAGGCCCCCGTCTCGGAGGCCGCTGCACCGCCGCCGCACAGTGGGCCACATCGCCGCCGACGTCGCGGATAACGGAACGAGGTCGGGGCGCCGCCGTACTTTTCCCCTATTCCCCAAAAATAAATAAATAAAAAATATATTAACCCTGTGGACGATGAAATAATAAATACGGCGGGGACAAGGAGACGTGCTACCGGACGCGTGGGGGGCGCCCGATCCCGTCAGAGGGCGCACCGCCCCACCCCGCCCACCTGCCGGCGTGTTTAGCGCGGCAAAAGCCAAGCCAACGCCTCACCCCGCCCCACCACGGCATGCCCGTTAAATGGCCTACTTTAGAGGGCGCTTTTTTCCTCACGTCGAGGGCTGGCTGGTCCTGGTCGCTACTTTTTGCCAAAGTTTGCGGCTTGCGGGCGGCCGCGACTAGCCAGCTGAGCGCCGCGCCCCGCCCCGCCCCGCCATGAGATCGGGGGGTGGGGGGCAACTTAGCAGACATGTCCCGGGCCGCGCTAGTATTAATCAAACAAACTTGCGTGCCTCAACTTAACAGGGCCAGCGCGGCAGGCAGCGCGGCAGCCAGCCCGGCGGGCAGCCCGGCAGGCAGCCAGCCCGGCGGGCAGCCCGGCAGGCAGCCAGCCAGACTAACAACCCTGGCCGAGGCAGCGTATTCGACCGGACCCCCTCTAGTGCGTCCTCGTGTCCACTGTCCCGTCGCCGCGGAGTGGCGGCAGCGCCGGCGGCGTTGGCTCTGGGGGAGCCCCCCCCCCTCCCCTCCCTCTCCCCTCTACATCTCTGTTGCATGTCTAATGGCATGTCGATGGCCGCGGTACCGCGGTGTGTCAACGGCTTTGGTAGGTCCGCGCTGACCTCCTTGCCGTCCGCCCTGTCGTTTCGGCGGCTTGCTGTCTCTCTCGCACTCGCGGCGGACGGAGTGCGACGGAGCGGCCTGGGCTGGCGTGCGGCCCACTGCGCCCCCCAAAGGCCAGCACGCGGCGGTTCACGTCACACGGGTCACGCCGGCCGCGGGGCCCGGGGGCAGCCGAACCCTGTTTATGTATTTATTTAGAACGGACCCGCCTCCAGCACACACGGCTGGAGTCTGCCCGAAATCGCAGCCGCGGCGTTGGTTCCGCTGAGGGGGTTCCCGCCGGCCCTACTCGCCTTGACTCGGAGGTTCGCTTTGTTGCGCGCCGCCCACACCCCGGGCGCCCTCAACCCCCGTGCTTCTGCTCTCTGCCGCGCCGAGGCGGCATTGATTTCCAAGGCGCCGACGGCGACGCAGGATGCTTTCTCCTCCTCCTTGACGGCGTCGTGGCTCACGTGGATGACGTCACCACAAGATTGCTCTAAAATCGGACGCCGCATTTACCCCTCGTCGCTAATCAGAAACGATTGGCAGTCGGCCGTGCCGGGCCGATGGAGCGGACTGGCAGGTAGAAGCGCCGCCATCCTTTACCACACGCACACACACACACACACACACACACACGGACGGACAGGCAGACACACAGACAGACGTACACCCGACGCGCACACAGACGCACGGCGGCTCAAAGACAAACGCGCGCGTATTGGGCCTGAAATATTAAGGCGGCTTATCCAACCCACGCGGTCCGCGGTGAGGCGAGGTTCGCGGGGCTGGCCTTGTAAGGCCTAGGGGCTGAGGCTGGAGGAGAGGTACAAACCAGTTGGAGGGGGAGGATCCCGTTGCGAAGGCGGGATGATAGTCTCTCCTGGATCGGGATTCGGCGGCGGAGGCCGGGAGCACGCTGGAAGTGCACCGGCGAGGGCATCGTCCTCGCGCCGGGGCTGACCTGGATGGGAACCTGGAGGTGGAGGTCCGCGGCAGGACTCTGAACAGACAGGGAGAGAGAGAGAGAGGAGAGAGACAGAGAGAGACAGAGAGAAAGAGAGAGAGAGAGAGAGAGAGAGAGAGAGAGAGAGAGAGAGAGAGAGAGAGAGAAAGAGAGAGAGAGACAGAGAGAGTCGTTTCCGGCGCGGCCCGCCCCGGCCCCCGGCGGCTAATGCTGCCTTCTCACTTCGTTTCCCAGTTTGCCGGCACCGCTGCCGCCACCTTGACGACCGGCGGGGGCCTTCACCTTCACGAGCGCCTCGACGAGCGCGCAGCGGTGGCGGTACTTGGCGGCCACGGCATGGCGCCATCCTGTCGCGCTGCACGTGCGATACTCGTTGAGGCCCCCGCCGCCCCGGAGAGCTGCGTGAGCCGTCCTTCTCCCTCACGCAGCCCTCACAGCCCTGCCGAAGCTCTGGGTTAGCTCGGTCGCCGCCTCCCGGGGGCGCTGAAAGCTGAAAGAGGCCTCGCTGAAGCGCGCTGAAGTGGCGGAGGGAGGGCCACTCGAGGGGGGGGGGGGAGGGGAGGGCCAGCAGACCGGACAAGACTGGACCGCTGGGAATGGCTCGTCATGTCGCAGTGTTTACAGGTCCCTAGGTGGGCAGGCCCGGGCCGACCCAGACCAGCCCTGCCGGCACGGCCACTCCTTCAACCCCTGCTGCAGTCCGTGCCGTGCCGCGCCCTGCCGGCCCCATTGTGGACTTCCTCATTGCATTGTTACGCCCCCCCTCCCCCCTCTCCCCGCTTGTTCCAGCCCGGCCGTCTGCCCGTGTGTCTAGCGCCGCTGCTTCTTTGCGCCTGCGGGGCTCGTTCCGAGCAGAGAGAGAGAGAGAGAGAGAGAGAGAGAGAGAGAGAGAGAGAGAGAGAGAGAGAGAGAGAGAGAGAGAGAGAGAGAGAGAGAGAGAGAGAGAGAGAGAGCTTTGTTCGGAGCGAGCCGCTTCGCCACGTCAGCTTACCGGTGCTATTGGCATCCTGCAGGCTGGCGCACGGATGCAGCCCGGGGCTCTGGAGCCGCCAGGCAGAGCAGCCAGCCAAGTACCGCCACCGCCAGGCAGGGCCGCCAGGCAGCAGCACTACATGCCCGAAAGGCATTACGAATGGCCAGATTAGAAGGGGAAAAAGTGACGTACGAGAAGCCCATCGATGGGGAAGATGATGGACAGAACGCCCCTAGTCGCGTCTACGGCCACGCCTCGTCTTTTCTCTTCTTGTTCTTCTTCTTCTTCTTCTCTGCTGCGGTGGTGTGCGAGTGTGGGGGCATTGTGTCCTGCATGCACCTCGCTGTGGGAAAACGCTCGCGCTGCACACTCCCACTACTTCGTCGCTCTGCCTCTCTCGCACTCATGTCGAGGTGCGAGAGAGACAGAGTGGCGGACGCGACTCTAGTCCACTGTGTAGCGCACGCGCGGCATAAGGGAGGCACGCTGGGAGCACGTAGAGCAGGGGTGGAGGTTCGGTGGGGGGGGGGCGGTGGTTTAGAACGTGTTAATTTGGCGCCTGTGGACGAGGGGCGGTGCGTGCGCGGTTCGCGTTTTTCCCGTCTCGTCGGTACAGCGGGGCGTCTGCTCTCGGACTGCAGCGGCGGAGGGCGTGGCCGTGTTGGGGTAGGCCAGCGCGCGGCCTACATTAGCCCTTAGCTTCAGTGTTGCCACACAAGTAGGCGAAAATTCCCACTGTGCAGCCACGTGTCGGAAGGGTCGCCAACGCCAGCGACTGTCTAAAGCGTCCCGAGGCAAGGCGTGCGTGCTGCCAGCTCGGTCTGCCGGCCCTCCCCCGCCGCGTGGCCTGCAGGGCTGGCTGGACTCGTGACCGGACGATTTAAGTTCGATGTCGTTTGCGTTCGGCTGTCGTCCGCCTGCTGAGTTTTACAGCTTTCCATCTGGCCGCGCGCGCCCTGCCGACCCCTGATGGGCCGGGCCTGTGTGTGTGTGTGTGTGTGTGTGTGTGTGTGCGTGAGTGTGAGTGAGTGTAAGAGTGTGTGAGTGTGAGTGTCTGCGTGTGTGTGAGGCACATCCGTATGCCTGGCGACGACTTCCATCCCGCCGCCGCGTGCACTTTGTTGCGTCGCATTTGGGGTGGTTGTGGTTGTGGCGGTATTCATCTTGCCTCGCGGTTTGTCTGTGACGTCTGTCACGGCGCAGGCTTTGCTTTAGTTCCCCTCCCCTTGTCCACGCCCCGCACCACGCCGCCATACGGAAAAAAAAACTGGTCAAGTCGCAGCACAAGAAGTAAAAAAAAGAAAAAAATATCCCGTTTATAATCCGATATTTGAACCCGAGCCGTGCCGTGCCGGCGGGTCAGTGGCTTGTACTTGTCCCTTGGCCTGGCTTCTGCTGTGCTTCCTTCAGCCCGTCGGCCCTCGGCGCCCTCGGCCCTTCCGAGAGGCTCGGCCGGGCCCTTCACGGAGGCACAGCAAGGCGCAGCACGGCGCAGCACTGCGCAGGCAGGAGTAGGGCTTCGTTCTGCTGCAGGGCCGCAGGGCGGCCAGGGCGGCCGGGAGGGGTTGATCCTTGTCGTCGGCAGGACGTAGCAGTGGCGAGGCGACGGAGGTGGTGGAGTGAGCTGCCCGCCGTAAGCTTGCATCAGGTACAACACACACACACGGACACACACTCATTTGCAAACTCAATGAAGGAGAGTGGAGCGGGTAGACAAGGGGATTAAGTGCAGACCGCGAATGCGAATCGACGATTCGAGTGCATGCCCCCCCACCCACGCCCGCAAAATAACACAGTGGGACCCCCGCAGTGGCCGCACTCATCGGCGGCCTCCTCTTTGCTGCCGTGTCTTGCCTCTCTCTCTCTCTCTCTCTCTCTCTCTCTCTCTCTCTCTCTCTCTCTCTCTCTCTCTGCTCTGCGGCACGCCCAGGCTTGGCCCTCTTGAAACAATAACTTGCCTAAATGAGAGGCTCGCCGTTTGGACGTCCGCAGAGATTTGTTGTGCGTGGGGGAGGGGGGGGAGGAGGAGGAGGTGGGAGGGGGTCCCAAGGCCATCATCGTTAAGGTCGGACTGATGCGTCGCTGTCATGGAAGGTTGCGACGCCGGAATGAACAAAACCGCGGAATTAACCAGCAGACGTGGATTCCAACCAAAACATTTGCATTTGTTTTTAAAAAAAATTGAGAATAATAAAACTCAAACGAGATGAGAGGAAAATTTTTACTGTCGCGGGGTTTTGAACCCGAGGCATGTGACCGGAGTGCACGTCGTACCCACCTGAGCCACCGACACCGTCATGGCGCGCCGGCGGTTCCAGGGAATGCGGCGCGATAGGCCGACTGGAAATCAGATTAGCCCTGCAGTTTTCCAGTGCTCCTCCCACCCCTGCAGTGCGGCGCGCCCTCCTTGCCGTCGACCCGGTCAGGCACGGCCAGGCCGGGCATAAACTAGCAATATTATTCCCGTTAAAATGCACGTGAAGCAAAGTATGGCGGCGTGGCTGCAGTGCTGTGGGGGCCAACCGGCCAGCCAGCCCGCCAGCCCGCCTGCCTGCCTGCCTGCCCGCCTGCCGGCCTCGAGTGATAAAGGCACCGCCGGTGAAAAACGACATTTCCTTACAAAACTGTCGCCTCTTTTTCTTCTCTTTTCGCCGAACTTTAAAACTATCGCCGCGCGGGTGGCGGTGAATTCCCCGGGGTTGGGTGGGAGCTTGGTTCGGGATAAGGCTTGCACTTTGGCCGCACACGTGCAAAAAATTATCAAGAAGAATTGCTGCAATCACAATTTTTACACTACTAGAATGTTATTAATATTTTGTAAAAATAAAAAATAAAAATAAAAAAAGGAAATGAAATTTGAATTTATTTGAGGCGGGCGAAGCTGTGTTGACTTGACGCGGCTTCGGCGTCCCGCTCACCACCGTGTGGAATCCCGGTGAACGGCGATTTGTCATTCGCCCGAAAGCACCCATTTATTCGCGGTGTTTCATAAATCAGAGGAACACGTCGAGTCTGCCGCGCTGCCGCCCTGCCGCGCCGCCCTGCCTCCGGGCTGCCGGCGGGATGGCCCACCCGGCCGGCCGAGGGTGGGGCCGTGGGGCCCTCCTGGTCCCGGCCGCCGGGCGAGGGGCCGAGCCTGGTTCAATGCAGATTTGATTTAGCGTGAAGCGCGCTGCGAGGTGTTGGCAGCACTGTGTTGCCGCCGACCTTCTTTCTCTCTCTCTTTCTCTCTCTCTCTCTCTCTCTCTCTCTCTCTCTCTCTCTCTCTCTCTCTCTCTCTCTCTCTCTCTCTCTCTCTCTCTCTCTCTCTCTCTCTCTCTCTCTCTCTCTCTCTCTCTCTCTCTCTCTCAGTTTTGGCGCCTGCACCAGTCTTGTGACCCACTGTGCGGGCCTGAGAGGCGGGCCGCCCAGGTGCAGCGCTGGCGGCCGTGCGGCCTACCCCGGCCACCGCAGGCGCGCCAACGACTGATCGGAAGCCGATCCAGCGGACACCTTCCGACGCGTTGCCGATTCATATTCGCATTGCCCCCAGCGGCGGCTAGAACTGTCGAAAATCGTGGCGAGGTCGCAGTACTTTCCCTCGGTATACTTCCGGTAATCAGCGTGTGGTGACGCAGCGACAGGGCTGCTCGCCTGCCTCTGCCTCCCAGCAGCCGAGCGTGACGCTGTGAGGACTTGATTGCAGACGGGCGGAGCCGGCACGTTCTCCGGCAGTGGCGCTGCACGCTCGGATTCCATCACGTTCCAACGGGCCTAACGGGGCCTCGTGTTTGAATTTGAAGCTTTTTCCCCGCGCCATAGGGCCGTGATTTCCGATATTTCCCCCCGCGCCTCGCTGGGCCCTCCGCGGCCCTCCGCGGCCCTCGGCGCAAACTCCAGCGATAATTGAGGGGCGGCGACAAGATGAAGATGGGTGGGCGGCGTTGCCACGTCTCTGTCGCGCCCACTGTGCGGGCCCACTGTGCGAGAGAGACAGCGCGCAGGTGGAGTGGGTCGCTGCAGCGCCTTCCAGTCCTCCTGGAGTCTCCTGGAGTCCTTATTGATCACGCTCGCGCTCCTCGGAGAGTCTCGGCGCGAATTATGGAGCGAGTGAGACGAATCGGCGGCCGGCTCTTAAGTGGACAGCCGTGAAATCTTAAGACGGTTTTAGTTTTAATGTGGCTCAGTCTGACAGCGTGACTGACGGACAGAGATAGCCAGCCAGAGACCAAATAAACCTCAGCCAATTAATGTTTGTTTTTTTTTTTTTTTTTAAAGATAGGTTGAATTTTTTTTTTAAACTTCTCCGCGTTATGACTCTTGACCTGTGATAAATCACGCAGCACGAGCCGAGACGCGGCGGGAAATTCGAAAATCAGCGGCCCGGGTGGAACGACGACGAGGAGAGAGAGATGTTGTTGTTGTTGTTGTTGTTGTTGTTCGGAACGGGTTAAACGCCCCCTCCATTATGACGGCCCATTGGAGCGTGTATTCCTCGCGCGCTTTGTCAAGTTTTGTTTTGCCGAGACGGAAATGATCCCACTTCTTTGTTCCGCGGCGTCCTCCTCCACGCCCCGCCCGCCGGCCTCTTTTACATTTTGTTATTGGTCAATATTATATTTGACAGAAAACCAGTACTGCACGCGCGGAGCCGCGGAGGCCCGCCCGCGCTTTTTTTCTTTTTTTAATTTTTTTTTTGGGGCACATTTTCTTTTATTTCTCAATATTTTATTTGACAGCGATGAGACAGTAGAAGGGCCAGGCCGGGGCGGGGGCGGCGGGTGTCTACTCCGTAGAGCGTCGCGCTGTTGTTGTTGTTGTTGTTGTTGTTGTTGTTGTTGTTGTTCCACCACGCACTTCGCGCTCCGCGTCCGTCGGGCAGCCATCTGCGGGTAACTTCGACAAGAAGGTCGCTTTTGAACAGATGGTCCAGGGCATAATAATAATAATAACAACAATCAATATCTGAAAAAAAAAGAAGAAAAACACACACAAAAAATAAAATATGTATGGGGTTCATCGCGCTTAAACGGAGGGACAGTGATGCATGCGGTGATGTCATGGTTCGGTGAAGGGGCGGACGGGCGCCTTGGGGGCCGGGGGCGGTGCGGGGGCGGTGCGGGGGCGGGCCGGGCGGGCAGCGGGGGGGTGTAATTTACACCTCTGCACGTGCACCGCGTCGCAGTGCGCGGAGCAGACCGTTATTCATGCAGCGGGCCGTTAACGTCCACCAAAACGACTTTACAGTGAAGCGACCGCTTCTCAGGTGTTTGGGAAACCTATATGCGTCAGCGGCGATGGCGGGGCGGGGTGGGGCGGGGTGGGGCGGGGTGGGGCGTGGTGTTCCGCAGGTCCCCTGGCGCGAAAACCACGGTGCGTCGGTGCGGCCCGGAGGCGAGGGTGAATCGAGCTTGGGCTATTGTGTGACCTCTCCCGCCTCTCCACACTGCGCTGCGCTCCGCATGGCCCCCTCTCCCTGACCGAGCTCTATAAACATGATGAATGCCGGCAAAATCGGTCCCCGGAGAGCGGAGAGGCGGGGAGGGGGAGGGGGAGGAAGCGCGGGTGTTTCCCCGAGTGGGTCTCCGGATTCTATCGGCGCCGATTTCGAATCAACTTTGTTGACACGGATCGTGTGGTCTGTCGTTGTACACACTCTATCGCTCTCCTCTCCCTCCCCGCTCATTCGCTTGAATTCAGTAGGCGGTTCTTTAGTCACAGCGCGAGCGGCAGCTTTTTATGGTTGTTTTGGAATTGAGCTGTGATTTTGTAGTTCAACTTTAGCTCTAGTCGCCTGATCTTTACTGAGTGTCTTCCGAAGGGGAAGCAACTCCAAATTTTTGTGTACGTTTTAAAAAAATTCTTGATTTATTTTTGATTTTTTTTTTTAGAAATTTTTGAAATTTTTGAAATATTTTTAATTGTTTTATAAAATTTTTCAATAAAATTTTTCATATTTTTCAATCATTTTTTAAAAACCTTTTGTCATTTAAATTTTTGGTGTACATGTATTTGGCCAGTTGTTTTCCCCTCGGTGTCTTCACATGTATCCAAAAACTGAAAACTTAAAATGGGGCTGGTCGCCCATACGTTTAACCTGGAGCGAAACAAAAAAAAAATAACAAAAACAACAGGGTAATGCCATTTCAAACCCGCCTCGTCCGCGAAGGATTTAATCGAAACGATTCCGCTCAGCCCATATCAAATGGAATATTTAATGGCGTGTCCAGTGGAGCGACGTTGTGTGAAACTGATGTTGATGGGTAAAAAGCAATTATTTGTGTCTCTGGCCCCAGCCCGTGCAACTGCCGCCGAAGGCATACGAATAAAGGACAAAAAAGGTGAACGATCACGCCGGTGACGGGTATTGAACCCAGAGACGCATGGATGACTGGTCCGAAGCGTCGGCGTCGTACCCCACTACTCTAAGCCTAACGTGCCGACACGGTGTAAGCGTCTCTTGGCGGTTGTCATTTTTCGAGTAGCGGGCCTCGGCTCCACAGCCGCCTCAGTCACCCGTCAGTCAGGCCGAGGCCCAGGCCCACCCCTCAAGCGACCAATTCCTGATTTTTCCCCCCATTTTTTTCCATAGTCCCTATCTTGCAGCAGTTCTTCCCAACCCTTCTATTCTGCCCAGTTTCCATCACTCCTCTGTTTTTTTGTGTCACATTTTTCATCGCCTTGTTTCCTTCTGATGAGGCGCCCGTTTTTTCTTTTCCCTCGATGATTATTCGCTTTTTTTTCGCGATGTGCGCTGAATCTTGAGCTGAGCGGCGTGCGTGGGTTGGTACCGCTGATCCGCCGCTAATCAGGGAGGCCGTTTTTGTCGGCGTTGCGTTGGCGCGCCGTCGCAGCGTGACGCAGTGGGCTCGCGCAGCTGCTCATGCAGAATTTTATTGCTCCGCCCTCGGCAGCCCTGCTGCGCCCACCCTGCGGAGGGAGTGAAAGTGCAAGCTGTCCCATCGGAAGGGCCTCGACAAAGTGCGCGGCGTTGGTCCTTTGGACCGCCTGCGCGGCCCACTGTGCGCCGAGGAAAGATAATATCACCTTTACGGTGACCGCTCGTCGCTGTGTGGGTGATGTGGTGAATCGAACGGGCACTCTATGATTTTTATTCACCCCGGCCGGCACAGTGGGCCGGTCGGCAGCGGGCCCCGCCGGGACCACTTTCGCCACACGAACACTGCACTGCGTTGGGGCCACGCGAACCGCACCGCTTTGACGGGTCGTTCCCAGGCAAAGCCGACCCGCCACGGTGCGCCCCGGAAACGTGTATGTGCACATTGATGAATGTGTGCGGAGACGGCGGCCCTCTCTCTCTCTCTCTCTCTCTCTCTCTCTCTCTCTCTCTCTCTCTCTCTCTCTCTCTCTCTCTCTCTCTCTCTCTCTCTCTCTCTCTCTCTCTCTCTCTCTCTCTCTCTCTCTGTCTCTCTCTCTCTCTGTCTCTCTCTCTCCCTCTCTCTCTCTCTCTGAGTGTGTGTGAGGACGTAATAGCGACAAGTGCCTGGCTGCAAATCGTGTGCGCGAATTTGATTGCATGATACGCCTGCGCTGCTGTTTGCGCTGCATGTGGCAGGGCCTCTGTCTGTCTGTGTGTTTGTCTGTTTTTCTGTCTGTGTGTCTGTCTGTCTGTGTCGCTCGCGCGCCGCGTGGATTGTCTTGATCCCTCGTGTGTTTGGTTTACATTACGCGCCTAGTTTGACATTCATATTCGCCGGGTCTCGTTTTACTCCCCCCTTTTTTTTCCCTCGCACGTGTTGTGATTCGCGTCCATCGTTCTGAGCCAGTGTAGTGACACGTGGGGATTTGATTGAACCAGCGGGCGGCGTTGAGCACGCGGCGACAGCCACGGTAAATATAGAGATCAAAACACGCCCACGGTTTTCAGTTTTTTTTTTTTTTTTTTTTTTTTTGTCTTCCAGTGAGGGTCTATTGATACCTAACCTAACCTACGTTTCGCTCCTCGGCCCGGTCTCCTCGGGTCGCTGCCGACCGTTCTTTTTGACAACTCCGGCGTCGCAAGTTTTAATTGGTGGCCTTTGGGCGGGTGGGCCAGCTCCTCGATCGAGGTCCCGGAATGCTTGACGGAGAAAAGAGGTGGAATAGTTGGACTCGGGTTCCGATACCCCGCGTCTTTATCTTTTTACGAAGGCCCCGTTTGTCGGATCGTCTAGCGCGGGAGTTTGCTCCGAGAGAATGAGTTTCTCGGTTGACTCAAGAGGGGCGGCCCGGCGGGCCGCTGGGTTGGAGAGGTTCTCGGAACCAACAGCGGAACCGCAGTGTCGCGTGGCCGGGCCGGGTTCAGTTAGCGCGCCAGCGCGCCAGCGCGCCGGGGACTTCCGGCCCGGAGAATGCAGATCCGGTGGTCCCTCATCGAGGAGACTGACACAGGAATCGGTCGGAAAACCACGTGCTTTGCCCTTCATCTTAACCAAACTAATAATGTGAAAAATTTTTTTTTTTTTTTTTTTTTTTTTTTGGTAAAAACATACATTTTAAATCTGTGAAAATTGAAAATGAAGAGAAACGTTGGCAGTGTGGCCCCGTGTCAGGGCGACGCGAGTACGGTGTACATGGGTCGACTAAATGTCTGTGACGCAAGCTCGCGGGGCACCGTCTGGCACTAGTGGAGTCTCCGAGAATAAATTAATGGAGGACGAAACGTTTCCGGCCCCATATCCGGAGCCCTCCCGGAGCCTGTTGCCATAGAGTTATTGCCGCCCTAACGAATCGCCCCCCTCCGGAGCCGCCCTAGGGGCTGGGGAGCCTCAGCCCACCGTGGACCAGAAAACGCCACAGACGGCCAAAATTCTAGACGCGGTTTGAGCTCCAGAGTCGCTAAATGGGACTCGAATCGAACGTGTGACCCCACCAAAGGATTGCTCTCCGAACGAAGAATCCACTTCCTCTGCGCGTCGGACTAATCGATCAGATTCGGATCCCAGTGGGCTCGCCGCCGAGTGCCAGTCCTTGTAGCGTGCCCGACCGTCCGACTCACACTTTGCCTGTCCGTCCGTCCGTCCGTCCGTCCGTGTGTGCGTGCGTTCTGCTCTGTTTGTGCGCGAATGGGTGTGTCCTTGAAGGCTTTTGCTTTTCTCAGCCTGCAAACAGCGGCGCCGCCGCCGGTGATGGTTCCCTCGCTGCCCCCGAGGCGGCGAGCGGTCTGTCTGTCTGTCCGTCCGTCTTCGAGTGCCGGAGACACGCGTGAGAACGAGAGTGAAAGCCGCAGACAGACAGACGGACGGACGGACGGACAGCAGGCAGACAGACAGGCGGCGGACCGCAGAGACAGAGGGCGGGCTTGCAGCGCACAGTGGGCCGGGCTGCGCGGGGCAGCGCGGGGCTGCGCGGGGCTATGCGGGTGGATATTCAAGTCAACTCACGATTCGCGCGCGCTCTTTTCAGACTGCCGTCGCCCCTTCAGCCTGCCAGCCTTTCAGCCCCGAGTTGGGGCCGCGGCCACACTGCGTTCGGCGTGTTTGGGTTCGACAGACGCTGCTTTCGCCCCACTCTCCTACCGCCCCCGCCGCCCCCGCCGCCCCCGCCGCCGCACAGGTGACCGTTGCGAGACGCGATGGCCGCCCCCCCCTCACTGCGTGAGTGTGGAAAAAAAAAACAAACCAAGGAAATAGTTTCGCGAAGAATTTTTGAGAGTCTCTCTACCTCTCTACGCGTGCGCGGTATGTTTCAGTTTCAGCCCGGCTATCCATGACTGGGTAAAAGAGAAGGCTCAGCCCTTGGAGGCGGGCGGCGTGGCTGCGCTCGACAGAGAGAGAGAGAGAGAGAGAGAGAGAGAGAGAGAGAGAGAGAGAGAGAGAGAGAGAGAGAGAGAGAGAGAGAGAGAGAGAGAGAGAGAGAGAGAGAGAGAGAGGGCAAGGTGAAATCCGATACCTAATCTGTGCAGGTCTTAGAAGGTGGCGCGCCCTGCTGCCCCGGGGTGGGGGTGTGGACACTAGGCTGCTGGGGGGGGGGAGGGGGAAGCGCCCTGCAGCTGGCAGGATTAGGAGGCGTTGAGTCGCTGTGAGAAATAATCCGGTGCGGGGCCACGGACGCCACGGCCCAGCGCCGCTCTCTCTCTCTCTCTCTCTCTCTCTCTCTCTCTCTCTCTCTCTCTCTCTCTCTCTCTCTCTCTCTCTCTCTCTCTCTCTCTCTCTCTCTCTCTCTCTCTCTCTCTCTCTCTCTCTCTCTCTCCCCCCAGCGAGGGCGAGAGGGACGCCGCCACCCTTTTCAATGTCACGATGCGCTTCAAAGCTACCTAACCCGGCGGCGTGTTGGCGGTCCGACGAAGCGCCCGCATGAACTGGAGAGAGAGAGAGAGGCTCAGTGGCTTTGAGGCCGGCCCGTCTACCTGTCCTGCGAGGACTGTTACGCCCTCGCGTATCGTTCGAAAATAAAATGTGAGCTCCAAAAAAACTTAAATAGATACCCGGAGCAGATCATTTGACCTGCCAACAAAAAAAAATTCAAGAAGAATTTAAACAAAAATATCCGGCTGAATCGGATATTTGTGAAGTTCGTCAGGCTCGCAACCCAAGCACAGATCCCTGAGAGTGGCTTGCATGCCGCATTGCCTCCGACTTGCCTTGTGCGCGGTAATAGATTGCCTAGAGCCTAACCCCGCTCTATCTCCTCCTCTTTCCTTCGGCGAAAAGAACCCAAGGAACGGGGGGATCGGGGAGAGACCTGAATAGCGCACTTAATGATTGGCCTGACCACAACGAGCCGTCGGCAACCGTCTGCCTTTTCCGCACCTTTTGCCTCCTTTCTTCCACCTCCTGGGGCCCCTCTTTTTTCGGCCCGCGCGCCGAGCCGAGCCGAGGTAGCTCATTGGATGAGCTGGGCGATGCTTCAGCCGGGCTTGAGCCCTCTCACCCCCACCGGTCAGTCACTTGGCTTGAGACCGCGCGGTTTGCACGCGAACAAGGCGTCATTTGTTTTCAACTGTCAAGTTTAGCCTTGATCAAATTAAATCGTGGCACCACCGCAAGCCATGGCATGCTGGGTCCTTTCAGACTGGAATGTCTCTCCCTCTCCCTCCCTCTCTCTATCTCTCTCTCTCTCTCTACTGCAAAAACTGGCGATTTTTTTTTTTAAAATTAAAACTCGCGGTTTTTACAAGGCGGCTTTCATTTTCCTCTCTCTCTACCGCCCCGTGGAAAAACTGTGTGAATTTTTAGCGGGAAACCGCGCGGAAAGCGCAGGGCTGTGCTAAATGGTTATTATGCAGGGAAGGGCTGCATGCGAGACCGTCGAGCCTGCAGTCGAACCCATGCCTAGTCTCTCTCACGCGCACAGACAGGCCCGCCCCGCCCCGCCCCGCCCCGCCCCGCCCCGCCCCGCCCCGCCCCAGCGAGCACGCACCAGGGGTTGTCACGAATCGTCGCGGAACTGGCCGCCCGAGGGGCTGTCGGGAAACGCGCTGATGTAAAATATTACACACCTGGACCCCTGGAACAAAGGCCAAGACAGACACGCACAACGCCACATGCCCTGGTGAGGCGAAAGCCTTTGCAGGACTGGACACGCACAGTGTGCGTGACGAAATCAGCAAAAGAAATAGCGAGATTCGAACTTCAGCTCTCAGACTTCGTGGTCGGCGCACTAACTCTCTCGACCACAGTGGCACCCAGGCGCTCGGAATCACAGCAGTCCTGAGCACTCATTTCAGATGAGCTGACACAGCCCCATTCAAAGTTGTTCCCGCCGTTTTTTTTCCTCGTGTTGGAACAACTGCACAAGTAGTTCCTCTCGGCGGCGCGAGTTTCCGAATTCGCGCTGTGCTGCGCAGGCTGTCTGCCAGCCTGCCCGCCCGCGCTGATTAGCAGTAACGTGTTAAGTTCTTTGAAAAAGTCGTCGAGGCGGACAGCGGACATGCTGCAACTGAGGCGAGTCACGAGGGTTGTGTTTGAGAGAGCGTTGTTGAGCCCCGCCCTCATGGCCAGCCACAGCAGCGGCAGCCAGGCCGCCGTTCAACCCCCGGCCCGCGCTGTATATAGCGGGAGGCTCATCAAGACCCTCTCCTTGGCCGCGGAGCCGCCGACTGAAAGACCGAACACCGCCTCATCCCGCGGCCAGCAGTTACCCGCCGCGCTGGCTGCAGGGCCAGGTGTCCGCGGTGGCGGGCAGCCCCGGCTGGCGGCCCCGGCCCCGCCCCGCCGCCGGCCCATGATGTGTTTCTGACGAGAGGAGGCGCCCCCCCGTTTTTGTCAAGGCAGACGCAAGGAGCTGCGGGCGGTCTCCTCTTTGAAACACAAACACCTCCAGCGGTTAAGGACTCGGATGAACGCGGCGCGCGCGCGCACACACACGCACACACACACGCGCGCGCGCACACACACACACACGCACAGAGCAAAGAGGCCAAGCTACTTTGCAGTTTTTGGTGCTGCCCGCATCGTCCTATTTAAAAAAAAAAAAAAAAAAAAAATCCCCCGTTTTTCCGAACTTGAAGCTTGGAAAAAATATTATTGTTGTTAAACAAGAGACAGCTTTCGGAAAATAGGATGGTTTTTTGTTTGGTGAATTTTTAGCAGTGAGCCGCCCCCGAGACGTAATGCGCGCTGTATGTATCGGTCAATTATTCAAACCGTCTGGGAACTTGCAGAGGTGGCGAGGCAGCAACCCGGGCGGGGCGGGGCGGGGCGGGGCGGGGTGGGGCGGGGCGGGGTCGCCATCCGGTGATTTCCAGCTGTTATGCCCGCCTGGCAGGCAGGCAGGACCACCGCCCCCGGGGAGTGCGGGGCGCGCAGAGCCCCACCGCGGTGGCGGCCCCGGTGTTGGATCGTCGTTTCGTTCTGTTTTTCGCTGGCTGTGGCGCCGTGCACGCCGGCAACCTCCATGTAACTTCGGCCAACTAGTCGGCGGAGCAGCTCGAGGAGGTTGTCGCGCTGAAGCTGCCGGCCCCGTTCCCTTGGTCGACTTGCCCGCTGCAGGATTTGAAACTTGCCGCTGCCTGCCTGCCTGCCTGCCCCGCCATGACGGTCGTGCTTAAACTTGCCGCAAAGCTCTATCCGTCACGGCGGTCAGCGCCGCACCGACCTTGACCCAGTGGGCCAGTGCTGCCAGCCGCCGGTGCGACGCGTCGATAAATTAAAATGTGCTTCGGGAAAGTTTGGGCGCGCCAGGCCGGCCGGGCGTGCCGGAAGCACAGTGCCGCCAACTTGACACATTTATCACTGCTTTCCTGATTTGTGTTTTTTTCTCTCCGCATCAGGTTTCACATTAATTTTTTTTCCAAGCGCGGTTGCATCCCCAGCTGCAGCGCGGGGCGCAGCCACGCCATCCTGAGGGGATGAATTGCTCATAATTGGTAATAGTAAGCCCCCCAGTTATTTATGACCAACTGCTGTCGTAGTAGGGGAGGGGGGGGGGGGGGTAGGTTAGTGCCGAGCAGGGGGGTAGGGAGGCGCTCCCGAGCCTCTCCCCGACAAGCATGCAGTCCCGTTGCACTGCGGGGCCCACCGGGTTGCCTACCCCCGACTTCGCAGGGGGTTTGGTGACGTATTTTGACAGTGCCTGCTCGGCTTCCCGTCGGCGTCTGCGGCCGGCGGTCCGGCGCGGATTGAGGCGCTGAAAGGACCGCGTGGTTGCCAGCTCGGCCGGGGCGGCGCTGCGCTGCCGGACAGCCCGGCTGGCGCCTCGCGTGCCGACGCGGCGGCCAGTCCAGTCAATACCGTATTGCCGCACCGTCTTCAATGTGTCGCCGAGCCGCGGCCCTCGTCCCTCTGTCTCTCTCGCACCCCAGGGACGGCCCCGCGAGCGCGAGAGAGACAGAGCGACCAAAGCCGTGTTCGGAATGCAGGGTATCACGGCCTGGCGTGAGGGCGGGCGTTAAGGAAGGCCGATGTGATCGGGGACAGGGAGGGGATAACCGGCCAGACCCCGACCCCTCCACCGCCCTCAGGGGGTGACGAGAATGCGCCCTGGGCAGTTTTCCACTTTCCTGTTCCACTTTTATGTTTTTATCTCCCGCCCCTTTCCTCCTCCACGTGGGGCGGCCGGGGGTGGGACCGCCAGCATGATGCATATTTCGTCTCAAAATCGGGAACGCCGCATTGAGCAGCGTGGAAAGCCGCAGTAAGGCTGGCCTTGCTTTATGCGGCCCGCCAAAAATGTACCACAAAAAAATAAAAAAATAATGAAAAGTTGGGATTTGATCCACGGACCTGGAGATCTTACGGCACCTAAGGCAGGGGATCCCATCAGTAGGGTCCAGGGATCAACTCCTGCCTATTCAATTTTTTTTCGACAATTTTTTTATATTTACGTAAAAAAAAATTTCCAGAGCACATATGCGGCCTGCTAAAAATGCACCACAAAAAAATTAAAATAATAAAATGTAGGGATTTGAACCCCGGAATGCTGAAGCCGAGGTTTCCAGCGTAGCGACGCGGCGACGCCGGCGACACCTATGCGTGCTGGCGGTGCTGCGTCCGGCATGGATGTTGGGCTTACCGGCACTCCGGATTACGGCGACTGGGTTTGTGCGCCTAATGGCCTTAGTCCCACCCGGCCCACTGTGTCTCTCTCGCACCCCGCTGTACGGCTCGGCACGGCCCGGCACGGCCCGGCACGGCCCGGCACGGCCCGCGAGTGCGAGAGAGACAGCGCGGCCGCTGGGTCCCCAAGGTGGACGCATTCGCCGGCCCTCCACTGGCCGTAGCGGCCGTGTGGCCCACAGCCCCTCATTTCCCCTTCCCTCTCCCCCCTCCCCCCTCCTACTTCCTTCCCAGAGGTTGGCCCCGTGCTTCACCCCCCGCTAAGCTTCCTATTTTAGTTGAGCAAAGTTTCGTAAGGCGATACTCGCAGGGGCGACACTTTGCAGGCTTCCCCCTCCTCCACCTGCATCTGCCGTCGTGTGCCGCTCCACTGTTTTTTTTTTTTTTTTTTTTTTTTTTTTTCCACCTTCTTCCCCGTCCGTGCTGCATACATCTTAATCTCATTGACAACTCATATTTTCCTCCCTCCACCACCATGTTTTTTTTCGCACACCTAAACAAACAAAAATCATAAAATAAAAGTTTTTTTTCCTGTTGTGGTACTGATGCCGCATTCAATTTGGGGCCAACGGAACCCGCGGCGGCACTGCTGCTTCACTATTCATGAATGAAAGACCTTCAATGAAATGGAAAGGATTACACTATTTGCTCGCGGCGCGGCCGGCCGCGTTGGCTCCCCTGACGCTTTGCATTGTTTCGAGGAATGTCTGCGTGGGGTGGGGGTGGGGGTGGCACCGCTGCTAAGTGGTGGGCCAAGCTGCGAGGATTCTCGGAGGAGGTGAACCGGTTTCACGTAGTCATGGTAGTTACAGTTGTCATCCCGGGGCCGGGACGGCGGGCCTCCTGGTCCGCTTAACTTGTTTGCGGACGCCCTCCCTGCCCCGCCCTGCCCCGCCCCGCCCCGGCCCGGCACCACGCCCAGTCCACAACTCACTTTCCCTGCGCTGGCACCATCGATCAGGGGAATGATAACGGCCGACCACGCCACACACGCCGCCCGCTCTAAATTACGCCCAGTAGTTTACCTGGCAACACCGTCTGCCGTCAGTGGAAACGCAGCACAGGCATATCTCTCTATTTTTGTTTTACCTACATTTTTTGATTTTGTAAATATGTTGCTGCAAGTTTTTTGTAAACGTGACTGACTTTCATTGACTACTCCAATTGAATGGCTAGGATTTTTTTCACAGTGCTAGTCCGTCCGGTCTCTCTCTCTCTCGTGGAATGAAAGGGGCCTGCTCCGCCGCTCCGCGCCGCTGGCATGAAAAAGTGACGTTATTTTGACACCACAGGTTTCACGCGCGCGGCCGTTTAATTTTCCCGGCCTCACTGCCGGCTACCCCCCCGAGCTATCGAAGCAATTAAGTCGATAGTTTGCGTGACTGTGCACACAGGGGTAATTGTGGGCTAAGAGTGTGGGATTACCGGGGACAAGGGGTCGGGGACTTGCTCGGACTTGGACTTAGTCCTTGTTGTACTTGCATTGGCTTGTTTGGCTACTGGCTGGCTTGCTGGCTGGCGGGCTGGCGGGCTGGCGCCCCGCTAGCGCCGTGCCTGGCTGGTCCCGGGAGGACGGGGGGATCACGACGGTCCCCGACTATCATGTAAAATCGGTGCAAAGTTTGGCGCGCGCCGCTCCGACGCTGCGACGCTGCACTGCAACTTGGACAAATAATTCTCACGCCGGCTTGGCCGAATGGCCGCGTCCGCCACCGGCCAACAGACTGCTGCCGTTAAGCTTCTTAAAATCCGCCTGCGCCAAAATAAATACAGAGGGCAAATAAAAAATAAAAGTAAAAAAGTTGGGCGTGCGGCGCGAGGCGCGGCGGCCGCGCTGGAACCCTGACCGCTCTCACTCTCTACGCGTCCACCCTCCAAGACTCGTAATCTTACTTAGGCAACTTTAAAAACTCGCGCCCAAGCCTCTGCTCCATTGCGGGCTGCGTCTAAATAAAAACAACAACAACGAACAAACAAACAAACAAAAAAAGGCGCTTTGTTGGGTGTCCACGTCGTTCGGCGGGGACGCGGCGGGCGGCCACACGCTGAGCGGCTTGTTTAGGTCGGCGGGACACGGCGGCACTCACACACGGGCAAGTTGGAGGCACCCGTCATGTGGCATCCCTCACCACACCGCCCGCCGGCCTGCCGCCAGGATGACGCGCTCACACTGCCACTTACCCCCTCCCCTGCTCTCTCTCTCTCTCTCTCTCTCTCTCTCTCTCTCTCTCTCTCTCTCTCTCTCTCTCTCTCTCTCTCTCTCTCTCTCTCTCTCTCTCTCTCTCTCTCTCTCTCTCTCTCTCTCTCCATGTAAACCGGGCTTTCAACAGACTGTTTTCCATTTTCACTTTCACTTTCCATTCACTTTCCATTTCATTTTCACTCCCCCCTCTCGGTGACTCTGTCGTCCCGGAATGAGACGTCTTTGATGAAGGTCCGTGAGTCGAGACCCGATGAGGCATCGACCTTGCGTCCCCCTCAATCGATGCAATCAATCTATCTCCCAATCAATCAATCAATCAGTGGGGGAGGAGTGTGATCAGCGAACAAAGAGGCTTTCGCTCTTCCAGACAGGAAGAACAAAAGGTCATCTGGGTGTAAAGGAGGGGCGGGGAGGGGGAGGGGCTATCTGGCGCGTGTTCCGAATATTCGTTCGGAAATAGGCTGGATGAGTTGGAACTAAGATACAAGAGAGAGCGAGGCGGTGGAGGGGGGAGGGAAGGAGGGGAAGGGGCAGGGAAGAGGGGGAAGGGACCCGGGCCATGGCGTGCGGCATCATAAAACGTCCAAGTCGAGAAGGCTGTTGCTGGCGTGTGTGTGTTTCTTTCATACGGTCACCGTGCGCGGCGAAGGACGCGCGTGGAGAGAGACACAGAGAGAGAGAGAGAGAGAGAGAGAGAGAGAGAGAGAGAGAGAGAGAGAGAGAGAGAGAGAGAGAGAGAGAGAGAGAGAGAGAGAATCGTCTTATCCTGCGGCCTGGGCCCTGTGCCCGCGTGAAGGTGTACCCCCCTGCTAGCGTTGTCACAGCCATGCGCCCTAGGCGTAGCCAAGGCGCCGCGGCGGCTGCGCCATGGTGGCCTGGGAGCCTGTGATGTGTAACCCTCCTACTCCGTGTCCGTGTCCTCGCTCATATAAATAAGCTCTTGAAGCATGGCTGGAAGCAGCTCACATGCATTGTATTTATTGAGCAGAGCTCTCTCTCTCTCTCTCTCTC
Source organism: Stenchaetothrips biformis (assembly GCA_030522485.1). Classification (NCBI taxonomy): domain Eukaryota; kingdom Metazoa; phylum Arthropoda; class Insecta; order Thysanoptera; family Thripidae; genus Stenchaetothrips; species Stenchaetothrips biformis. The sequence continues at coordinate 11,027,873 of CM060101.1, forward strand.
TCTCTCTCTCTCTCTCCCGTGACGTGCGCGTACTCGTGTTCCCACTGTTGTAACGCCGTGGAAACTGCCGCGAGGGCATAAATGACTAATAAATTACCCTGCAGAAAAGCAAAGAATAAAAAAAAAGAAAACGAAGGCGATGAAACAACCTACGACCTGAACCGTTACAAAAAGGACGACGTCGCACATTTTCCCCTTCCCGCGTGAAGGGCATTTATTGCTGCTCGTGTTGGCTCCGTCTCCTTCGTAGAGGGTGTTTGTTTTCCTGAACTGCAATTTGTTTAATTTTTAACAGCGAGTGCACGGGTGCGGGTACGCCGCTGGCTGCGGTGATCCTACGTGTTCTCCTTCTTATTCTCCATCGTCCTCTTGTTTTTATTCTCGCTCTCTTCCCCCACCCCCTCCTTCTCTGCTTTATGGTGCATTCGCGGGATTTCTGACTCGGCTGGAAAGCTCGTCTGAGTTATGGTGCCGTTACAGCCCGGCCAGCACGTGCCTCGGCCGGCCAGTGGGCCGGCCCGCCCAGATTGCCGGGAATTAAACAATCGCCTGAAAATTGCCGCCAAAAGTTTCTCTGTCTGTGTGTGTGTGTGTGTGTGTGTGTGTGTGTGACCTATCGAAGAGGAGGCCCCGCCATGCACGCACACTGTAGCTGTGGCGTGCGTGGGGCCTCATGCCGCCCGCTCCCCCATCTCCCCCGACAACACAATGGTGCGGAAGTAAAGTCCCTTCTCCTTGAGGTTGACGCCGACGCTCCATAATTAACGAAGAGTGTTTGAACGCGACAACACACAGTCTGGAGGCACTCGGGGTGGTGTTTGAATGGGGTCAGCCCGGGGCAGTCTCGGCCAGCCCGGCCCGGGGGCACCTACTCCGCCAACTCGTTTGTTTGAGTTTGTAACGGCGAGGGGGGGGGGAATTAATTGCCCCAGGTGTGTGTGTGTGAGCGTGTGTCTGTCTGTCTGTGCTGCTCGTACCGCTGCCGGTGGGCCAGGTGAGCGCCCTGCAGGTGGGCATCACGCGCTCTCACCTGTTCGGCGGGCTAGCCTACCCATCCGACCGCAGGGGCTCGTCATTGCCATTGCGATTGACGGCTAGACCACAAATGACGGTCGGCCTGGACTATGTCCATGTTCAGATTCGTTTCCCCCGTCAGGCCCGGGTGCTGTCCTTAAAATAGACGAAAGTGATTGCTGCCCGTCGGGGTTTGTAGTCCGACGAGTCGAAGTTCGAGGACGTGCGTTTCCCTCGTCCCCCGGGCCCGGCAGCGCTGCCGACGTATTCACATTGGAATAAAGCGCTCCCATCTGGTGATTGCGATTCACATTCGTGATAAGTTTCCGGGCACGTCATGGGGACGGCTGGCGGGCGGAACGTCCCCGTATTTGAGTTTGCATGGCGCACACAAGGCGCCGCCGTGTGTCGCAGCAACAAGTTCGCCCTTTTCTGCCACGCAGCGTGTGAGAGAGAGAGAGAGAGAGAGAGAGAGAGAGAGAGAGAGAGAGAGAGAGAGAGAGAGAGAGAGAGAGAGAGAGAGAGAGAGAGAGAGAGAGAGAGAGAGAGAGAGAGAGAGAGAGAGAGAGAGAGACCACTGCATACCGAGACCTCGTCATCCAAATGGGCAAGCGTGCACGACGACTGGGAATGATTATTGATACAGAAATGAAGTGAGTGAGGAGTGGAAGTGGTGTTTTACTGACGCTGATACGCTGCACTAACAGTGTGTGTGTGTGTGTGTGTGTGTGTGCAAGTGTTTGTGCGTCGGTCGGTAATCATCTTTGCTGGCCGCCTATATTGGCCCATCACCGAGCATGCCTATATGAAGCTGGCTCCCGCAACTAGCTGTCTCTTTCACACGTTCGCCCTCTCTCTCTCTCTCTCTCTGCGCCGCCCGGCCCACTGGTGGAAGGAAAACCAGCTGGAAAATGTGTGCCGGCCCGGGAGTCGAACCCCCGACCCTCGGGGCAGCCGGAGCAGCCAGCACGGCGCGCGGTTGATCGTGGAAGTTTGGATATCGAAGTGGCGTCGTGTGCGCGAGAGTGGGGGAGGGAGTTGGGCTGCAATACGGAAACGTGCCAACACCGACGGCGGGGGGTGAAAACTTGGTCAGGTTTTAGGAAATGCCGCTCTGTGCCGCCGCGCTATGCACACACCCACACGCCCACACATGCACAGAGCTTGTCTGTGGCGTGCGTCTTGAACTTTCCTCCCCCTGTATTATCCTCGGCGCCGGGCCGTATCCGGGTCTTACCCCCACCCCCCCACCCCTTGCGTCCCTGCGGCCTCCAACCCACCGGCGCACTCACACACACACACACACACGCGCGCCAGAGGCGGAATTTTTCATCCTCCACTCCTCCTCGTCGAAGCTCAGCGGCGTGGAGGAGGCCGACGAGGTGCCGCTGGTGCTGTCAGGTCCCAGGTGCCGCTCCACTGCGTCGCTATGGCGACCAACCGCCTCAGCCAATCACGGCCAAGTGCGTGGATGGCGGCCGAATGCCTCTCGTTTGTTTGTTTGAATGTTTTTGTTTGTGTGTGTTGGTCAAAAAGGTCTAGAAATAGCGACGTAGGCTTCGAGTACTTCGCATGGACACCTCCTTGGTGTGTGTGTCTCCATCTGCCTGTCTATCCGTCTTCTAGGAAATCCGTTTCCGCGAAATGGCCTCGTACAGGAGCAGACTGCTCCGGGCGACGGAAGCCTGCTGCCTGCGCTGTCACCGCCTCGCAAGGCACCGGCAGGCCACCGGCAAGAAGGATGTCATTACGGCCTCCAATCCATGCAGGTCCCCTATATCTCTCTCTCTCTCTCTCTCTCTCTCTCTCTCTCTCTCTCTCTCTCTCTCTCTCTCTCTCTCTCTGAAGCGTCTTTGTGCAAACACAACACACACGCAGTGCATCAACACTCTACGCGGAGCGAGCACGGCAGGCAGACAGCGCGAGTTGGTGGGAATTCGAAAGAAACTGCTGCAGCAAGCAGCAGGATTTGCCGCTCTGCGCGTCTGTATGCGCGTCTCTATGCGAGTCCGCGAGCACACCCAGAAAAATGATTTCTTGAATCAAGTAAAATATTTTTCTCAATTTAAGCTAAACTGAGTGTCGGATCAATACCAATAGGCTTTGCATTCATTCAACTCTAACCATATCAAGAATATTTCTACTTAACTCGAAGCAGAATTTTACTTGGTCACATTAATGCAAAAAAAATAATACTTGCATCAAGTAAATTTTACTTGAATTAAGAAATCATTTTTCTGGGTGCAGGCGCTGATCCCTCTGAGGTGAAAACAAAAGGACGAAAAGGCGCGCGACGGCGGAGGCGTCGTCACCTCTGTGGAATCAAATGGAGCAGTGCAATATCGTAAATTGAGGAGGGGCGCGCGCAGGCCCGGGGCTACGGCTGCGCGCTTGATATTGTTAGCGGCGTGTGTTGTGTTAGTGCAGGCTAACGGCATTCCTCTCTCTCTCTCTCTCTCTCTCTCTGTCGCTCGCTCTCTCTTGTGTCTGTCGAGCGTCACAGTGGATGGAGCTGTCCCAGAATTCCTTGCCTTTCTCCCTGATGGAATAAGCTCTCCCTTCGCTGCGCGGGGAAGAAGAAGAAGAAGAAGAAGGAGGAGGAGGAGAGCAAAAAGAAGGAGAAGAAGCGGAAGAAGACAACGAGAAAAATGAAAACGAAGAGAACGAAAATGAGGAGAGGAAAAGACAGGACGAAGGAGGTCGTGTGGTCTGCGCAGCCTGCAGCAAACAGAGAGAGAGAGAGAGAGAGAGAGAGAGAGAGAGAGAGAGAGAGAGAGAGAGAGAGACAGAGAGACAGAGACAGAGAGAGAGACAGAGGTGATAACGGGGTGAGATGGCGTCCTCCGAACGTCTTGCTTGTGTGTGCACGAGCAGGTTAGAGGACGCGTCCGGGTAAGGCCAGTCAGGCCAGCCAGCAGTGTCACGCGCTTCCCAATCAGCGGCTTTGGGGCCATAGTGACGTAACGGCCAATTCGCTTCACCCACCCACCCTGTGTGTGTGTGTGGATTGAGCCCCCACACACACGCTCTCACACACAGACATTCACTCACACGGAGCGAGAGACTCGTTAGAGCCACTTCTTAGCGGTGGATCATTAAGTCGACCATCAGGCTGCGGGGCAGGGAGGCAGTGGGGCCCACCCAGCCCCGCCGGAGTGGCAGACTGTTAAATTTGTTGCGATCTCAGCACGTCCCCCTTTCTCCTTGTTCCAGGTGAGTCGAGCAGTGAGAGAGCGCTGCCTCGGTGGAGTGTCGCTGCGGCTCGGTCTCGGCCGGACTCGGCGAGGCCGTCCACTGCGTCCTCACGGCCTTCCTGGAGTGGCAGAGATACGCCGGAGAGAGCGCCGAAGAGCGACTGGTGTTGGTGCAGTGTGGCCCGGTGGGTGGCGGGTGGGCCGGGTGGGCCCGAACCCCGCCTCGGTCCGGCTGAAGCTATGTCGGGCGGGTCGGGGTATCCCGCCAGGGCCCACCGGGGCGCCCACCGCCATGCAACAACCTGCCCACCGACCGCTCGCCGCGCCTCCGGTGCCGTGGGGCCTCGACTGTGAGCCGTTAGACACAGTAGACGAGAAAAATAAAATCTGTCTACTTGTTTAATGGACATCCCACTTTTTAAATATTTTTTTGAGTTCCCATCGCTTCATTCCGGTGCAAGCTGTGAGCAGAGTTTCAGCTTATTGGAGTCGCGACCCGGGGCCAGGGAACAAGGGAAATTGGCCAGTTTACCGAAGCCATCATTTTACAATGCAATGTTGATGTTGGCTTGTTTTTGTTTTTTCGCTGCTTTGTTGTCTTTTGTATCAGAGTGACCCCTACTCCCCCCGCCCAGTTTTCGTGAGGCTTCCTCGCGATGGGAGGGGAGGGCGGGGGTGGGGGGGGGGGCGCCGACGAGCTCGCCGGACACGCGACACAGCGTGAGTTAATGACTTTTTGTTGCTGTTGTTGTCGAACGTGTTGTTGTTTTCCACCTGGCGGCTCGTTGTGTTTGCTGTTCTTATCACTACTTACGGCGAAGAAATACGCGGGGCAGCACGCGACGGGCTTCTCTGTGTGCTTTTCAGCTCCCCATCCGTCTTTCTCAAACAGCATCAGGAGGCCGAGATCCCATCGCTCATTCTCCCACCTTTAAGGTCCCCGTCACCCGGCGCTCTTCTTCATGTCTGCCGCTTGACACGCGGATGGGGGGAAAATGAAATGGGTGGCATTGTGCGCGTCGGTTTAAGAAAGAACAACATAACAAAAGTGCGATAAGTTTTCTTGAACGTAGGACGCGTGTGGTGAACTACTGGGTACTCTGGAGAAGAGCTGGAATGAAAGCTGAGGAGAAATCGAGAATAAAAAAAAAGAAAAGCGGGTCGGTGAGAATGACGAGCGTCTGCGTCGCCGTTCAACCGCTTCCGCGAGCTTTATTCTCATATATACGTCTCCCTTTTTTTTGTTCTGTATTTCTTCTGAACTTCCATTCCAGCTCTTCTGCAAAGTACCCCATCGACACCAACCATTCGGCGGATGCTCCCGGAATGAAACAAAAATGTTCATTCAACAGACATCGAGATTGCTTTTCCTGGCGCAGACCCTTTCACGAGTTACGCCGTGTACCTCGTCCCAGCAGCATCGCGCTGCCTGAGTGATTTGCACACTCCCTGTGATTGAATCGACCGTCTCAGCACTCGCGTGCGATTGCTCGGCAACGCTCGGCAACGCACGGGCATGCAGAGTGCATCACTTTGCATTACGGACATGCCAACAGGAAGTTTCCCTCCGGCTGCCTTGGCTTTGTTTTTGCACTCAACGCGCACTACGCCACGCTACGCCATGATACGCCACGCCACGATACGCTACGCCACGATGAGACCTCCACCTCGTGACTTTGCCGCTCAACAAAACTGGATCGAGGACTGGCACCGCGCTCCCGTACTTACAGAATCATTTCAACGACTTGTCAGGCCCGGAAACCACACGAACATTCGCCTGATACGCACGCGAAGGTGATTCGAACTGGAATGTGTCCATCCATAACCTCACTTTCGGTGTCCCGACACCGGCAGCGTCGCTACGAAGGCAGCCGAAGCGCCGAAGAGGTTCTTCCGACGCAACGCGGGTGTTTGAAATCCGTCCCAAAGGTTGTCTAGCCTCGTGCGTGGGCGGGTGAGGCGCACCGCGGCGCTGCCGAGGCAATTGGAGATAATTATTCCATTCAGCGCGCGAGCCTGCGCGTCGAGCGGGACGGAGACGGTGCGAGTCGTGGACTTGACTGATGGCCTGCTTCGCTTGCGCCTATCTCGCGCGAGTTGAACACGTTGTCGTTATTGTCTGGCTTCCTTCTTCTTTCCGAGTGCCCCAGTGAGTGCCCCAGTGAGTGCCCCAGGAGGTTCATCTCCGTCGCTCAGACAGCGCCGTGTGCATGCAAAGGCTTTACCCGATTTACTACGAGGCGGGCCCTGCCCGAATAACAAGAGAGATATTTTAAAATTTGGTGGGTTTGCAAAAAAAAAAAAAAAAAAAATATTTATTTAGCGCTACCTGTGTCTCCGATTTCGAATTTAAAGACGTGAAAAGTAGTTTGAGCGTCAATAATTTTTCTTGCGGTCCTTTCTCCTCCCCATCCCCTCCTCTGTCTCGCTGACGTGTCTAATCTGCGGTACAGATAGAAGGTGGCTTGTCCTCCCGTCGGCGGCGCGGCGGCACGACGAAAGAGGCCGAAGAGATTACAGAAATTCCCAATATCCGCCTTATCAGGCCGGCATCACCGCCACCGCAACCGTCTCCCGCTCTCTCTCTCTCTCTCTCTCTCTCTCTCTCTCTCTCTCTCTCTCTCTCTCTCTCTCTCTCTCTCTCTCTCTCTCTCGGACGAGCAAATAACTGTCCGGCTGCCCTTATCCTTTCGATCTGGCGGTCAGCAAGCGCCGACACGCAGCCCTCCGAACCATCCCGCCACCTTTAGGGCTCTGCCTGCACTCACCCCACCACCACTACTTCTTTCTCCCTCTTCTCCTCAAGTTTCCACATACAACTTCTTCCTCTTTGCTTACTTGAAAGTCACTCGCACGCAACTTCCGCTACGCGTTTAATTCTCAATTCGCACTTTTCGCACCAGCCCACTTCTGCTTCGGCGACCCCTCTCCTCTACTCCCTCTCTCTCTCTCTCTCTCTCTCTCTCTCTCTCTCTCTCTCTCTCTCTCTCTCTCTCTCTCTCTCTCTCTCTCTCTCTCTCTCTCTCTCTCTCTCGGCATGCATGCGCGACCCAGACACCTTTAAACAGGTGTGCCGCACACCACTGCTATCGCTGCGGCCATCTCGCCCCGACCCGACCCTCTTCTAAGGGTTGGCAGCACCGCGACCCACTGCCTGCACGCGATGCGACCCATCTCCACGCGCTGAATGATTCAGGAGCGGACTACAGGTAGCCGCGATGGACTTAATTAACGTGTCTGTCTCTCTCGCACCGGAGCAAGGGTTATCCTGCGGGTGTGCCGGACAGACAGGGAGCAAGGAGACCAGATGTCGACCGTATTAACGCTCAATGGGTTATTTTTTTTTATTTTTTTTTTTAAATAACCCTTGAATCCAACGTAGCGGACGCCTCGTTCTAAAAACATTCCATTCTGTTGGGTTCAAGTTTGACACTCGAGACCAAGGAAGGGCGAGGCGCGCCTGGAGACGACAGCGACGGATTTAAAGGGATTTAAGGGTCGGCGAGACATGACCGGCAAGCGAAGGCCAGGGCCGTGGCTGGCAAACGTTGCACTTGATGGAGAGGCTGGCGATCTCGTTAGTATGCGTCGACCAGTCGCGTGGCTGGCGAGGCCGCTCTGGTTTGTTGACTTCCGGAACTGGGTCATCGACGGCACACCACCTGATTGCCTCGGCACGCAGGGACCGCGTTCGGCGTAGCGCCATGGGTAGCGGCGCCGTGCGCCGTGTCGCAGACGGCTGGTTCGACTCCCGCCACGGGGGGGTCGTTAAATATTTGTCCAGCCACGCCAATTTGTCGCGCTGCGCGTGTGTAGTACTCGGTGTTCGCCGCGGGTTCGAAACCCCGGCCGGTTTTTAATTTGGCCCATTTTTCTCCGCTAATCGGACCCCCCCGGCGAGGGCCCCAAAACGGGCACGACAAGTTATGGATTTGCGTAACGCTAATGGGCGCCGCTCACGCTGGAGGAGGAAGTGGCTCGTAATATCGCCCGCTTACTTTGTCCCCAAAGTTGTTGTGTCGGGCAAAAAATCTGTCCCGTTGTTGTCCTGGGGCGCCGCCGCGCCGGGGGCGGCTGGGGGGGGGGGGAACAGTTCCATAAGGTATAGGCAAGGAGCGGCCGACTTCGCGAAATGTGTGACACAGCCCCCTCCGGAGTAACTTGGCAGCGCAGGCGCGGCGAGCACGGCACAGTGGGCCGCGTCGCCCCGCGCCGGCGTCGCGCCAGCGTCGCGCCGAGCCCAAAGCCCGCGCGCGCGCCTCGAATCTTTTGAACGACGCCACTGCGTTTATTGACCCAGGGAGAGGCGCCGCCGCCGTCGTCGCCGTCATAGTTTGATAATAACCCCCTGTGCTATTCCGCACTCCACGGCGCACTTGGCGGCCCACGCCTCGCCCCCTCATTACCCCCACGCCACCCCCTCCTTTAATAACCCCACTCCCCACATCGTCCCCCCCCTCCACGACCCCCATCGCATCCCCATCGCGACCCCACTCCTACCTTTTCTAAACGTGTCCGCCACACCCTCCCTACAACGGTGCAGTCTCCCCCCCCCCCTGCAACGCGCTGTCAAGGCTGTCATCCACTGTGGGGTATTAAATTTAACGCCACCACCAGTGGACGCTCGCTCGTTGTACACGCGGCTATCGTGGTGACCGTGTTGTTTCCAACCACTTTAAATTAAAAATGCGCCCTTCAGCAGCCAGGCAGGCAGGCAGGCAGGCGCGGAGCCAGGCAGCCAGGCAGGGAGGCAGCCAGGCGGCCGCGCGGCGCGTTGAAGCGGGCAGCACTGCTCCTGATTCCTCCCTCTCCCTGCTATCGCTGTGGAATGAATGGGCCGTTGTCGTTTTGCATGAAAACCGTTTGAGGGGCAATTTATACGGCCGAAAACACGGAGCAGCGGGGTGAGGAATGCAGGCAGATTGAAATGCGCAGCAGCAGCGGCGCCAGCAACAACAACAATCTACTGTACCACATCGTCAACAACAACAACAACGAGCTAGTGCCCAGCAAGGAGGAGCGGAACTGACGCCGATAAAAAATACAGGGCTCTAAAAATCACACCGATTGAAGGGTTGTGGGCGGTCCTTCGGCGACGCGTGGGCGGCCCTTGGACGAGCAGGGCAAAGCAAACAACCTCGGCCACCTGTCGCCTGCAGTGTCCCAACCTCCCCGGCCAGCACGCCCCTCAATCACTTTATTTCAAACCTTCCACTCCTTTTGTCGTTGTCCTCCCTTTTTTTTTCTTTTGCTCTGTCCGCGGTTGACAGTAAGTGCTTGTGAGTCCCGGATCAGTGGCTGTCCCCTATGCCGCCCAGCCCGCCCAGCGCTCGGCCCAGCGCTCGGCCCAGCACGAGGAAGCCCCCACCTCACCGCCAGCAGGCTTTTACTCAGCGTGGGGTCCCCTGAAGAGAGGCAGAGAGAGAGAAAGAGAGAGCCACAGCATGACAAATTCGATCCCTCTACCCCGTCCGCCGTCTCTCTCTCTCTCTCTCTCTCTCTCTCTCTCTCTCTCTCTCTCTCTCTCTCTCTATCTCTGTCTGTCTCTCTTCCTCACACACACACTCAAACGCGCGCGCGCGCGCTCCTGCAGACGAGAGGCTTGGACCAAGCAGCCATCTAACCCACTTTCGATCCCGCCAGCCTTTTCTCTCTCTCTCCTTGTCTTTTCTTTTCGGGTCAGCGTTTTCTCTCGCCAGCTCTCTCTCTCTCTCTCTCTCTCTCTCTCCCTCCCTCGCTCTCTGTCTCTGTTCCTCCCGCGCTTTGCGTCCGCTGCCTCCCACTTACCCTCCATTACGCCGCCCTGTTTGCCCGCCTACCCTAATGTCCTCTCACACACTCACACACACACACACACACACACACACACACACACACACACACACACACACACACATGCCGGTGGAGGGCTAGCCCTCAGACTCCCTCCTACTTTCCAAGCCTGCGTGCAGACGGGGAGGACGCGACTTACCGCGGTGCAAACATTTGTCTAGCGGGCCGATACCTGGATTAACGCGTTGCGCGTAACAGGTGGTCAAGGCGGCCGAGCGTGACGGACAGGCAGCCTGGCAGGCAGGCGGCCAGGCGGCTAGGCAGGCACGACGCTTAAAACATTGCCAAGTGTTTCGGACATCTGCAAGGTACACCTATGTTGTTTGTAATACGAAGAAAAATCTCAAAAATGACGGTGTATATTTTTTATAAACTGTTGCATGCTCAAAATGCTTTGTAATGACGAGCTCCTTTTCTTTGTGAGGCCAAAAAAAAAAAAAAGTTTTTAAGGTTTTAAGAGAGCTGGGCGGGAGAGTGGACGCAAGCCGGAGAGAGCGCGTGGCGTTTCAAACGCGTCGTTCATCCTCGCCGATCCCAACGAGGAGGACACTGGCAGTGGGCTCGACGAGAAAGAAAGGGCTCGGCGCAACACGCGGGATGCGGCGCGTGCGGACGATTCGTTTGAACTCACCCCACCACCCTGGCCCACTGTGCCCTGGCCACCCGAACCCAAAGTGTCGCTCACTCGGTCCTCGACGAGAGAACGGCAGCCGGCAGGGATTTGGAGGGGCACGGACGGAGGATGCTGGTCCAGACAGACCGGCCCGCCCCGCTCCGCCCCGCCCCGCCCCGCCCCGCCCCGCCCCGCCCCGCCCCGCCCCGCCCCGCCCCGCCCCGCCCCGCCCAGGCCTTTGCCGCTTTCCCACCTCCTGTTTTGTCTGACCACACTGGGGATTGCGTGGAGTCTAAATAAAAGGGCGGCCCACTGCTTTCCATGGGGCGACTCCATCAGCCCCGCCGTCTGTCTGCCTGTCCGCTTGCCCCGTCTTCCCGTGTGTCCGTTGACCCCTGCCTGTCCGTCCGTCCGTTCGACTGCTTATCTCGGCCTGTCCGTCACTGTCTGCGTGTCCACGCCGCGTCGTGCTGTCTGTTTGCCGCTGCGTGTTGGTCTTCACCTTGGGAGGGCGCCTCACCGACTGTTTGCCCAGGATCAGTCCGCCGACCCGAACTCATCGCAAAAATTGCGTAGTAAAATCCAATCTCCGACGTGCGATATTTCATCAACGTACAGTCAGTCTGTCTGTCTATGTCATCTGTCTGTCTGTCTGTCTGTCTGTCTGGCCGTGTTTGCAGGCGAGGCATCCCCAAAGTAAATCCCTGCGCACCTTGGCCCAGCTGCGCCCGGCGGGCACGGCGGCACGGCAGGCCGCAGCGAAGCGTGCGGGCCTTGGACAAATGAGGCTAGGGGACTAATGGGTGGACGCACGCATGGGGACTCCCCCCCTCCCCCCCTCCCCCCTCCCCCGTCCAGCTCGATGTCACCCGCTTCATCAAGCCCGCGCCACCGGGAGTCGGGAAGAGAAAACCCTATTTTTGTTTTTCGCTATTTTTTTCGCGCCGTTTTGTCTCCGCCTTCGTCGCCAGGCGGATGGGCTGATTTGGCGGGGGCTTTTGTTTTTGCGGGCGGAGGCCTAGTGCCCACTGACGCGGCCACCCCACCCCGCCCCGCCGCTGTGTGCGCCACCGTGGCGCCGTGGCGGGGTGGGGTGGGGTGGGGTGGGGCGGGGTGGGGCGGGTGGCGCCGCGCCTACCAAACAACCCCGTGCCAGCGCGACGCCGCGTCGCCTGGCCGCGGCGGCAGAGCGCAAATTTTTTGGCGGAATGGCGACGCCACTGCGAAAAACTAATCGAGTGAAACAGAGAGAAAGTAGTGCGCGCAGTGTAGGTGGCGTTTTGGCAAGGCATGCCGCCGCCGGTCGAGTGGGATGGTCGTCGGCCCAGTGGAGCGAGGCCGCCCTGCCGCTGCTGGCTTGGATCGCCGAAGCCCGGGGTTCTGTCTCCCCGGGGACGGGGACGGGTCAGGCAAGCAAGCGGGCGTAACCACCAAAGGCAACCGAAGGCCTGCCGGTCCCAGAGGCGCAGTGGCCCCGTGTGTGTCTTCGCTTTCAATCCGTGCTCCGGCCCACTGTGCAGCCGTTGAGCGTGGAGCGTAGTGCGTGGGGTGGAGCGCGGCGCCTAATGCAATCAAGCGTCGCGGCGCCGCCCTCCACTGGCGCCAGCCACGGCGTCGCGCCCGCCCCGCCCCGCCCCGCCGGCGAGCCGGCCAAGGGCGACGCCGCTCTGTCGAGACGTCTCGGGCCACCCCCGCAGCGCCCACACAGGCGCCCGGCCGCTCGGCTCTCCCTCGCACCCACTGCTCTGTCCCTCCTTCTTGCTCAAGCACCACACACTCACACACACACACACACCGAGTGCAAACAGCCCGCACGCACACACATTACCCGCGATGTCGTCCGTACACGTGCTCTACTTTCACCCTTCGGCCCCCGACCGTCATCCGAGGCGCCGTCTACATTCGACCCGCGGACTGGCAGCCGTGCTGACCCCCCTCCCCCTGCCCTCGTGCTGCTGCTGGGCCGGGATGGTACGGCGCGGCCACGTCACTTCTCAGGTTTCGGCCCGCCTTCAAATAATTCAAGGGCTACCACCGGCCTCTCTGCTGGTTCCTTTTCTCTCTCTCTCTCTCTCTCTCTCTCTCTCTCTCTCTCTCTCTCTCTCTCTCTCTCTCTCTCTCTCTCTCTCTCTCTCTCTCTCTCTCCTTGCGGGAATTATTCGCGAGTGGGGCACACGTGGCCGGCTCTGAGTGGCGCCCGGCGGTGCCTGGCGGGGCGCCGTAGAGTGCCGGAGTCGTCCTTGTTCTTGCGGCGCACCATTCTGCCGCCGCCGCCACCAGCGAACCAATGTACGTCTCGCTGTTGTTTTCTGTTTTTCGTTTTGTTTTTGCGCACACTGTCAGACGTCCGCCAAGGAAAGGGCTTGTTGAAAATTAAATAGGGTTTAATTTATACTTTTTGAAAAAAAAAATTAAAAAAAATAAGTACAGTTACCTTGGTAGATAAAAAGGAAAAAAAAATCGAGCCGGGTATTGAACCCGGGTACTCGAGACACAGTGCAACTGGAACAAGGCCGGCGGGCCGCGCTGCCCGCTGCCTGCTGCTGTCACGGTACCTCGATATTCTACCCGGCCAGATTTTTCGATCTCCCATTTCCTGTGCTGTTGAACAGCAGCGATCTGTAACTGCTTTCCATACAAAGTGGGCCGTGCGGCAAGCCGGGCGTCGGGTCTCTCTCTCTCTCTCTCTCTCTCTCTCTCTCTCTCTCTCTCTCTCTCTCTCTCTCTCTCTCTCTCTCTCTCTCTCTCTCTCTCTCTGTCCGTGGGGGCGCGAGAGAGAGAGCCAGACTAGAGCGACGGCAACCGCCTCTCAGCCGTCTGGCCCCGCAGAGAGTGAGGTTAGGTCGGCACTGCAATCTCCGGCTTGGCTCTCTCTGTTTTTCCAGCGCTCCGTTAATGGCATGATTTTGTCCCGAGCAGCGCGCTGTAGCTTCTCTCTCTCTCCCTCTCTCTCTCTCTCTCTCTCTCTCTCTCTCTCTCTCTCTCTCTCTCTCTCTCTCTCTCTCTCTCTCTCTCTCTCTCTGCAGAGCGCGACACACCTTGGCCCTCAGCAGCGGGGCTGCAGCCGCGAGTCACATCAGTGTCGCCACGGCACGGGGATTCTTCGAACAGACCGGCTCACTGTGCGCTGGGGAAATTCGTGCTCTGATTGTTGCCGACAGGGTGTCTATTGGTCTTCTGCCATACTCCCGACCTGACAACTCCTGGAGTGTCCAAAGAACCCTCGCTACTTCCGCGCAGCAGGGAGATCCCACACCGCGGAGTCACGAACTTCCCCGCTCATATTTCCAGACACATTTCCCCTCTTTTCTGCGCATTTCTACGGACGCCGTCGTTGTTTTTCTTTTCTTTGAGGGTTTTCCCACTCTGGCGGCGCCGCGGCGGCGACCTTGGCGGCCCGGCGTCGCCTTGACACTGGAATACCGCGCGCTCCGTCCCTCTGGCGGCGCCGCGGCGGTGACCTTGGCGGCCCGGCGTCGCCTTGACACTGGAATACCGCGCGCTCCGTCCCACTGGCGGCGCCGCGGCGGCGACCTTGGCGGCCCGGCGTCGCCTTGACACTGGAATACCGCGCGCTCCGTCCCACTGGCGGCGCCGCGGCGGCGACCTTGGCGGCCCGGCGTCGCCTTGACACTGGAATACCGCGCGCTCCGTCCCACTGGCGGCGCCGCGGCGGCGACCTTGGCGGCCCGGCGTCGCCTTGACACTGGAATACCGCGCGCTCCGTCCCTCTGGCGGCGCCGCGGCGGTGACCTTGGCGGCCCGGCGTCGCCTTGACACTGGAATACCGCGCGCTCCGTCCCACTGGCGGCGCCGCGGCGGCGACCTTGGCGGCCCGGCGTCGCCTTGACACTGGAATACCGCGCGCTCCGTCCCACTGTGGCGGCGCCGCGGCGGCGACCTTGGCGGCCCGGCGTCGCCTTGACACTGGAATACCGCGCGCTCCGTCCCACTGTGGCGGCGCCGCGGCGGCGACCTTGGCGGCCCGGCGTCGCCTTGACACTGGAATACCGCGCGCTCCGTCCCACTGTGGCTCTGCCGCGCGGCTAAACGGCCCTAATTGAACGGCCGTCTAACGAGCCGAGGCAGCCACGCTCTGTCTCTCTCGCACCCGTGCGGCGCGCCACGTGAGTGCGAGCGAGGCGGACAGCGTGACGTCATCACGCTTCTTCCGGCGCACCTTGATTCCCCCCGGCCCACTGTGCGCGGTGCTGCGCGATGCTGCGTTGGCCGCTGGCAACGCCCGCCGCCCAGCGCCTTCACAACCGACTCAGCCGAGCGCTGCTTGACAGACGGGAGCAACTTTGTTGTGTGCGTGTGTGTGTGTGTGTTTTGTGTGGGTGTGTGCGTGCAAGAAAGAGCTAAGGGTTGTGACGGGGCCTCTGCACACACTCACACACACACACACACGCTCACTGGGGCTCGGCATACATACCCATGCACACACCAACACGTTGAGGCTCACTCTGCTGGTGTTCTCCTTTGCCTACGCTGCTTGCTGTAACTTTACTGCTGAGTTGATTTTAACAGCCGAGTCTCATTCTATGAGCGCGCGGCGGCCGGCCCTACACCACCTTTATGGAGGCTTGCATGGCGGAACACAACAATGTCCGTTTATGGTTGACGACAAACTGCGCCATCGGGCCGCCTTTGCTGCCGGTTCGCCGCCCGCTTTGTCCCGGATTGAATCCGAGGCCACGTCGGTTCATCTGCCGCTCGCGATGAAGAGCTTCTTGCTGCCGGCGGGGCGGCGTTTCTTTGGGGCCGCCGCTCCGTCGGGCTTGGCTTTGGCTTGGCTTTGGCTTGGCTTCGCTGCTCGGTCGGCCAGGGCCTTCTTTGAGGGGCCAGCGCGCCGCTGCGGCCGGGCCTAGCCGGGCCCCTCTCCGCGAGGTCCTCGGGGACGCAGAGACGGCGGGGCCGGCCGGGCCGGCCGGGCGACAAGATGAAGCCCACACCACGGCGCGGCACGGCGAGGCACGGCCCGCTAGTCGGACGCAGTGGTCATGCAGAATGCAGACCCGGATCCGCTGATACGCTCGGGGGAATGTATCACCCGGCATTCTCTCTCCCACACCTGGGTGACTCGCTACTTGCATTCATAATTCTCCGGCTCCTACTTTTTCCCTCTCTCTCTTCCTCTTCGCTCCTCACTGTGGTGTCTCCCCTCTCTCTCTCTGTCTGTGCGCAAATGCAGAATACAAAGCAGCGGGCCAGACTGTCTCTCTCACTCCAACGCGGCACCGCGCGGCGACCCGAGAGAGAGAGAGAGAGAGAGAGAGAGAGAGAGAGAGAGAGAGAGAGAGAGAGAGAGAGAGAGAGAGAGAGAGAGAGAGAGAGAGAGAGAGAGAGAGAGAGAGAGAGAGAGAGCGTAGGTGGGGCGGCCAGGCCACAGAACGAGTTTTGGAGCGCACTCCATGCACACTCCAGCGGCAAAAGCGTCCACCAGCACCTGCCTGCCAGCACCTGCCTGACCGCCGGACGGACGGACGGACGGACGGACAGACGAGGCTGGCGGTCTGGCGGACGGACCTCGGTAAAAACGGCGGGAGAATGCATTTTCGCTCCCCAGAGGAACTACGGGGAGTATCCTGGAGGAAATGTGTTGGGAATACGGATATGTGCACGGGGACTGTTGCGGAGTTCATCCTAACCCTGTGGAAATTACCGAGGGGGAAACAACTGGCCAAATCACATGTACACCAACAATTTAAGTGTCAAAAAATTAAAAGAATTTTATTGAAAAATTAAAAAAAAAATATTAAAAAATTTGAAAAATTTTATTGAACAATTTAAAAAATTCTATTGAAATTTTTTAGAAATTTTGAAGATTTTTTGAAAAAATTACGAAAAATGCATTTTTTACAGCCCTCCCCAGTGTGCTTCAAACCCACAGCAATGCGCATTTACCATCATGTGCCGTGGTGGCTGGAGGTGTAGACGCGTCAGATTCCCGGTATGGGGATCGGCGGTTCATATCTTACTACTTCACAACATTTTTCTCTGACCGCTGCTCATTGTCGCGTCAAGAACCCGCTTCAATCGGCGTCAGACATGAGCTATGGTGGCTGAGGCCGTTAAGGCGTCCGACCCTGACCGAAAGGTTCGGGGATCGAATCCCAATATTTCCTTTCATTTTTCGACTGGCTTCCTCCCACTGCGACTCAAACCCGTCGTCCAACACTCGGCAGACGTGCAAGTCAGCGTGGTGTAGTGGTCTAGGCATTTATCCAGGCCATTACACCCGGGTGTCTAAAAAGCAGTCCGCTTCGGCGGATTGGCCTCGGCACTGGTTCGATCCCCGATCGAGCCAGCCACTCGAGATTGGTCGCGAGTGGGTCCATTTCGATTCGTCGGATGGAGTTGATAAGTCCTTTGAAGCTGGCCCACTGACTGCATGTTCGGGTCTGGGAGCGCCGGACAGCGGGTGTACCATTTGGGTACCGACCAGCCTGCGCAAACAAAAGCTCCCAAAACTACTCTCTCTCTTTCTTCCTTTCTCTGTCTCTCTATCGTCTCTGCCTTACTCTACTCTGCCCATGTTTGAGGCGTGTCGGCGTCCTCGGGTCCTACTGGGTCCCCCGGCGTACGATATCGAAGTCGCTGGATCGGATTAACCCCAGTTACCTGATAGCACCGGTTCCCATCCCGAACACCGAAGTAAAGCAGGAGGCCTCCCCATTAAGCCTGGGGAGGGGGTGTAGAGTTCCATTTTTTAGAAATTAAAAAAAATTCAAAAAATTTAAGAAATTCAAGAAATTTTGTAAAACGTACACAAAAATTTTGAGTTGCTTCCCCCTCGGAAATTACTCTCAGCGTCGTTCTCCTCAGTCTCAATGCACTGTTGTAAACAAACAACAACAAGAAGAAGAAGACATAGCTGTGCGGTGTGACTTGGCTCGCACTTCGTTGTCCGGTGCGCCAGTACCTTGATAGATTGAGTGGCCATCGCCGCACCCAGCCGCACTACACACTGGTAATGGTCCCGCTAATTGTGTTTGCTGTCCTTTTGTCGTCGAGGCCGGCGAGGCGGTGGGGCCGCCTCCTGGCGAAGGTCGGATTAAAGCGTCATGAAATCATGAAACGGGGCGTCAACTTCATTCGCGTAGGGGATTGTGCTGAGGGGCGGCTCGGCCGGCCGGGCTGGCGTGTGAATCGATGTAGCAAGCCTCACACAACGCAACATTTAAAAAAAACAAAAACAAAAAAAAACAAACTGTGATTGTTTAAAAAAAAAAAAAATGTGGACTCCGACAACAGCTCTGAGGTGCGGTATTTTATTCCCGGGCTTTGCCCGCTTCGTCTTCATGAGGGCATGTAGGAGCCACAGGCAGACCACATCAAAGACACCCCCCCCCCCCCCAGCTGGCCTTAATTCATCTGTTACTTTTCTTTGCTCGCTCTCGTTCCTCTCCTTCTTCTTAATTCATATTCCTCGGCGCCACTCGTCTCCCTGACGTGCTCCGAAGCGGACCGCCTCCCTCTTTCTTTGTTTCCCGCTCTCGCCTTTCCCTGTGTCCCGCGGCCGGGAAACTCGACGGTGAGAACCGTGCGAGACGCGACGGCGGAACGAGGGAGCGAAGGTGGAGCCTGGAGTGACCGACCAATCGAAGGACTGCAGTACGCGGCGAACACGGGCAACAGGTGCGGCCAAACACGCCGCGGTGTGTGCGATGTAAGTACGCGGCGAGTGCGTCTGAGAGGCAGCACAGAGGGCCAGCCCCGCGGCTTCAGGAAGCGGAAAATCCCGAGGGAATATAACGGAAACCGGAAGAGCCGCCTTCACGGGCGAGTGGTCCGGCAGCCGTGAGCGAATCCCAGCGAGCCTGTCCAATCTGTCCATGGGGCGGCCGGCCGGCTGGCAGAGGCCTCATGGCGGGGCTGGCCGAGGCCCGGAGCTCGGCCCGATGAGGCGCGGCCGCGGCCTTGGACGAGCCCCACGGAGGCAGAGGCCCCAGTTTTTTGGCAGCGCCCCGTCTTTCCAATTACCAGAAGGGAACCGGGGGGCGAAGTGGACACCTCCGGGACTTCTCATGCCCCCCCCCCACGTCACTGCAAGGCGGGGCAGCCCGCCTACCTGACCTTCGTGGCCGGGGTGGCCGGGGTGGCGGGGGCGCACAGTGGGTCAGAGGACCGTTGAGGCGGCTACAATCCCGGACACGTTTTGAGCTCGAATCGGATGTGTGACCCCACCAATGGATTCCTTGTTTGGAGAGCAATCCATTGGTGGGGTCACACGTTCGTTTCGAGTCCCATTTAGCGACTCTGGAGCTCAAAACGCGTCAAGAGTTTTGGCCGGGCCGCCGGTCTTCTGACTGTTCCACTGTGGGGCGGCGGCTAGGCGGTCGGCACGGCCCCCAGGATGACCCCCTCGTCGGCGCTGACCGGCGCGCTGCGGTCGGAGCGGCTTGCGGCCGGGCCGGCCTAGGCCGCCGAGGGCCGCCGAGCCGGCCGCCTCCACAAGAGACAATTTACATATAGATGAGATATACTCCGAGCCTATGACGACTGGCGCATCGAACGAGGCGGCGGCCGTCAGGGGGGAGCCCCTCGGGGGGCGTCGTGGCCCCCGCTCCGCCCCCGACCGCCTAACGGGCGGCGAGTTTAAGTTTTACTGCCGGTTGTGTGTGGTTTTAAAGTCGGACACGTTAATCCGGTTGAGAGAGAGAGAGAGAGAGAGAGAGAGAGAGAGAGAGAGAGAGAGAGAGAGAGAGAGAGAGAGAGAGAGAGAGGGGGGGAGCCGCAACCCCTTCGCTGCCCCATGTTTTTCAATTCAAGCCCGGCTTCCTCCGGCCCCCCTCCACTTCCTCTGGGCCGCCCCTGGCCGCGCCATCAACATCGATGCTCTCAGTGATAACACGGCGGGGCCAAACGCGCACGCTAACCTCTTTTTAATTTCCCCGCTCGTCATTTTTTTTTTATTTTTATTTATTTTTGGCTTTTCAGAGAGCGAGCACGCTGCCTTCTTCGCGGTCTAAATCGGTCCCGGACGCCGCGCCGCCGCGCCCTCAATAATTCACCCTAATTTGTTGTATTAATGAATGGGGTTCATGATTCCGCGCGTCCGTATATGTGTGTGTGAGTGTCTCTCTGCTAGCTCTGCTCGTGTGTGTCTCTGCCTGCGCGCGCACGCGTGTTTGCGAAAAATTTCTCACCCTCCCGCCGAAAGGAGATTCTACTTAATTACTAAACTTTGTCGCCCTCCGCCGTCGGCGCGCTTGTACACTGGTAGTACATGCCGGCGGGGACGGGCTCAAGATTCAGAAAGGCAGCCCAGAACCGAACTTGGGGCCCCCAGGCAGCCTCCACCCCCACCACGCTAGGCAATGCCAACTAACTCGGAACCAAATCAGGGGCGAGCATTCATGGGACTCTAATGCTTCGTCTTTTGTGTGTGTGTGTGTGTGTGTGTGTGTGTGTGTGCGCGCGCGCGCGCGCGCGGCGTGTGTGTAACTGCGACAGTGTGGGTGCAAGCGGAGAACACGCGTATGCTGGAAAGTAAGCCAAGAGGAAGAGAAAGGACGTGTCAGCAGGCACACACGGACAGACAGACGGACGGGCCTTGCGTGTCTGTCTGTGTGTGCGTGCGAGTCGGCGTATTAGTAAGTGAATGTAAAACTACGTCATTACAGTGCGGCGCCCCGTCCGTCTTGCTTGATTGTGGCGTGCCGAACATAGAGCGCTCTATTATGCTGCGCGTGTGTGTCTGCGCGTCTGTGTGAGTGTGTGTGCCTTTCTGAATAGGATTAGCCGCAACAACGGTTCATGGCGACGACGAAATTGGATGACCCAATTGTAAAATAATATGTCGGCTGCTGGGATGACAAGGACAAACAGAATCAGCGCTGGGTTTGTCGGAGAAGTCGCAGGCGGTCGTTGTTGTTGTTGGAAGGATTGTTACTTTAGCAAGATGAGACGCGAGTCAAAAATGCGTCTTTTCCTTCTTTTGTTATTTTCTTCGGAAACAGCGAGCCTGTGTGCGGCCGGGTTGTCTCGGGGGCGAACGCCTGCCTTGGCATTTGCGTGGCCCCGTGTGGGGTTGTATGGGATCGAGACCTTTCGCTCATAGGGCGTGCGTTGCTCAAGCCAGCGGTTCGGGACGCCGTAGTTTCTAGTTTGCAGGGCCGCTGCACAATGATCCAGAAATGCCAAAAGACGGGAAAAAAATCCTGCGGGGACCTGACTGGCCCAAAACGGTTCTCAATCGTATCCCCGACTAGCCCTGACCAGCCCCGACCAGCGCCGACCAGCCCCGACTAGCTGCTCCCCTGCTCCTGGCATAACCTAACCTTTTTCATGCGAAGCTCCCAGTGAGACACTGTTAGAAAAAAAAAAGTTTAGAAAAAGTACGGAAACATGTCTGGTCGATTATTATTTACCTCAGCAACGACGGTGGAGAACATGTTGCCACAGCCAGCGCGTCCCTGAAGCCGAAATTCGCAACAACAACAATAACAACCGGTCCGGCCATCCAGCCTGGCTGGATCAGCGCTGGGGAGGCAAGGCATCACCCCGCAGGTCGGCACGCCGCCGCCGCCTTGCCGGACTTTTCCCGGCGACTCGGGGAACGAGTCGGACACACTGGTGTCGCCGCAGGGCGGTGCCGGACGCCGCTGTCCTGTCTCTCTCGCACTCACGGAGAGACAGGCCGCGCCGGCCGACGCGTTAATTTGCTGTCTGAGCCTCGCAAGTCTCTGCGCTGTCAGAAGCATCTGCCGAGAGGACTAGGAGTAAGCCTTGGGTCCGGCAACTCGCCCGCTGCCTTATCCCGCCTGGGGAGCCGAGGGGGCGCGGTGGGGCGGGGCGGGGCGGGGCGGGACGGGGCGCTCGAGAGGCTGCCTGCACTTGCACTCCCCCCGCCTGCAACGGTTGCACGCTCGGCTGATAACGCTGATAAGGTGGCGCTGCCGACGGCGATTGCCTTTTTGCGGTTTTTTCTCGTCTTTGTTTCTTGTTTCGTTTATTCCCCCCCCCCCTTTTTTCAAGGGGGCCTGGATAAATGTGACAAAAAAGTGGCACCACGTTGGCGTTCTGGAAAGGGTAGTGAGTGATACGAGAGGCGCTCAGCCAAGAGTTGGCCCGGTTGCGACGCCCGCTCTACACGGGATGCACACCTGCACGCTTCCGGTCGGAGCGCAGACGCCAGGTGCCTTTGTTGTTGGACTCCACAGCACCGAAAACTTTTTTCATCTTTTGACCTGTTTTAATTTCTGACAAAAAAAAAAAATCTTCTAAATGAACAATTTTAATTTTGGGTGTACGTCTTTCCAAGTTCCAGGGCCACTCGTTGGATCCGAGTCAGTCTGGGTGGCCATTTTTCATTTTTCACTCCCGCTGATGACTTAGACGCCCCTTCAAAGGGGCCCCGACAGGCACACTGTGCAGCCCCTTCTAATATCACGCATGGCTGGCCCAACGCGCCCCTATGCACCGTCTTTTTTCACCCCGCCTTTTTCAGTAGTTTCCCTCCTTTCTGTCCTGCCACTCCCATTTTTGTCGGTATTTATTTTGACGCCGGGGCGACGGCAGGCTGTTTGCACAGCCAGTGCAGCCCGACTGATATGCAGCGGGAGTTTGTCCCGGCCAGGGAACATGGGCTCCGCAAACAAGGGAAAATTAAGAGCTTGTTTGAGATGGCTCCCGCCTGGCTGGGTGCGGCCAGACGGTCCACTCCTGCTGTCCTCCTGGGCTCTCGACTTCCTCAACTTTGAGAGCCAACACTTCGGTGAAGGAGTACCGCTCCCCGCCCGAACCGCCCGTTCTTATTTCACGCGCTGAGAGGTTGTTGAAGCCGATCGTGGCGACCGCCGCCTGCTGCAAGGTCCGCCCACAGCCGGCAGCGAGTGACGCGGCCACCGCCTTGTGTTGTCGGCAGAGATTACAGCCGGACAATGGGGGCGATACCCTTGCGCGAGCTGGCGAGCCCCTCCCAGCCCAGTCCCAGATCCAGTCTAGATCCAGTCTAGTCTTTGTCCGGACGCCATTGTAGCATTAATGGAGAGCTTTGATGTCGAAAAGACGGGACGCGCGAACGCTAATTGGTCGAAGGGGACGCCTGCTTTGCTTCGATTGGAGTGCTCTCCGGACGTCTCCTAAAAGTTCTCAACTCAACCGAATGAAGTAAAGAATAAATTGTGAGCATTTCGCGGATTGTGAGCCGTCCCGCGAGTGGGTCAAGGTGACCGCGCGACCGCTGGCGTGCCCCTAGTATCCCACACTGCGTTGCTCCCCCCCGGCTCGGAGTGTCAAAAGCTTTCTGGTTCGCAGGGTCCCTGTGGCCTGCGAAAATTAAAATAAATGCGAACACATTCCCGACGTGTATGGATGATATTTTCTTTTTTTTTCTTTCTTTTTTTCGTAGCCGCCCCCCTCTCTCTCTCTCTCTCTCTCTCTCTCTCTCTCTCTCTCTCTTTCCCCCCCCCCTTTCCTCCCCCCCTCTCCAACCCTTTATCACACTGAGGCACACTGTCACCACTCTGGCCTGCTTGATGAAGCCATCCGCCGAAATATGAGATCCCTTCCTTTTAACGTCCTGGGGACTACGGACTGAAAGAGGAGCCCCGACTGCGGGCATCAACAGGCTTTGAATGAATGCTGCCACAGGT
Source organism: Stenchaetothrips biformis (assembly GCA_030522485.1). Taxonomy (NCBI): domain Eukaryota; kingdom Metazoa; phylum Arthropoda; class Insecta; order Thysanoptera; family Thripidae; genus Stenchaetothrips; species Stenchaetothrips biformis. Next base: position 11,051,128 of record CM060101.1, read on the forward strand.
CAAGCTCCTCTCTGTCAAAGGAATAAAAACATTTCATATCCTTAGCGGCCCGCGCGCGCATTGATCTTAACCAGTAGTCGCTTTTCAAAAGACGCAAAAAAAAAAAGAAGGTTTTGGTTTTAATCGAATGAAGACCGAGGGTTTCTCCTCGCAAAACTGATCCGCCGACGATGCGCGGGGCCTCTTGGAAAGCAAAACCGATCCGCCGACGATCCGCGGAGCCTCTTGGAAAGCAAAACCGATCCGCCGACGATCCGCGGAGCCTCTTGGAAAGCAAAACCGATCCGCCGACGATCCGCCGAGCCTCTTGGAAAGCAAAACCGATCCGCCGACGATCCGCGGAGCCTCTTGGATTGCAATACCGATCCGCCGACGATGCGCGGAGCCTCTTGGAAAGCAAAACCGATCCGCCGACGTTGCGCGATTTGAAACTACGGTGTACAAAATTTTTTTTGAAGTTGTTCGCCCCTCGCAGGACACAGTCGGCGAAATATTGGACTCTCCCAATCGGCATGTTACGTTGGCACTCCCTCGCAGGGCGTTGAATTATCCCGCACAGTGGGCAGGTACTAATGGATCGGGAGGCAGGGGCGGCGGTGCGAAGGTCGGTGCGAGGGGCGGTGCGAGGCGCGCACATGGAGACGATGCAAATGAGGCTGCTACAGGGTGGGACGAAGGCGGGACGACGGACTGTACAGGGTGCCGCGTTCCAACACCGCGACGCCTCGGCCACAATTCCTTTTATTTCCCACGCCGCGCACGCATCCAGCAGATCATACGTTGTGATGCTTGTCGTCCAATTAGGACGCCCGGTCTGATTTGTCGTTTTCAATCACGCGAATGGACCAGGTATCATTGACGGTTTGGTCAATGCCCGTGTTTTACGATGTGTGTGTGTGTGTGTGTGTGTGTGTGTGTGTTTGTGTGTGTGCGCCTCTGCTTGTCTCGTTTGCCAGCCTGCCTGCCTGGTGAATAGAAGCGCGCCAGACGGTCGATTTGCTCTTCGCGAATTTCCTTTCCCGTGGTGTGTACTGAGCGACTGTCCAAATTGACGTGTTGCTCGCTGCGAGGTGCACTCCGCTGCGATTGGCGCAAAGTGAGAGAGAGGGGGGGGGAGAGAGAGAGAGAGAGAGAGAGAGAGAGAGAGAGAGAGAGAGAGAGAGAGAGAGAGAGAGAGAGAGAGAGAGAGAGAGAGAGAGAGAGAGAGAGAGAGAGAGAGAGCGCAGACTCTTTCACGAGAACGTCGGCACGCGCGGACGCGACAAGGGGGCCCCGCATGCCTCGCGCTAACTGGTGTCTGTCTTTCTGTCCGTCTGCCTGTCCGTCAGTCAGTCAGTCTGTCTGTCTGTCCGTCCGTCCGTCCGCCGTTAGGGAAAACCTCATTAGCATGGTGGCCACCAATCAAAACAATCGGAACACTCTGGCGTATGCATATGGGCTTTGCACAGTGCGCCCACGGGTGCCTTGCGAGTCCCTTCGTTGACAGGTCGGTCCGACCCCCTCCCCCTCTTTTCCCGCTAGTTTTCCGCCCCTGACACGCCTTAGTTTCCCGGGGAGGCTACGTAAATGTCAAACACGACTTGCCGGGGGGTCGCGCCCCGCGCGGGGCGGGGTGGGGGGACCGCCTCCACTCGCCGAAATGTCAAATCAGAGTAATCGGCTGCTCGCACGGAATTCAAATCGCACAGTGCCGACTCGACGCACGCAAACTCAAGTTTTGTGCGTCCGTGTCTTGTGAACGCGGCCGAGACAGCGGGACGGGGGGAAGTCCGATTTGAAATCCAAATCACACGACGCGTCGCCGCCCGCGCGCCCGCGTCGCTCGGCGTCTACGAGACGTATAAACACCTCGAGTTGTCGAGGCGGCTGCACTGTTGTCGTCCCGACGGCTGGCTGTTGAGTTGTAATCCAAGAGAATCCTCGCGGAATGGCGCGGGTGCAGTGAACCCCGCCGCCAGGCAGGGCGCCGCCAGGCAGCCTAAGCCGCGCCCAAAACTTACCTCCCAGGCTGGCTAACGACACTGCACGTTGAGCGGGCACCGCGTGCACCGGGCTAGGTTAGGTGGAGTTAGGCGCGGTTAGGCCCCTCTGCCGCCGGCAGGTGGAACTTCGGGCAGCCATTCGTCCGCCCGGAGACAGACTGCCGCTGCGACAGACTCTTTAGCCGCGCGGCCGCCGCGGCCGCCGCTCGTTGGAGGCAGAGTGGGCCCGTTTTATGCAGAAGGAAAAGTGGCCGGGCCGACCGATCGGTGCGCCCACTTTGGTTCCACTTTCCTCATTTTGCACTCCCGGCTTCGAACGAGGAGCTTTTCACCGCCCGCGGTTTACGCTCGGGAAAAGGGGTTGCCCACCAGAAAGCACTGGAGGGGAAAATTCAGGAGGAAAACAATTGACTGTCGCGCGCGTGTGTGTGTCTGTCTGTGACCAAATCAAAAAGGGACACACCGCTGTGTTTTGTTTTTGAAACTTGATAAACGCGGCTCTCGTGTCGTTGCGATTAGCGGATTAGTTGGTAATCCAGGCCTTGACCCGGCCGACATCGGCATGCCGCACTCTCCAATGGAATTACTGCCGCCGTTGTGACGAGTCTCCATCCCCCTCTCTCTCTCTCTCTCTCTCTCTCTCTCTCTCTCTCTCTCTCTCTCTCTCTCTCTCTCTCTCTCTCTCTCTCTCTCTCTCTCTCTCTCTCTCTCTCTCTCTCTCTCTCTCCGTGACGTCCGCGACAGTGCGACGCACGGAACGCGTCATTTAGCGCGCCGTTTCAATAATAAATTGTCCGGCTGGCGCCGCTAGCGTCGCACCGCGGCCGGCGCCGGAACCACCGAGATAAACACGTGAATGGCCGTGTGCCGGCCGCCTAAAGGACCACTTGCTAAAGTCACGCTCGGAAAACAAGTTGGTTTTGCTTCTCCAGTTTGGTACTTCATTTTTGGTACTGTTCTCAGTCGTTCTGATTTTTCGTTTTTATTCCGATGGCCGTTGCGTGAAGGGAGCTGCCGACCCTTCATTGCCCTTTAACCTCTCTCCAGCCTGACGGCCGCCTAAAAATCCTCCACCGGGAGTCGAACCCGGGCCAGAGCGGTCAGGAGGCCTGCGGTGGGACGATTCGCAGACCACCAGTCGTTGCTGCCGGGCAACGTAAAGTTCTTTTCCCTCTCTCTCTCTTTCTCCCTCCCCTCTTTTTTTTTTTTTTTTTTTTTTTTGCATCTGTCCTTGCGTGTGGCACGACAGGTGCACAGCATTCGCCCATTCCTGGCTTCCCCCCCACACCTGCCATGGCGTGGTCCTCGAGATGCTGTTAGGGGGAAGCAGCCACCAGGCAGCGCCACTGCAATCCTAGCGGGGGGCTATTTCCCCAGCACTGCCTTAGTCCCCCCCCCCTCTCCCCTCCGGAAGCGCGGGCTCCTCCACAACGCCCAAAAGGTCAGCCAGCATGCAAATTTATTCGTCTCGCACTTTTTGCATGCTGCCAGTGTAGAGGGCGGGAGCCCTGCCAATATGCATTGCTAATGGTACTCACAGTGTGTAGGCTGCAGCCGGGCACGCGCGGCATGCTGTGGCGGTGCGATCTTCCTCTCTCTCTCTCTCTCTCTCTCTCTCTCTCTCTCTCTCTCTCTCTCTCTCTCTCTCTCTCTCTCTCTATCTCTCTCTCTCTCTCTCTCTCTCTCTCTCTCTCTCTCTCTCTCTCTCTCTCTCTCTCTCTCTCTCTCTCTCTCTCTCTCTCTCTCTCTCTCTCTCTCTAGCCCACCCGCCTCACACCTTTCGACGACCCTTTCTTTGCGCTGACCTCCACAGGTCCCGACTTGCCCCTGAGCACGACCCTCATGAAAACCTGGAAATTTGTGGGCGATATTCGCGTGTTGCCAACAGGGAGCGCTGAGACTCGGCCGCGCTCCACCGTCTGGCCCACCCTGCAGCCGGAACAGTGGGCGGGCGGGACGCCGCGAGATGCGCAGCCCCTTCCTCCCCCCCCCCTCCTCGCCATACGTCACGAGATCAACATAAAACCAGATATCGGTCTTCGCCCGGCCCGGCCCGGTCAGGGAAGGTTTCACCATCGATTTTGTCAGCAGGGGAGGCGAAGCGCCCAGCGGAGGAGGCCCTCCCGAAAGGGGCAACGCACACAAAAAGAAATCAATGAAATTTGTTTACATTCAAGAATTTTAATTTAAGTTTATGATTAAAATAGAATAAAGGATTCTAACTTCAAGTTTGTAGTTTGTGTTTAAAATTATTTTTTTTAAAAAACTCACACAAAAAAAAAAAACACTATGTTTACAATGTATAAATTCGAATCCAACTTCATGAGAAGAGAGCGAAGAGACAAAGCGGATGTCGCGTGAAGTGTCGGTAAAGGCACTTGAGTAACTGTAACGCCGGCAGATGGCGCGGCCGCGACGCCATTGCAAGTGCTTGTACCGAGAAGCCAAAGCCCGCGTTCCGCCCGAAACGAGGCAAACATCGCGAGCGGGAATTGATTTGGCGAAATGCGCACGGCACGCCATGATGTGTGCTTGGCACGCCACGCCACGCCACGCCGCGCCACGCGGGGCCGCAGGACGACCACCGAGTCAACCGGCACCGCATTTTTTTTTGTCGTTTTTTGTCGTTCTTGTTTCTTTCGCAATTAGCCTTGGGCAGACACCGCTTCCTGCACGGAAGCACGCGCCGAGTCCTTGGCTTAACACACACACACACACACTCACACACACACACAAATACTGTGGAGGAAAAAAAAACACACACACACACACATACATCCAAATTCGCGTGTTGTGCGCTCATGGCCAGAAGGCTCGCACGCGAACACACGGCACTCACTGAACGTGCAACGTGCATATGCAGTTGACTAGACACGCACTGTGCTGCATAGCCACTTATGGGGCCCACACACACACACACACACACACACACACACACACACACACACACACACACACACACAGTGCTTGTTCTGTTTGCCAGAATGCCGGCCATGCACACACACACACGCACGCCAATAACTGCGCGTGCAGTGGTAATGGAGTGGCGCTGTGGATCGCCTAGTTATTGCCTGCGGAAACTGTGATCGCTTGTTTGGCAACAGCGGTACACGAGACCGAAACAACAAAACGCACCAAACAGCAGCAACAACAACAACAACAAGGATGCTTCCGGGTGGCGGCGATCGGCGAGCAGGTGATGATGCCTTGGCCGCCGCACTGGTCGAGGCGAGTGGCCCCGACTGGGTCATGTTTATTGGCGCCGTCGCTGTTTTCCAGAGCCCCCTCCTCCCACCCTTCCCACGCAGGGGCGTCATAAAAAACTCATGCCCCTCGCCTCCCCACCTGGACCGTATCCTTTAGAGCCGAAAAGAATGCCGGGCAGTAAAAGGCGGGAGAGTCCTTGTTTGGGGTACATCTCTGTGTGTTGTGCTGTGTGCTGCTGTTGTTTTTTTTTCCCGCGCTGTTTACGGTGATGCCGAAGTACTAGCGTCATGATTTTACCTGCGCGTTCCTTGTCACGTTCAAATAAAAAAAAAAGTTCATTTTTTTTTGAAACTTTTTGTGATATTAGAAGAGGGGCGAGAGAAAGGAATTTAAAGAGCGTTTTGCGTGAGATGGTGTAGAGCGGTGGCCAAGAAGTCGGCCTGACTACTGCGGCCGAGGCGTTAAGGTTACATTAACGTCTGTGCACCGGCCAGATTTATGCCTCACTTAATGTCTAAATGTGTGTTTTTCACTGTTCCAGGTTCGTAAATGGACTACGGAGGCTTGCTTTTTGGTGGCAAGGATCCAAGCACGTGAGTTATACCACTGTGGGGGGGCGTTGGTGTAGCGTGCGGATATGTTGCCTGGGTTGCCTACCTCCTACCTTGGGGCGAAGCCTGATGGACGAGCGGACAAGGGAACACACAGACAGACAGAAGACAGACAGACACACACACACACACAAACACACACAAACACTCACAGACAGGCTGGCAGACAGACTGGCAAACATTCGCGCTGGCATGCGGTGCGGAAACGACGTGGAATTGAGCCGCGCGTTCCGCGAAATCACGAATCTTTCCGAGACTCGGCTGAAACGAAAACCGCAAGGAATCCTGGAACAATCATGGCATCCCAGTGGGAGCCGTCAGCCTTGCAGTGTCACCGCGACAGACACACGGCGCGCCGCTCGGTGGGGGCGCGGGGCCGCGGGGGCGCGGGGGCCTCCTCCACCGAGTGCCTTAGTGGCCGACTGATACTCGATGACTCCATCTCGACTATCCCCAACTTTGCCCCTCCCCCATCCGTCCGCCCCGCCGCGCCAACTTACGCCCTTTGGTGTTGTGAGCAGGTGCTCGAGGTGTGATGGGGGATGTGAGGGCCGGAACCAGTGGGAGCAGGGGGGGGGGGGGGGCTTGCGGGATGGAGGCGCAACCCCCGGCATAAAGTTCCGGAGTAACGCCGTGCCGCTGGGACTTGCACTGTACACGACTCCCCCCTCCCCACCACCACCACCACCACCACCAGCACGCTGCCGGTGTACTCCAACTGAGGGACAATCTTGGCAGGCGCGGGCCGCGCCGCAGCCCTGCGTGCGCTCGGCGAGACACGGCGAGGACGCCGACGAGGACGCCGACGAGGACGCCAACGAGGACATCGACGAGGAACCCGATGAGGACCCCGACGAGGACGCCGACGAGGACGCCGACGTGGACGCTCTGCTTGCGGGGGAGGCGGTCCGGCGGCCGACGGAGCCGGCTGGCCATGAATTGTGCAGCCGCGGTCAGCATGCACGCCGAGCCGGCGGGTGCTATATGTGGCTCTCCGGGCCGTAACCGGCGTGGCTGTTGTATTATTTCTACGCTGCGGCGGCGCCGGGAGCCTGGGGGGGGGGGGGGGGGGCGGCCCGCGGGAGGCGGGGCGGGGCGGGGTGGCGACGGATGCACCTGCTGGTACCTCTATAACCAGCCGCGGATTGCAATTAATCATTCAGCGTTTGAAGGTGTTCAGCCTGGGCGGTGGGCAGCGGTCGGCCCGGAAACAAGTTCGCCACACTGCTAAAAAAAAAAGCAGTGGTGCTTTCACGATGTGTTGGGATTAAATTTACCCTCCGTTTTTTCCCTATCCACCCACGAATCTCTCATTCTCAAAAGGGGCTAAGTAACTTTTTTTCTGGAAGGTGTAATTTACTGACGCCACAAGACAAAATCTGGCAATCTAACCCCCAATTTTTTTTAACAGTGCAGCCCGCGCGGTGTCCCCATAAATCATGCCACAGTTGTTACACGAGAAAAACCAGCAGCCGCTCCAAAATTCGGCGCTCTTTTTCCTCGCCGAGTCGTCGTAAGTTGACTTTGCAGCGCGATGCGTTGTAGCAACGGGGCCTTGGAAGACACGGCAGGGAGAGGGAGAAGGGGGGGGGGGGGTCAGGATTTTGGAGTGGGGCGTCGCACAGAGGCAAGACGGAAGGGACGGCACCACGGGACCACAGGGGCTCGGCTCGGCTCGGCCGGCCGGCGAAATATGAGCACTGAACGCGGAGTAGAAATGGGATGAACGCATACATAAACCAAGCGGCGCCGCTCCGCAGGCCCGCTGCCTGCCGCCGCCATGCCGCCGCCATGCCGCCGCGCCCACCCCCACCTCTCGATTGTCGATGTGTTGGAGATCTCGGCCGCGCCAGGTGCACCTCGCGCAGTTTCCTGTAGTTCCCCAGCCACGCGCTGGACTCCCCCCCCCAAAAGTGTTCTTTATTTGTTCATTGCTTCTGTCCGTCATTTCGCCTCCAGAAGGAGACCGGTGTCATAAAGGTTATACGGCCTTCAATTTTTAAAGGCGTAAAACAGGAAAAGAGGCGCGTGCAGTGCGATGGGTCGCCGGGGTGACGTGGCAGGTCGGAGCAAGTGGGTCAGAGAGGGAAACGCGCGGGGTGATGGCCCACAAACGCAGTGGACCGCGTTTCCTATTGCCAACCCACTCATAAGCACGGCACTGCCACGCTACTGCCAACCTAAAAAAAAAAAAAAAAAAAAAAAAAAAAGCAAGAGAAGAACAAGCCCTCTAAACGGGGAGCCATACGGCCAGTAAGCAACACGCAAAAAAAGCACGAAATAAAATTCGAAAAAAATCAAACTGTTGTAAGCCAAATGGTCCTACCGCTTGCCGCTGGACATAAATCCCTAAAGATTTTTCTTTTTTAATTTTGGCAGCGGGCAGCGTGGAATGCACACCAACCGACGTGACTGCTCGATGCCCTGCACAGAAGCACGGCCAGGCAGGCTGGTTTATCTCTTTTTCAGCGGCTCAGCTCGGCAGAGCGACAGACAGAGAGCGTCAACGCGCCTGTGGAGTGGAGCGTAGGCCAGCCCGCCACACAGGCGAGGTGAGCGGTGGGGCTATCCTCCACTCCACAGGCAGCAGGACGTGGCTTGGTGTCTGTGGTGTGCAGGCTGATTACGAAAAGAGTCGCTTCGTCGCTCTGTCTCTGTCGCACTCGCGGGACGGCCCGTCGGGGTGCGAGAGAGACAGGCGGGCCGCGCGGCCGCGGGTCGAGGCTCACAGTTCTCGCGCAGACGGGCCCGCGAGGGGATGTATCTGATCGGGAATCAAAACGTGAATCGAGATATCGAATCAGGCTGTCGGACGTAATAACAAGCTGGAGCTGTATTGCGCCACGCCTTTCCAAACACAAGATGGCGCCGGGCCGACAGACAGACAGACAGACTAGCGCTTGCTTCAAACGCGGGTACAGATGATGGAAAGTGAGAGTGAGACAGAATTATTTTTCCGAAGCCGGAAAAAAGGGGTTGGGGTGGGGGTGGGATTAGCCCGAAGCGTACAACAGCAGCCAATATTCTCTCGGCATCTCTCTCAGTCCGCGCCTGAACCGTGCGGCACCTCCTCTGTGTGTCAGAGTGTACAGCACGATGTGCGTGAAAGGGGAAGTACACTCCAACCATGATTTTTTTTTTGGTCAACAATTTGAAATCTTTGTAGTTCTGATATAAAATTCGTTCTTAACTGGTGCCTTTTTTGTTTTTGTCATTCTGTCTTGTAGTGATCTTTATTTTCGGACATGTACTCCTCTCTTTTTCTCTGACTCGTCGTGGGCATGCGAAATTCATAGGCGCTGGGGGGGGGAGTGACAGGGCAAATTGGCGCGAAAACTTTGAACGTATTGGAGAGAGAGAGAGAGAGAGAGAGAGAGAGAGAGAGAGAGAGAGAGAGAGAGACGAGAGGGATGACACAGCTCGGCCGCGCCGTCCGTAGGAACGCCAGTGGACACACTATCCGAGCCAACGCAGTTAAAGACGGTCAGCAGCGTTCTGCCGCGTCACCGCTAGGCTCTTGTTGTTGTTGTTGATGCTGATGTTGTTGTTGTTTGTTGTTGTGTGGCCGCCGGCAGCATCACGCGCGGTGATAGCGGAAGCCGGAAGGAGTGAAAGAGGGAGCGAGCGAGGGACGGGCTCGTCATTTTTATTTCACAGAAACGGTGTTTTATTCCCGCGGTCGTTTCGCCATGTTTTGTTGTTGTTGTTGTTGTTGCTGCTTTTTCCGACCAGCGGAGTGCACAGTGAGCCGCACGCCACCACGCCATGCGGGTCGTCAAACAGGGCGCCTCTCTAATGTCCGCGTTACATGTTTCCCTGCGGATAGGCTGTCCGTGCGACAAGCATTGTCCGCTGCAGGCCAGGCCGCCGCCGCGCCGTGCCGCGCCGACCGACCGGATTACTTATGAATAGGGTTGCCGCTCGGCGGGCCGGCCGGCCGGGTGGCAGCCCTATAATTAGGCCCGTCACGGGGCCCGGCTGTGACGCGCGTCATGAATTGATAGGTGCAACAATTAAATATGCAGTAAACGGATTTTCCCGCTCCCTGATCCGCGAGTTAACGTAACGTGTTTCGCGGGATCAGCGGAAAAATGCATTTTTGATGATGATGGGACATTTACGAGGCACGAGCTCGCGCCGTGTCGGGCCACCGCGGGCGGCACCACTGTTGTTGATCCTTCACCAACGCAAATTTTAAAGTAAACTTTTTTTTTTTCTCACGCTAATCTAATTCTTTTTCAGATTTTTTTTAGAACAAAATGTCTTGCGTTTTTCTTGGTACAACCCCTTTTGGTGGAATTTCTGTGCGCTCCGCGCCTGGCACCGACTTGGCCGGTCATCAAATATTTTTCGGTCCGAGTGTCGAGTTCCGGTGAGCCCGGCAGTGCCGCAGGCGGTCCCCACGGCCTCGGCCAGGAGGCTGGAGCGGGCTGGAGCGGGCTGGAGCGGGCTGGAGCGGGCTGGAGCGGGCTGGAGCGGGCTGGAGCGGGCTGGAGCGGGCTGGAGCGGGCTGGAGCGGGCTGGAGCGGGCTGGAGCGGGCTGGAGCGGGCTGGAGCGGGCTGGAGCGGGCTGGAGCGGGCTGGAGCGGGCTGGAGCGGGCTGGAGCGGGCTGGAGCGGGCTGGAGCGGGCTGGAGCTGCCGGGGTGTCTGCCCTTCACCTCTGAGTCTGCCCGCCCCCCTCCGTGACGTCACTTGGCAACGTCCAGTCCTGGAGAGCCCCTTCACCCGACTGGCGCAGGCCAGCACCCTGACCGGGGGGGGGGGGGGGTCCTGGCACCGCGGAGGGCCCTTGGCCGGCGAGGCTTGGCCAGTCAGCGTCCGCTTTGTTTCTCGCTGAGAGGTCAGCCACTCCGGGAATTCTGTGTACACTCCGTCCTATGGAATCATTCGTAATTATTTCAAAATTTCATGGAAAGTAATTTACGTTTGAATAAAAGTCATCTTTTTCTTCTGATAGTGACAGAAAACACACAAAAAAAACCGAGGGAGAATTTTCGGAAAGCTTGTTGTTGGACGACCTGGACACACTCATCGGATTCGTAGGCACTTGCTTTGCCCGCGTTGGGGCTCCACATAGCACTCTCTGCCATCTCGCGTACCTGGCGCGCGGTGCGAGTGCCACGACAACCCTTTCCATTCATTCGTTCCCGCGTCGCATCCAGTGACCTACTTAGCGTGCCACCCGCCTTCTTTCCCTGCCATTTGAACTCGCCGACCCCAACTTGTTCCATTCCCGGGGACCCGCCTTCGCTGCGGACCAGCTTGGAATGAATCGGGAAGTGCTACCCGCCCCGCCCCACCCCGCCCCGCCCCGCCTCGCCACGCCCCACGCTGCCGGACCAGGGGGGGATACTGAGGCGACTATTGCAAGCCCGCAATGCATAACCCGAAGGGGGCCAAGCCGAGCCGAGCCGAGCCGAGCCGAGCCGAGCCGAGCCGAGCCGATGGCCGAGGCGAAGCGATCCCTCCCGATCCGCGGTGGAAATTTGCATATTTATGAGCCCCGCGACACTCTACAATAACCTGACGTGAATTGAGGCATCGACCGCGTACCTGGACGGCTCGACGCACGCGGCCAAGTCTGACACGTACCCCGCCCCGCCCCGCCCCGCCCCGCCCCAGGGCGACCTCACATTATTACTCCCACCCCCTGTCAATCCCTCCATCACCGGCGACCTCACTTTTTCAGAAACTTGTTCCGAGCCGCGTTATGATGGCCGTGCCTCGCATTCGCCATTCACTGCCGACTCACTCTCTCTTGATCACTTTTCACCATGGTCCTTCGATCATTTTTTTTATATCCCCTGGTCATTCGAGCCTATTGGTCATTTCACCATTTGGCCGTCGTTAATGTGGCCATTCTTAATTTGACCCTTGGTTATTGGATCCGTGGCCATACGCTACCAACCTTTCGTCCTGATCAACCTACCCCGATTCCCCCCTCCACCCCCCCCCCTCCCCGCTGTGCGCGCCACTGCCGCGTTTTGATAGATCGACAGGTAAAGCACAGTATAGTCCGCGCCATAAAACGTGGCACGAAATGAGGCGCGCCGTTGTCAGCTCGGTGAGTAATTGCGTTTTCGGAGGGGCGAGGTTAGCGCGAGCGAGCTATACTAAGTGAATCTCCCGCGGGTAAGTACGTGCTTGCCGCGCCACTGCCCAAAGGCTTTACGTTTCGCCCGGAAGCACTTCCTCGGTACGGCCGGCGGCGGCCCACAGTGCCGTCGGCCCACTGTGCTGCTGGCGGCCCCCGTGGCCGGCTACCCAGCTGCCGGACCTAAATGATTATAAAAGCAAAGTGTTTGACGACGGCGTAAAAAGCAGGAGGTCCGAAGCCATGGGTGGCGATAATGCGAGACATTGTTTATAGCGGCGCCGAGGCCCCTGCTCCTTTCCGCGGCGTGTGAGGAAAGGGCCCCAAAAATGGCTAGGAAAGGTTTTTTTTTTTTTTTTTTTTTTTTTGCAGGATGGAACAACTTTAGAGAAGGAAGCTGATGGGTTTCCGTCAGCGACGTATAAATCGCCTCTGTGCTTAATCTGCCGGTAAATGGGTTTCAAATTAGTCGCCGCTAACGCACGGCGTGACCGTCGGTCCGGACAAAAAGTAAACAAATTAAAGGGAAGTGTGTCCGACTGGTGCTGCTTTGGGGGTGGCGTGTGTCCACCTACAGTGTGTACTTCAGGAGCAGTGACTCCGACTGACGGGGGGGGGGGGGGCGGGGGCTGGCCAAGTCGAACGGGCCGCTAACTCGGACGGACCGTAGGGTGTGCGGTCTGGGGGGGGGGGGTGTACTGTGGGATCCCTCCCCCGGGACATCCACTTACCCACTGCGGTCACCGGTACAAGGGCGCCTTCTCTTACTCGGAATGTGGCACCTGCTTGCTTGTTAAGGGACGGTCCCGTCCGTCTGTCTGTCTGTCTGTCTGTTAGCCTCTGTCTGTGTGTGTGTGTGTGTGTGTGTGTAAAGAGGCCGCAGCGGCCAAAATCCGTCGTCAAGGGAATAACAGGAGAAAGTTCGCAAAGCCTGATGACGGAGAGACAGAGGGAGAGAGATACACGGGGCGGGGCAGGGACGCCGTGTTTTGCAACAGTGTTGAAGTCACCACCGTCCACGCCCATGCAGCCGATGCAACTTTGTCGTTTTCCAGCTCCGCTTCGCCTTTGTCTCTGGGGCTTCTGCCTGCTGCGCCTCTTGCTCCCTTCAGAAGGCGAGCCGGCTCGGCTCTTTTCAAAAATGGTTCCGCGGAGGATACCCCCCCCTCTCTCTCTCTCTCTCTCTCTCTCTCTCTCTCTCTCTCTCTCTCTCTCTCTCTCTCTCTCTCTCTCTCTCTCTCTCTCTCTCTCTCTCTCTCTCTCTCTCTCTCTCTCTCTCTCTCTCTCTCTCCAGGTCCCCCGCCATACCCCCCGCTGCGGCCAGGCTCCTTTTTCGGGGTGGCTCGCGAACGAATCCTTGGCAAGGAATCTACTCAGCACTTCAAAGAAACTCGCTGCTCTCCGAACAAAGGGACAAGTCCCCCCTTCCCGATGCCATTCTTGTGCCCCCGGGCCCCCCTCGGGGGCCGCTAGGGCCGCTAGGGCTGCTCGCAGGCCGAGCCGGCTTTACATACGTAATCAAGCCATTTATTGTCCCTCGCCTTTTCATCCTTTCGGTATTTGAAGGGGAGCGTTCTATGTGTTTGTTGACGTTCAACAGGTGTGTCCCTTCTTCGGCCCTTCTTCCTTCTTCCCCCTTTTCTCCCCCATCTTCTTCCCCCCCCCCTCCCCGCCACTCGACTACCCCTCTTCTAATTGCGTCCGATAAGGTGGTGTCATAAATTCCAGCTCCGTTTCGTCCGAGACTGTTGAGAATAGGAAAGAGGCGCGGTATAATTAAATGGATGTCGCGCTCCTGCTGACTCCGACAGCGACGCCGCTCCGAGAGCAGTGGTGACCGCCACTCGGGAGGAAAGGAGTTTCGCTGTCAACCCATTTTTAAGGCAATCTTTTTAGTTCCTTTTTTTTTTTTTTTTTTTTTTTTTTTGGTGACTCTCCAGCAAGCAGATGGCCCACAGCAGGCTGCCTACGCTAACCTGCACGCGTCCTGAGTGGCGCTCCACAGCGCTGGCTGCTGCAGCAGTAGTGGCCCGGAAGTGGGAGGACGACTTGCCGTCAGTTTGTTATGAAAGCCGGGCCAAGTGGCTCGCCGTTGGCGCCGAGCACCCGCCATCGCTGTTTCCCGCGGAAACTAATTGCCGTTTGAAAATGTAGATTTGATGACCTTGCCGAACTGGCCCGCAGTCCGCAGTTACTCAGACTCGTGTAATGAGACGACGGCCTGTTAATAATTGGCGCTGTAATTGTCGGCAGGTCATTACTGCGCGTCTCCCAAATTAATTCAAATTATTCGAGCGCCAAGATGATTCTTCCGCCGGCCGCCTTGTTCTCTTTCTCTCTCTCTCTCTCTCTCTCTCTCTCTCTCTCTCTCTCTCTCTCTCTCTCTCTCTCTCTCTCTCTCTCTCTCTCTCTCTCTCTCACTCACTCACTCCCCTCTTAATAATCAACTCAATTTTAAGAAGCAAGTGTTAAATAGTCGTAAAGGCATTGCTCCCAGAGTTTACTTACCAACTCGTGATTCTTGCACTCGACTTATTGGTATGTTGGAGGGGGTGTGATTTTCAATCAGAAATTTCCCGCCTGCCGTGCCTTTTTGCCCGCGCGTTTTGATGATAGCGATGGCAGCTCGAAATTGAAAAGCTTCCTTATTTGCATCTGGGTAAGACTCTCTGCCGACACAGCTTCGGCGCGCCGCGGCACCCGCGCTTGTATGGCGCCAGGACCCCCGCCAGGGCCGCCAGCCAGGGCCCCCGCCAGGCAGGCAGGGTGGTGCGAGAGAGAGAGAGAGAGAGAGAGAGAGAGAGAGAGAGAGAGAGAGAGAGAGAGAGAGAGAGAGAGAAAGAGAGAGAGAGAAAGAGAGAGAGAGAGGGACGCAGAGGGAAGAAGAGAACGCGCGGGAAAAAAGGAGAAGGATATAAATGTGGGGCGAAAAACTGTCTTAGCTTCTGCGTTGGTGCGGCTGTGACGTAAACGTACCCAGGACTACGACTCCCTTTTTGTGGTTGCGCGGTGTGCGGTGCCGTTATGACCCTCGTGTGGGGGGAGGGGGGGCAGGTGTTGGAGGACGGGGCACAGTGGGCCAGAGGACCGGCCTAAATCCTGGACGCGTTTTGAGCTGCAGAGTCGCTAAATGGGACTCGAACCGAGCGTGTGACCCCACCAATGGATTGCTCTCCTAACGAGGAATCCATCGGTGGGGTCACACGTTCAATACGAGTCCCGTTTAGCGACTCTGGAGCTCCGAAACGCGTGTAGAGTTTCGTCCGCCTGCGCCGGTCTTGTGGCCCACTGTGCGGGGAGGGGCAGGAAGCAAAGTGTCATCCCGTCGTTTTGTCATTAGGCGGGCGACCCACTTCCCGCTGGCCCACTGACAAAGGGCACCGCAGCCGGCCGTCAGCTATTTGAGGAATCCGGTTCATTGTCCAGGTTGTTTCTCGGAACGGCCGTCGTCCCTAAGCAGAAGCCGGGGTGGTATTGGGTGACGCGGGCAGACTGACGGACCGACACAAACACAGACTGCACTGTTGGAGAAAATATTGAAAATTCCAAAGAAGCAAAAAAATAAATAAAAAATAGGAGTTTTTTTTTGTTTTTTTTTTTTTTAAATGATGTATCAGCAGGTATACTACAAAAACAATGTGGTGGGAAAACGAAGTCTCCGGGATCTTCTAACGGACCTCTTACACGCATTTTTCCCCCTAATTATTTTCAACATATTTTTCTCCGTGTCCTTCTACCAGCCTCAATGAAGAGCGAGGCGTTTAGAGAGCGGCGGCGTGACTCTGCAGCAGTCCGCGTCCCGCCGCGCGACAGGCCCGGATCACCGCCCTGACACCTTCCAATTGCCTGGGCGACGCGCGCCGTGTAGTGTGGGGCGCGGCGTCGCGGCGTCGCGGCGTCGCCTGCAGGCTGACTTCCAACCCGCCGTCTCTCTCGCATCCGCGGCGCGGCAGGCAGACAGACGGACGGACGGAGCGGCGCGGTTCGGCATCGCTGTGCAGCCGCGCTGACGGCCTGCCGCGACAAGACACTGACGTTTTGGTAGTCGGTCCCTCCGGCGCCCCTGACAGGTAGACTACGATCACGTTCCCCTGGGAGCGGCAGCGGAGAGAGAGAGAGAGAGAGAGAGAGAGAGAGAGAGAGAGAGAGAGAGAGAGAGAGAGAGAGAGAGAGAGAGAGGGGGGGGAGCGTCGGGTGGCGGAAGGCGGAAGCCCCGGTGCGGGTACTTTTCCGCAATCGCAAGCTTTGACTCGAATTTAAAAATTCAGAAGGTAGGTTATGAAAGTGGTGGTAGCGCGTCGGGAAGTGTTCCGGCGGTACACTTGGACAGCCCCGCGCACCGCGGCCGGCAGAAAGTCCTGCATCTCCCAGCCTGGACTGGTGTACGGTTACACCGTAAGTGGATTGCACCCTTCAGCTCTCTCTCTCTCTCTCTGTCTGTCTGTCTCTCTCTCTCTCTCTCTCTCTCTCTCTCTCTCTCTCTCTCTCTCTCTCTCTGTCGCTCTCTGCCGCCGTTACTCTACACATTTCAGCATGTAATTTGAAACTGCATCTCTGGCCGCGCCCGTACGCATGCCCGCCCCACTGTTTGGGAAAGACGGATGGAGTGAGGGGAAGGCGAGCCCGCGCGCGTGTGTGTGTGTGTGTGTGTGTGCGCGCGCGTGTGTGTGTGTGTGTGTGTGTGTGTGTGTGTGTGTGTGGCGAGTGCCTTGAAAGGGGTCGGTCCAGCTCGGCGTGGCAGCTGGAGGATCCCGAAGGGAATCGTGTGAGTGAGGGAAGGTGAGTGCGCGTGTGAGTGTGTGTGTACGTGTGTGCGTGTGTGTGCGTGTGAGTGCTCGGCCCGTTTGCTTAACCCAAATTACCTCCTTCCCGCCGCGTTCGCTGCACGCCGTGCTTACTTCCGCTTTCTTCCACTTTCTTCCGTTCAAACTTTCGTTCGACGCGATTCAAGGCTCCGGGCCGGCCCCTGGGGGTGGGCTCCGGGGGGCGGACTCGCCCGGAGCCGTGCTCGCTGATCCGGGCTGCGGATCCCATTCGACGCATAGGCTGGTCGCGGGGGCGCGGAGTGGGGCGTTGGAGAGGCACTGTGCCCCGCACAGTGGGCCAGGCAGCCAAACCTCTTGACGCCTCGTCCGGAGAGCAATCCATTGGTCGGGTCCAACGCGTCTCGAGTTTTTGCCACTTCAACGGCCTTCTGGCCCACTGTGTGCCCCTTCACCGCCACCGCTCCCTGCCGCCGAATCAACTTCCAATCCATTATTCGCGCGCTTCCTTTGTTTCAAGCCGCGGCGCGCGCGTAAACATTTTCAGTGTGGTCGTGTCCACTTCTGTTTGGGCAGAGGACCCTTCTTTGATGGGCCATGAAACCAGTTCGGGTCTGCCTTCGGGCCCCGGGCGGCTCGGCTCGGCGCACGGCCTGGCCCGGTCGGTGGCCGTTTTGTCCGCCGACTATCGTATTTTCGCATCGTTCTGCGTTTACGAGTGCCTATTGGCCGGGCCCTGCAGTCGCCCCGCCGGATTGGCTAGGCTCAGCGCCGCGACAAATATCTGGAAGTAGTCGTCGTAACCGTCCGTCCCACTAGGCCGTTCGGCCGGCTGTAATCCCTCAGTGGCTGGCGAGCCCGCAACCACACTGCAGTGGCGCTGCACCCAGGGCCGTTTAAAACTGCTCCAAAATAGTGCAGTCTAAAACGCGCGTCGCACCGGCGCGCTGTGCGTTAACCCGGCCTCTGCTGCGCGTCCTTGGAAGTCTCCGGGCGGCACAACTCGGCCGCGGTGAGCCAGGTCAAATAAGTCTCCTCCATGCGTATGCAGAGCGAAGGAACACACGGCGGGTCCGTTCCGGGCGGAGGGGCGCGGCTGGCTCGGGTATCTCCGGCTTGAAGACGTTATGTTGCGAGCAAGTTACTCCCGCCCATCATGGTATCAACTTTGGCGGGGGAAGTTGGTGCGCCTGGGCCGTGGCCCGGCTGAATCGGCAGCATAGTGGGCCGCACTGGATTCCAGCCGCACCAAACGCACCGAGTTACGCTGTTAAAAATATTTGCCGCAGAGCAGAGGCAAGTTTTGTTTCCGGCAAGATTTCGGGAAATTTTAAAAAAAAAAAAAAGGGTCTATATCATATGACCTACCTAAAGTAGACCGAAAAAAACTAGACCTACCTATTTTTATAATAAAAAAATAAATAAAAAATATTGAATAAAAAAATTAGTAACTGGGGGAACGGGCAGGCGGACGACCTGTCTGGGCACACAGACAGACAGACTGGAGCAAATTGTGTTGGCATTTTGAGACGTGTGACTGCGCGGAAGGGTCTCGGAATTGCATCGTGACATGCAGCGAAGTGTGGCATTTTGATGCGCACAGGTTCCGTCTCGGGCGTAGGAGAGAAGGAGAGAGAGAGAGAGAGAGAGAGAGAGAGAGAGAGAGAGAGAGAGAGAGAGAGAGAGAGAGAGAGAGAGAGAGAGAGAGAGAGAGAGAGAGAGAGAGCGTTAAGGGGAGTGGGCGACGGGCGGCACCCTGGTGGCTTCAAGTAGCTGATTCAGGAGGATGCGTTCCAAACAGATTCGCTGCTGCAGAGGACTGAGGCGGCAAGTACAGCGCACCCCGGTGGAGGTGAGAGCGCGGCAGCAACTGCACAGTGGACCAGACACAGATACGGCCGTCCAGCGGCTCGGCTGGGGACTCGGTCCACACAGAGGCCCTCCCCCCCCCTCCCCCCGGCCCGCCCCGGCCCGCTGACTGTCAGGACAACCCTCTTCCATGCAGCAGCGTCTTCGTCAACTCCGAGATTCCGCACTCCCTCCCTCCCGGGTTTGCAGCTCCGGTCATCAAAGGCGCCCCCCATCTTCAGCCGGCGTCATCGTTTCTGCAGTTTGTCCCCGGTTATTCGGAGTCGGGAAGCAGTCGGTAGCCGGAGGAGAAAGAGAGCGAGGGGGCGGTGAAACGACACCAGGCGAAACCCGATGCTGATGGAGAGACCGGCGAGCCAGCGGTAGGCAAGGCCGGCAAGGCCGCTGGCAAGGCAGAAGGCACCGCGACCTGCACACTGTTGGGGTGCTCGGCGAGCAGCTCACTGCAGCAGCGCTTTGCTATTCAATCCATCGATGACTGCATTTTAAAAGGGCGCCTCGGCGCTGCGGATCGAGGCAAGACCGAGAGCCTGCCTCCGCATTCCGAGTGGGCCGCACAGTGGGCCAGAAGACCGGCGCAGGCGGACAAAAAGTCGAGACGCGTTTTGAGCTCCAGAGCTCGAACCGAGCGGGTGACCCCACCAATGGATTCGTCGTACGGTGAGCAATCCAATGGTGGGGTCAAACGTTCGATTCGAGTCCCATTGAGCGACTCTGGAGCTCAAAACGCTTCCGGCATTTTGACCGCCCCCGCCGGTCTCCCGGCCCACTGTGGGCTGCATGCTAACAACCTCCATTTCCTCCATCACATTGTTAGGAGCGTCTCTTGCGTCTCCGTCATCGTCTTCTCGGTGCAGCCCGCTGCATTGGATAAACAGGGCCGACGGTCAAAGGACGACGTCTCGCTACTAACGCACGCGGCGCGGCCAAAGGAAGACATTGCGCTCGTTGACAATTTTAATTGCGCCGAATGTAAAGTTTGCTCACTTCGTTTGGGTCTTCATGATTATTATTTGTGAGACATGCTGTGGTGAAAGAAACTTCTTGGCTTCAGTCCGAACGTCCCACCAACACGTATCCCAGCAATGACAATTTTGCGTTTTGTAAGTATTATTATTTTATTTTTATTTTTCATTTGTTGTCTTTTGTTCGCGGTGCTCTCCTCCGTGATTGTATTCGCAGCCCCACTTAATTAGCATCACGGCTGCAACAATGCTTTCCGCTTCAGTTTGAGAGAGTGTTGACTGCACTGGTGGCCGCCGTGTGTGTTGTGTTGTTGTTGTTGTTGTTATTATTATTATTATTATTATTATTATTATTATTATTATTATTATTATTATTATTATTATTAATATTATTATTATTATTATTATTATTATTATTATTATTATTTATTATTATTATTAGGGGGGTCCCGGTAAATGCGTGGTTTTGTTCGTAGTTTGGCAGACGTGGAAAGGTGACTCGGCGGGTTTTTGGTGGCCCCAAGTTGGCAGCACTAGGCGACTCTCTCTCTCTCTCTCTCTCTCTCTCTCTCTCTCTCTGTTAGAGGTCCGGGATGCGCGAAGAGAGCGCCGTCGTGTACCCTTTTAGACGCCAGTGCGTAGCGCGTCAGCCTTGCGTTGTCAAAAGGTGGCGGCAGCGCATTCCGCTTTACAGCAGGAGCCCTGTTCACGCGGGCGGGCTTACATCCTCGACGGCCTTGGGGAGTTCGCACGCAAGGACAGTCTATATTTCAATCATCATTGTTCTTGAATAAAAACTGCAGTACTGAGCTTTTACCCCCCCCCCCACACACACACACAAAAAAAAAAAAAAGAAAAAAGAAAAAAAAAAGGTTTTTTGTTAGTAAAATTTGTACGATTTATGAGTAAAATGTTAGCGCCTCGACGTCTAAACATTGAAAGAGGCAGCCACTGCGTGAACTCATTTTCCGTCTCCGACACGACGCTTTCGAACCCTGCCAGCTTTCCCCCCCACCCCACCTGGAGGTGGAGTGTGCTCTCCCAAGGACGAATGCCATTGAAAGGAAGTGGCGCGACTACTGCCAACCTGACCTGGCTCGCGTACCGCGCCGTGCCGCGCCGTGCCGTGCCGTGTCGCGCAGTCAAAGGGACAAGCGACGAAATGCAGGCGAACGCGCTGGAAGAAAAGCCGTCTGCTTTCCCGTTTTTTTTTGTTTTTTTTTTGTTTTTTTTTTTTTTTTGGGAAAGGGGGCGCCTCATTCAACCTTTTGGGCCGCTACACACGTTCTAGTAACGGTCTGCCGCTTCCCCAGCAGCTAGGCTGCACTGCAGGTTGCCGTTTGTCTATTCCATTCGCAAAAAAAAAGTCCCTTGTCCAGGCGTCTCACTCAATCAAACAATAATAATCGTGATTTCGAGTTTCGAACCCCGGCGCCCGCCTTCACAGCGTATCGCTTTGCTGCGCCCTCCGCCCTGAGGCGCCTCGTCGCCCGGAAGCAGAGGGCCGAAGGCCCGAAACTGGGCAAGTTTTCGGGGTTAAATGGAGCCTGGCTAATGCGAGGCCCACGTGAAAGAAGTCGAACAAAGTGACGGAGCGAAAGCCACGCCATGCGGCTTTTTGCTTGACGACGGCCGACGGCGGCGGCGGCTGGGCCGATCGGAGACGCCGGTAATCGAAATTTGTCAGAGTTTGAGCAATTAATGGTCAGATGTGGGGTTGGGTGGTCCTTGAGGGCCGTCAAGTACTTCGTACTCCAGACTGTCGCGAGCCCGATAACTTCCTCCGGCCAATCACGGGGGTCTGCCCCACCCCCCACCCCTCCACTTCACTTTCCACGGCTGTGAAAAATCGCCGCCATCATCGAACATTACCCAAGTTGCATCGCCGAGGACCCCATTTCCACGGTTAAACACTTGAGTCGTGGACGATGGCCTGCCCGCGCGCACGGCCCGCCGCCGGACAGACGGACGGACAGACAGACAGACGGACGGACGGACAGACTGACAGACACGCAGGCAGGCCGATGGCGGCGCGGCAAGCAAGTCTTGCTGGGAAACTTTGACCCACTTGCCCCTAACGACCCATTCACGGGATTCACGGAAGACTCTGTTTTTGTCGGTGCATCGGAAAGGAGGGGGTGGGGGGTGGGGGGGGGGAGAATGAGAGTGGACCCGCATAGCTCGGTCGAGTAGGTACTAAAGGCATTAGTACGGCCTATCTACTGATGAGGAGCGAAAACGGTATGAGTCGCGAGGAGTGGAACGGGGATGGGCGTCGTCAAAGGAGAGAGAGAGAGAGAGAGAGAGAGAGAGAGAGAGAGAGAGAGAGAGAGAGAGAGAGAGAGAGAGAGAGAGAGAGAGAGAGAGAGAGAGAGAGAGAGAGATTGCTTCGAAAATTAACGGGTTGGGTTGATTGGACTGTCCCTCCACTACCTGCGGGCCTTTTAAGTGAAGAGAAACGTAGGGAGGGAAAAAGACACGCCTCGTAGGGTAGAGTTATTGCGCGTAAGTCCATGGCAAAGCCCCTCTGCGGGAATGACAAAAAAAATACTAGAACAGAATGCCGTGGGGAGGGGAAAATAAAGAACGAGAATCGACCTTGAATGGTTGTGTTCGCCATCGATGCCCTGGAAGTGGGTGGCTTCGATTACCGGAGTGGTTGTCCTTACGGTGGCGAGGTCAGCAGACGGGGCGGCGGGGGGGGGGGGGGGGGGGGGGTGCACAGTGGGCCCGGCAAGGCCGCCCTGGCAACGCTCCCAGGGAGGGCCGCCTTCAATTGGTTGGTCAGCCGGGCTATATCTCTCTCGCGTCCCGAATTCGATTTGGTTCACTGGGCTAAAGACATTCCCAGTTTACAGCCTATAAATCCGGGCCGGTATAAATACTGACTTCCGAAGGCTCGCGTCGTAAGGCCGCGCCAGCCCGGCCGAGGCACCCCGCGGGCCCCGGGCTGGGGGGGGGAGGGGGGGGAAGCTTATGGGCCGTTCTTATGGGCGCAGCGCACCGCAGCGGGACAAAAACACCGCCCTGCCATTTCCAGGGGGGAAATTATATACGAACCTGTATCGACTGCAGGGGGTGGGGAGAGGCTCAAATTGGACCGCGAACCTGGCGAGCAGCACGTAGGGCTCAGGGCGTGGGGCCCAGGGCTACCTGACCGAGTAGCCGCGTGAGACAAAGGGGCCAATCGGAAGGAACAGATAAATCCAGGGCCTAGGAGTCAGGCGGTGTACGGGAAAGAGAGAGAGAGAAAAAAATATTTCAACGGATTTTTCTTTTTTTCCCCATCACAAAATGTACCCTTTTGACATGCGCCGTTTTATTAAAAACCAGTTACATTCAAAAAAGTCAAGTCAAAAAGTGTCGATTACAAAATCGTCGATTGGCCTTTTTTCCTGTTGATGAAGCCGTGTTTTCCTCCTGGCGGACAAGGAGAGGAAGGAGAAGAGGAAGAATACGTCCTAGCCCGCTCCACCTTTAATAAATTGAGCGAGTTGATGTCCTGCTTACGACCTGTACCGCTTGCTCCTCGAGAGGAATCCAGGCAAGCAGAGAGAGAGAGAGCAACCAGCTGGTGACTCGCCTTGTCACTTTTATGGTGCCTCGTCCCCGAGATGAAATGAATCTGACGGACTAATGACCGTCTTGCATGGTTTGGTCGGGTTAGTGGTTCCGAAATCACCTCACCCGGCAGGACTAGCCGCTAGAGCACAAGGCAAAGGCAATACAAGAGATTGATTATTTGTTTGATCTCTCTCTTCCTTTTTTTTCGCGCGCTTTCGGGCAGCGAAACGGGTGCGTTCGCATTGAATTCCGTCCGAAATACACTTGGATTTGGCAAAGGGTCGATTCTTTTAACGAGGGCGCTATCGGGTGCCGCTGACCGAGCCGATGCAGATCAGCCATTGTCGAAGCCAGAGAAAAGCCTTTTGTTAGTGTACGATGGATTGTGTGGCGCGGCTGGGCTCGGTCTGTACAATCTCTCAGCCACGCCGTGGCTATTGCTCTCTCTCTCTCTCTCTCTCTCTCTCTCTCTCTCTCTCTCTCTCTCTCTCTCTCTCTCTCTCTCTCTCTCTCTCTCTCTCTCTCTCTCTCTCTCTCTCTCTCTCTGTCGCAGCGAGGTGGTGGCCGTGTATCGAGGGGTTTGCTGACGTGCGTGCAGGGAATCAAAAGGGGGGCCCAGCATGCGTAAAGCCAAATAAGACCCCCGGCTGGTCGTTGTAGTCGATGAAGTTGTCGCGGCCCCGGCGCTGCAGCGCTGCGGGGCGGCAGCGCGCCTGTGGAGTCAAGAGTAGGCCACACGCACAACGCGCGCGTCGGACGGCACCGTCGGCTTGCTGGGCGCTCAGCTCGTGGCGGAATGGAGTCTCGTTCTGGGACTGACTGTACACACCCCCACTGCTTGACCCCCGCGACGTCCCATCCTTGCGGGACCGGAAGCAGCGCTCAGGTTTACCCGGACCGGAAGTTCCCCGGAGCCCGGCAGCTGGAGACGCATGGCGCGCTGCTTTGCGTGGCGTCGGTGCCGTCGATATTCGGACGGCGGTGGTTTTGGCCGCGCTCTCCGGGGATCGACCGGAAATGCCGGAGACGGGCGGGCGGACGGACGGACAGACAGACGGACGGGCACACGGAGACGGCGATAGATTTACACCCCTGAGTTGGCGTGTTGCGGTGGTCCGCGGTCCTGATCCTGACGGCTGTCGCCGGCGTCTCCGAGTTTGCACGCACGCCGTCCACCCTCCCAGCGAGAAGAAAGTGACTTTGAAGGACTCCTTTCTGAAAGGCCCCGTCCGTCACCACCTCCGCGCCCCTCTTCGAAGCACTTGCTTATTTGACTGATTCCAGAGGCGGCATGCCTGCCGGCGACACTTTGACCTTCTTCTTCCATGACGGGGCCCCAGACGCCCCCATGGCCGCCCTGTGGTTGGCTTGCGGCCGTCCCGACCCGACCGGGTCGCCTGTGTCGTAATATATCCTCGCATATTTCCTGGGCATGCCACCGGCCCGTTCCGACCGGCAGGGATGGGCGGAGCTACCAGCTGTGTCCGGCCGGCCGTGCTGCGCCTGACCTTCGACCCCCCCCCCCCTCCCCTCACCCCTTCCTCCCCTATCACCGAGCACCCCGTCCTAAAGTTTAACAGCCCTGCCATTACATTTTTGTTTCCAAAGTCCCAAAAGCCGGAGGGCTAAATTGACGTCGGAGATAGCGAGCCACATGCCACGTCGTTTGCGGCAAGTGCAAGCCTTTATGCGTCATTGGCGTTTTTCGCCTCCGCGGCGGGGCCGGGGATCGATCCCGGGCCCGTTGCGTGCGACGCGATTAGCGGCTGAGTCCGCGGTGTTGCAGCGGCGGGACGACAGGCGGGGCGCGGCCGGCGACTTCACACATCTCGCTCGCCGTGCCCACTGTTCTCATCTTGTTGTTGTTTTTGTTGTTGTTGCAGGTATGCGCGCTTCGTGACCGGACGTCGGGCTGGAAACGACCAGGCATACGGGGCGGACCATTGCCGGAGGGGTGAACGTATCCGCTCGTGTGTGTGTGTGTGTGTGTGTGTGTGTGTGCGCGCGCGCGCGCGCGTGCGCCACTCAGTGAATGAAGGGCAAAACGGTGGAAATAAAGACAGCAGTCGACAAAACGCGCACAAGCCGAACGACTTATGGAGAAAGAGTTGTTGTAACACGGTGTAGGAGGTTCTCTCCCTCCGCGCGGGTGTGGGTATAATTATCCTAGCGTGTTCGCAGACCGTCGCCACGAGAATGGGACAATGGCGGCGTGCCAGCGCGGAGAGGAAAGGGGAGGCTGTCACCCCCCGCGTTATTTTTTATTTATTTTTTTCATTTTTTTTTATTTTTGCCTGTTCATCGGCTGCACTCGGGAATCAACGGACCGGCTAGTGAAAGTGAGGACCTCGGGGAACCTTTTACATTTAGATGAACCTCCCCTTATCGCGTTACAAAAATATTTTAATATTTGATGCCTGGCAACAAAGAAAGAAAAAGGCGGAGCTTCTCACGGACACCTGGTTTTTAAAACTTTTTTTTTTTTTTTTTTTTTTTTTTTTTTTTGAGGTGACTAATTTTAACCCTGCAGGAATTCAGAGGGAACCCACGGGTATGGTTGAAATGTGACTCGTTTCTCTGGCAGTGTGAAATAAGCTTTTTTTTTTTTTTTCTTTTCTTTTTTTCGGCGTGTTGGGGCCGGTCCAGCGGCCAGGCAGTGGACCGTGCGGCCATCTCCGGTGACGCTGTGACGGCAGACAGTGACATCGCCGCACCACCCTGGCAGCGCCAACGCACTGCCACTGGCACTTTTGCTTTTTCCTTTTTTTTTTTTTTCTTTTTTTTTTTTTTTGGTCCCGCTCACAGTGGCATTGCGGGCAAGGGTGGAGGAGGTTGCAGTATAATTTCAAGGCCAGCCGTCCGTCCATGCTGCGGGGCTGCCCAGTCAGCATCCTGCGGCCTACTCCCGACGCGTCGGCCTTTTGATCCGAATGCCACAGCGATCGATCGATGTAGACCTACGGAAGTGTTCTAAGCCCACTTGTGTTGTGAAGTCATCCTTTTAGTCAGAGACAATCTCATTCTCGCTTGAATCGTCCTTGTTTTCATAATTACTTTTTCATAGCGCGCTTTTTTTTTCACCTCGGTGAGTGACTGCGAACAGCTCTGAGAGGGGCCACTGGTTTCATTCAAAGTGGCGCTGTTTGAGCCCCCGAGCCCCACCCCACCGCGCCACGCGGTGTGCAACACGGCAGCGCTTAAACTCTATGGCCCCGTGATGGAAAGAGTGAGGCGAAAAACAGAAAAGTGTCACACGGAAAAGTGTCACACTCGAAAGAATGACACAACGCGTGGTGGCGGGCTGGCCGCGTCCCGCGAGACGTGTGTGAAACAACTGCTCGTGACTTTGTCAGCCGTGGCTGCTTCAACGCTGCGCCGCCGGGGCGCTACAGTCGCTTGAGTCGAGTGTGGTGTGGGTATGTAGGATAGGGACGGCGCGGAGGCTGTGAAAATTGTTACGGTTTGCGTTTCTTGCTGGAGAGCGTCGGATTTTGTCGGTCATTTTTCGTCGTCCGTCTATCCGGAGTCGAGGAGGGAACGCTTGTTCGCGGAAGGACGTTGTTTGAATTAAAGGTGAGCGCCCCCTGTCCCCTGAGCCAATCCCCCCCCCCCCCTTGCCAGCCACCCCCTGCCAGCCCCTGCCCGTCACTCGTGGGTAAGTTTTGATGGGTTTGTGATAGCTGTGTGCAGGCGTGGTTGTTTGGCGGAAGGGGTTTGGGGTTTGGCGGAGAGAGAGAGAGAGAGAGAGAGAGAGAGAGAGAAGGGGGAGGGGTGCAGCAGGTTAGGAACGACTGTTGTCAACTGCCGCACCCTCTGCGCCTGTTACGCCCAACTTCAAAAACTAATTACACTGCAAAAATTTGTGAAATCCCTCTGAAGGAGGAACGGGCGAATAAATTGGGTACCAAGGGTGGTGTCGCGTATACTTGTATTTTTATTATTATTTTTTTCATTGTTTTTTAGAGTTATCCGCAGAGTTCAATGACCCGCCCAGGAGTGGCGTCACCATACTGCAGGGAAGCTGAATGGAAGTACTTGTGGAACGGTGCAATTTATTGCCCGGCGTCTGTGTGAAAGTCATCATGCGCGCGTGTCGGTGTGTGTGTGTGCGCGTGTGTGTGAGTGCGAGTGTGGTTCTGTGCCCACCGTAATAAACCTACCCCGCTTCTGTCTTTTCGTGGCCCCGCGAGTCGGTGTGTCGCGGCAGGCATAGCCGGCCGAGGAGTACGTGTTGGGCGCGCTGTGGCGGGGCGGGGCGGGGCGGGGCGGGGTGGGGTGGGGCCCTTGGATGTGCATCCAGGTGTGGGCGGAATCCCTAGAGGGCCGTAGCGATGCACAATGGAAGGGCGAGCTAGGCCCGTGCATACTATGCAATGCTTTGGTTTATTTACCCACTGCCT
This sequence comes from Stenchaetothrips biformis, assembly GCA_030522485.1. Lineage (NCBI taxonomy): Eukaryota > Metazoa > Arthropoda > Insecta > Thysanoptera > Thripidae > Stenchaetothrips > Stenchaetothrips biformis. The sequence continues at coordinate 11,078,584 of CM060101.1, forward strand.
CAGCGTGACCCCTTCGCCCCAGCCTCCAGGAGTTCTTCGCTATCCAGACTCCAGAATATCCTAACTCCCGCGGTTTTCCAGCGTGCCGCGTTTTGAATCCGCGAATCCGCGTGTTGCGAGAGCTGCGCTCCAGGAGTGTTTCATTCTCACTTTGTCACTACTCTGCTCTCCGTTTGCTCCGGTCCAGCCGCAATGCTCGCTCCGTGGCCGCGCATTCGTGGGTTGGAGTGACGGCCAGCCGGCTCCTCTTTCGTTATTTAATTTTTCTTGCCTCGTCTCACATTTCGCTGTTTTTTTTTTGTTCTCTCATTCTCCCTGCCGGCCGCACTGCCGCGGGAGATGTAACCAACCAGAAGTGTCCCTCAGCAGATTTCCCAGGCTCGAAATGCAGCGAACTCGGACACAGTGAACCTGACAGAACGGTTTTGTTTTCGCAATGCTGTTGTTGGCAGAACAGAAAAAAAACGGATAGTTTTGTTACTTGCGTGACGTTGAAGATCCTATCTGACCCTTCTGCACAGTTTGAACTCAAGTTCATGACCGTCTATTTTCTCCTTCTTCTTCTTCGTGCTCGCACCGCTGCTCTCTCGGCGTGGCTTCCACGAAGAGCTCGCGTCAAAACGGCGGCCTTACTTTCGTATCCTGGATTTCTCATTTCCAGCCGTAAACTTTCACATCCCCGAAGACGCCTAGTTTGGCGTGCGCTGCGGAGCGTGGCGTGTACAGGGTAAACATTGTTCGCGTCGGGATTTTTCACAACGTGCCGTGCAGGCCCACCAATCCTCCGAAAAAAAAAAGCTGTGTTTGCTTGTCGGTGCTGGCACGCACAAGGAGGTGGTAGACTTGACGCGCTAAGCCTCAGCGTCTGTCGTCACTCAAAGCCTCTGGAAGAAAACATGAAAACAGAACGCCAATGCGGACACTCCTTCCTTGCGTGAGTGTGCGTGAGATAACTATTTGGTCTGAGACGCGGTCTAAGATGCGTCCCCAACCTGCCGGTGTATTGATGCACTAACATGGCCACTAACACTCACACCTACGCACACCCTACACTCTCCCCTGATCGATTGGAGTGTATTTACTTGTAACCCCGTACGTACCTCGGGCAGGGCGGCCTGGAGGCTCCAAGACGAGCGGCGATAAAATCTGTTCGCTTTTCCGCTACGAGGCAGTAAAGGGAGGTGTGAAAGTTTATCCCGCTAAGACCGGAGCGGCCCGGCAGCGCCGCCCCGAGTTTACAAGCCTGTCACCAATCTGGTTAACTTGTAGTGCGTTGTAGTGTTCACTGCCGCCACGCCTCGCACCACGTGTGAGTCGCCCGCCGGCCGGCAGTCAGCAGCCAGCCGCCAGCCAGCCAGCCAGGGCAGTCAGCCAGCCGCCAGCCAGCCAGCCAGGGCAGTCAGGCACGCAGAGTGCGCGGCCAACAACTCCAACAATCGTGAAGCACTCTCGAACACCAGTTTACATTCCCTTCGGTTTCTTCCCGGTGGCGCGAGACGTTCATCCTTTTCTCCATTTTCCATACCGTTTTCGACGGAGAGTTAGCGCCTGACTGCCGCCGGCCCAGCCGCAGCGCGCCGGGACGACACGTCCACGGCGCTATGAGAAATTCAGCAGCCATAAATTGCGCGTCGCCGCTGCATGTCCACCGCACCAGCGGGAAGGCAGGGATCCAGACGGATGCGGCACGTGGACGCGAGAACGGACAACTGGTCTTTCCTTCCGCTGTGTTTGGAGAGGATTTGCGGGGCTACAGGACGCACCTTCTCTTTACGGCTCCATAAACGTCAATCTTTATTGGCGGCGCTCCGTCTTGGTCCGGTCACCTGCTGCCGTGCTCTGTCTCCGCAGATGGAGCCAAACCGGTCATGGACTCTGGCGGGAAAGAGGAACCAGCTCCAAAACGGGATTAACCTTTGCGGGGGTACCAGGTGCCGATGGACCTGGGATACCCGCCAACTATTCGAGCCAAGCAGGTCTTTGTGAGGCCGTGCTTCCGGTAGCGCCGGGTTCCTTTGTCCACATCCTCAATGGGCAGCCTCAATACCTGCGGTACATTCCCGGAGTTCACAACCATTCGTCTGCCTCGGGAAACGCGCGGACCAAGAACCGCCCGCACTCAGGTATATCTTTTTACCATTTTAAATATTAAAATTTGTTTTAAAAATAAATAAAATTGGTATTTAAATTTATGACATGAATCTCGGTTTTGTAAAAATTTAAAAGACGTTCTCTACGTCGGCTATTTTGCCCACATAAGGGTTTCCTCCTCTTCCGCCGGAGAAGCATGCAGTCGGGGCGCTCAAAGGAAAGCAGGTAGCCCACTTCAAACCGCATGCATCTCTCAGCAAGTGAGGGTCACAGGCTTCCTTTCAGTCTCACTGCTCCTTGGATCCTCGAATCCTGCCCGCCGGCCCACCGTGCGGCCGCCCCGACGCGCGGTTGGCCGACAGGAAGCACCAACTTCCCTTCATCTCTTTCATCCATTTGCGCTCCTCTTTATACCTGCCTCTCCGGCTTCTCTCTCTCATTTCCTTCTCCTCTCGCGCCTTTAGCTCCGCTCCACCCCCCCACATCCGCCGCCTCCGCCAGAAATAAAAAGCTGCCGTTATCACAAGGCAGTGCCCTGGATGATACAAAGAAAGGGCGTCGTAATCCAATCCAAGCCGCGCGGCCGCGTGGCCGCGGTAGGTGTCGGCAAGGCTGCCAGCTCCGCCAGCCCCGCCAGCCCGCCCCGCCAGGCCGCCAGCCCCGCTGAAACACTGTAATTTGTGCCGGCTCCCGTATCGCGGCTGGGGTGGGGTGCTTCGCCTCTAACAGCGCACCCCGCCCCGCCCCGCCCCGCCCCGCCCCGCCCCGCCCCGCCCCGCCCCGCCCCGCCCCGCCCCGCCCCGCCCCGCCCCGCCCCGCGGCTCCAAAAGCCAAAAATAAGGAGGCTGACCGAGGAGGCCCGCAAAGAAAAGTCGACTGTCGAGGAAGAAAAAGAATGAAGATGATTTGGTGCGGAGGTTGAAGCTGGTTCTCGGAAACACACGGCCAACAGTAACATTTCTAGCGGATGGTTCTCCGTGTTGTTGTCTGGGAAACTTCCAAGTCCGTCTTGTTCGAGGGGGAAACAACTCAACATTTGTGTGTACGTTTTAGAAAATTTCTTGAATTTTTTTGAATTTTGTGAAATTTTTGGTGTTTGGATGTCGGGGACGGTGTACCCAGGCGCTGGCGATCGTGTTTAACTAAAAATAAATCTAAAAATGGAACTCTACACCCCCTCCCCAGTCTTAATGGGGAGGCCTCCTGCTTTACTTCGGTGTTCGGGATGGGAACCGGTGCTATCAGGTAACTGGGGTTAATCCGATCCAGCGACTTCGATATCGTACGCCGGGGGACCCAGTAGGACCCGAGGACGCCGACACGCCTCAAACATGGGCAGAGTAGAGTAAGGCAGAGACGATAGAGAGACAGAGAAAGAAAGAAAGAGAGAGAGTAGTTTTGGGAGCTTTTGTTTGCGCAGGCTGGTCGGTACCAAATGTACACCCGCTGTCCGGCGCTCCCAGACCCGAACATGCAGTCAGTGGGCCAGCTTCAAAGGACTTATCAACTCCATCCGACGAATCGGAATGGACCCACTCGCGACCAATCTCGAGTGGCTGGCTCGATCGGGGATCGAACCAGTGCCGAGGCCAATCCGCCGAAGCGGACTGCTTTTTAGACACCCGGGTGTAATGGCCTGGATTGAGCCTAGACCACTACACCACCCTGACTTGCACGTCTGCCGAGTGTTGGACGACGGGTTTGAGTCACAGTGGGAGGAATCCAGTCGAAAAATGAAAGGAAACTTGGGGATTCGATCCCCGGACCTTGAGGTCGGGGTCGGACGCCTCTACGCCCTCAGCCACCACGGCTCATGTCTAACGCCGATAGAAGCGGGCTCTTGACGCGACAATGAGCAGCGGTCAGAGAAAAAAGTTGTGAAGTAAGAAGACTTGAACCGCCGATCCTCATATCGGGAATCTGACGCGTCTACACCTCCAGCCACCACGGCACATGATGGTGCGGCTAGTGGTCTGCAGTCCCAGGGTTTGCCGCTGATGGCCCACTGTGCCATCCCCCTCGTCACACGGCCCACTGTGCGAGGGCCATGAAGCGGCGCTCAGACGCTAGCCGTTGGCGCTGCCGTTTTTGTTTTTTTTTTTACGGCCAGAGTGACGTCATCGAGAGTGAGTGATAATCCGCGGCGTTTGATTGGCGGCGCGTGCGGGGAGTGACGACATCAAAGGGTCGCGGCCGCGGCGCCCGCGGCCACCTGCCGGCCGGACGCGGCGGGCGTTCTAGACGCCGATTCCGCAGCCCACTCTAAAAACCAGCAGAAATAACAAACACAACAAAGAGAGGGAAGCGAGCGCGCACGTTGGCGACTGCGTCAAAGGCTCGGGACCGATGGTGTTGCCGCCCGCGGCATTCATATTGGAGTTGCGGTCGGCGCCATGTTGACAGGACGGACCGAATACTGCGCTGTAAAAAAAAAAAAAAAAAAAAAAAAAAAAAAAAAAAAAAAATGACGATTTTACTGGGGTTATGATATTTTTGCTCGAAGTATGAAAGTCCGCCGCTTGGCAGTGTGGTGCGGCCAGACCCGCTCATCGACGCGGTGCATCGCACTGCACGCGGCGCCGCGGCCGTTACCACCGAATAGGTGCACATATATTACGCGGCGCGACCTCGAAGCGTCCCGGCGGCGTCCCGGCTAAGAGTAAGAGGCATCACCCGCCGGCCCGGCGCACAGTGGGCCAGAAGACCGGCGCAGGCGGACAAAATTCGAGACGCGCTCCTATATTCGGGAGTGGAACCGAACGTGTGGACCCCACCGATGGCCGATTCCTCGGTCGGAGAGCAATCCATCATTGGTGGGGTCACACGTTCGGTTCGAGTCCCATTTAGCGACTCTGGAGCTCAAAACGCGTATTTGAATTTTGGCCGCCTGCGCCGGTCTTCCGGCCCACTGTGCGGCGCCCTGGCCTCTCACCGGCAGGCCACACCCTCGCCCGGCCCACCCCGCTGTCGCCTCGCAACCTCGCCTCCTTCGCCAGGGCAGCGCAGCGAGCGGGTGAAAGCTGAGCGGTCCAACAATGGATTGTTTCAATTCTACAAAAAATGAATAAGCCTTTTACGTGTTTTCAAGACCACTGCCGGTTCTGAGCGGGGATCGTCCATGGATGTGTTCCCCGCTGCCTGACTCCTCCGCCTACCACGGCGCCCCAGATCTTTCAGAGATTAGCTACGCCCCTGGAATGGGAAATCTGGCCCGTGCTTGCGTGCACCTGTGGAGTGCTGGGTCGGCCTGCCTGCCTGGCTGCGTGCCTGCCTGGCTGCCTGCCTGCCTGCCTGGCCGGCAAGGGGCGGCCGGGGCGCTGGTCATCTGTCTCCATCTGCGCTGTGCGAGAGAGACGGCAAGACGCAGCGTGGGCTTCAAAAGGCGCACGTCCACCCCATCAGGGTCACCCCCGCAAAAAAAAAACAACAACAAAATACCATCAACAAAAAGAGCCAACTAAAAACGCCGCGACAACAACAAGACTCATGGCGACGGAGGACAGACAGGCCGACTCATTGAAAGGGTAGAAGACCCCGCGGCGGCGGAGGGGAGGGGGGGGGGGAGGCCTCGGGGATCCGATGGGGGCCGTGACACCCCAGCACTCCGTGTGGATGCGATCACTCATCCGGAACCGGAGAGAGAGAGAGAGAGGGAGAGAGAGAGAGAGAGAGAGAGAGAGAGAGAGAGAGAGAGAGAGAGAGAGAGAGAGAGAGAGAGAGAGAGAGAGAGAGAGAGAGGGGTTGTAACATCGCCCGTTCTGCGGGCTTGTCATAGGCTGGCCCGCGGGGACAAGTCGGACAGGAGGTGAGGATGGGGGGAGGCGACGCGTCACCTTACTTTTGCCGCCGCTGCTCGGGGCTGTGCGCCACCTGTCTGTCTGTCCGTCCGTCCGTCCGCCCGCCCGTTCGTGCGGGTCAGCCCCCACGGGCACATTAGCACCCGGCGTGGGTTTTGTTGTGTCTGCGGGCCGAACCTGTCGGCGCTCCGAGTGCGAGGGAGACGCCCCTGGCTGCCCCTAAGGCTTGGGAGGGCCACTGTCCAGCCTCGGCCCAGCCAGCCGGCCAGCCAGCCAGCCAGCCGTCCATCCTCGCATCATCATCAAAACGACCTCGATGACTTGGCGCGCGAGCGGTGTTCCTCCAACATTCATACCGCAACTACTGGCGCGCGGATGTCGTGCTGCGACAACGACTTCATACGGACGATTTCAAAGCGCCGAGGAAAACTTTTAATTTCGAAGAACAGTTTATACTTCCCAAACTCTAAATGGCCCGGCCGGTGGGCCGTCGTTGGGGTCTTTTCTGCCGGTGTAGGCCGTCCTCAAGCGGTAGCGGTCACGCCGATACCCCGCGGTTTGTACCTGCCCCAGGGAGGGCTATTTCCGCCCCACCCCCCTGGCCAGGCCCCGGGGCCCTTGGTTCCTGATCGGCGCTGGGATTGTATCGGTGGGAGGGCCGGCTGCATTAACACACACACACACACACACCCACAGACAGACACACACACACACAGTGTGGCGGCACACACGTCACTTCGATATCTCGATACTCGCACAGTCGATATCTCTTTATCGAGGCAACTCTGCGGCGCCCAACTGCGGCACTTCGCCAGCGTAGGTAGGTGGCCGCCAGCACCTTCCTGGTAACTTTACGTGCGAGTAGCTTTCGTCGTTTCAAAATTTGCCTAGTTTTTATTTTAATTCATGACTCTAAACTTAAGTGCTGCCCAAAAATTTGAAAAATAAAAATCGCCTATCAAATAATAAATTTTAAAAAAAGCGGTATTTTATCTATGTTTTTCATACATACATATTTTTTTTTTACTAAAAAAAAAATTACGCTTTTGATTGCGACAACATCCTCCTCGTTTTAGTAAATAAATGTGCACATCGTGAGGTATGGGATCGCTTCCACGCGTCGGATCGGGTGGGTCCCATGAGCACCCCATGGCCTCGGGAATCTCGCCCAGGCCACGCCAGCCGGTTGGAGCGGGGCGGGGCGGGGCCTCTGTAGTCGTGCTTGGCAGGGACCAAGTTTCAGGTGTGCTTTAGCAGCTGGCGGTGGCCGGCAACATGCTGCGCCGCGCCAGATGAGGGCTCAGATTAGCCTGCGTAACGCCTGCGTAACGCCTGCGTAACGCCTGCGCGCTGCGTGCGCGGCATGACGCACTTCATTTAGTTCCGGGAAGCGCCGCGCGCAGCGCTGCCGTTCAATTAGCACGTCTGCCCGGCCGGGCGGCCTGGAAATGTGGGTATTTCAACTCGGAGAGAGTGGTACGCGTTTCTCTCTCTCTCTCTCTCTCTCTCTCTCTCTCTCTCTCTCTCTCTCTCTCTCTCTCTCTCTCTCTCTCTCTCCCCACCATTCCACGTATCGGTGCAGACGGCTGGATCGACTTTGCGGCGGACTGGCTTTTGTCGCGCAAGTCGCCGGCTGGTCTTTGCCAGCTGGGGGGGATGGGGGGAGCTGGCGTATCGGCAGCGCTGCCGCGATTCAATCCCGGGCATATCTGTAGGGAAAGAGTTTGGGCAATCCGGACAAAAGTAAGCGGGTCTGGGCGACCAGTGGGCCAGCCCAGCCTGCGTGCCCTCCGTCCAAGTCCCTGCCCGGGGCACAGTGAGCCAGAAGACCGTTGAGGCGGCCAAAATTCTAGGCAAGTTTTGAGCTCAGAGTCGCTAAATGGGCCTCGAATCGAACGTGTGACCGCACCAATGGATTGCTCGACGACCAAAGTGTGCGGGGCTGGCCAGGGGGCGGTGCCCCAGGCCGTCTCTCTCGCACCGCTGCGGGGGCTGCGGGGGCTGCGGGGGCTGCGGGGCGCCCCACGGGTGCGAGGGCTGGACGGCGGCCTCCCCCCGCGGCGGCGTGTATCGCGGCGTCGTTACTCATGGGTCGCACGTCCCATGCAGGCCTGCAGGGCTGCCCGCCCGCCCGCCTGCTTTGCCTGCATGGCAATCAACGCACCAACTTCGTGCCCTTCTTAAAAACGTTTCCCGATCCAGCAATGTCTCCTCCCTTCTGTGGGAGCATTGCTATGCGTCTGGCTCATTCATCGCCCACTGCACGGCTCGGTTTACCGAGATAAGGAGCATGGTCACTATTCTGGTATTTGTTCTCCATTTCGCCTGCCCTGTATTTTTCAGTGTGCTTCTGAAACCCCAGCCGGGTTCCAGCGCAGAGCTCGGTCCGACGTGGCTCATCTTCGCCCCCCAGGTCACTGGAGGCCCCGCGCGAGGCTAGACACGCCCCACGGCCCGGCCCTCGGGGCCGCGGGGACCCAACTTGTACTACACGCCGGCTGTGTTTTGCATGGCTGAGGCCCATTGTTCAGTGTAGCGTTTTCCTTCGCCGCCGCTGCGCAGCGCCAGCGTCGCTGGTCGTGTGTGCAACGAGGATGGAGGAAGTGCTTCGACACCATCCCTGCTCCCAAAGGACGGCCGAGCACTGGGCTTGCAACCACCGCCCTGTCAAAAACCGAGATCACTCTCAACCCTGACCTGGCGGGAAAAATATTTTACGTGCGGGAACCGAATACGGTGGCGTCAAAGTGCGTTGTTTCCAGTGCACAGGGTGATGCGTTCGGAAGGGGTACTGAAATCGCCACGCGGTCAGGCGCTGGGGATCTTCTGCACGGATATGGGTTCCATCGCGTGGGACGAGTGAAGTGAAAAAATTGAGGGGAAAAGGAGAAGACGGGAGAATGGGAGGGGGCTGGCGGCCATCGGCTCGGCTCGGCTCGGCTCGGCTCGGCTCGGCTCGGCTCGGCTCGGCTCGGCTCGGCTCGGCTCGGCTCGGCTCGGCTCGGCTCGGCTCGGCTCGGCTCGGCTCGGCTCGGCTCGGCTCGGCTCGGCCACAGCGGCCGGCCGGGCAGCGCGCGGAAAGGGACAAGACAGCGACAAATGGCCGGGGACAAGGACAAATAGACACGGTCCAACAGACGGGGATCGGAGTGAGAGGGAATAAATGGCACTCTCGCACGGATGCCGCGGCAGGATTAGAACAGGAGGAAGGAGTTGCGCGGGCAAGGTGAAAGGAAGGCGTGGCGAGGAGGACAGGCTGCACCCGGCGGTGCGCTGGGCTCCAGCGGGTCCTTCCTCACTCCGATCGCATTCTGACACAGCGGGATGAACGCAAGCCGGGCCAAAACGTCGCCGGCCCCTTCACTATCTACCTTGCTATCTCTCTATCTCAGTTCCGCTGCTTCCTTTCTCCGAGGCAAGGGCACGGCGGTGGGTCGGGGCGCCGCCGCCTTGGCTCCACGAGACCTGCCCCACTGTAGCGCCACAGCCAGCACGGCCAGCACAGCAGCCCCCCCCCCCCCTCCCGCCGTCCTCACTGTCAGCCTGTGTTATCGAAGCGATCCATTTCGTGATTGCAGGCAGGCAGGCAGGCAGCTGCAGTGCAGCAGGCAGTCTCCCTCCCCATAACACGCTGGTTCCGCGGCCAAGAGCCGCATTTGGAGTCGCAAAGGAAGAAGGGCAGTCGACTCGGCCGCGCTACTCCATCAAAATCATTAATCGCCCCTCATCATAATCGGCGCCATCCATCATTACTCCATGAAGTCGGCGGCGGCGGAAGGGGGAGGGGTGGGGGGGAGGGGGTTGACGGCCGCAAATTGAGGAGTTACCACTCTTTAAAGTAACGCCGCGTGGCGTTCGCACAACACCAGTCTGTCGATAACCGTATAAAACCCTGTCGGAAATAATTAGCTTGCCATCTACTTTCGCCGGGAAACTCCGACCGAGGAACTGTGGCGGCTCAACCCAGGTGCGAGGAGCCGCATGAAGCTGGACTCTGCTGGGCGGACAGGCCGACAGGCCCAGGACTCGGACTGGGGGTGGTGCTGGTTCGAAGATAAATGATTTGAATCCCCTCTGCGCGCTCTGCCGGTGCGAGTCACAAGTACGGCCGGCCCCGCTGCCCTTTCCCCGTTCCCTCTTCTCTGCAATCTCCTTTCATTTTCCCCTTTTCCCCTCCTTTTTCCCCACTCTTCTCTCTCTCTCCCTCTCTCTGCTTCGTTTGGCCCCAAGCATCTGTGACCTCCACCGCTGCGCTCAGCTATTTTCACCTCCCTCTCGGCCGCATCCCTCTTGCGCGCCTTTATGTTTTGTTTCAGGGGCCGCGCGTGATTTATTTAAAATTTCCCATTTCCGGTTTATTTATTTGCCAGGGAGGTCCGTCTGTGTAGACAGGCGGGCCGAGCGTCCGATTCGCAGCGAACGGAATGGACGACGGGAACGGCTGCAGGAAGTTTGCAAGGTGCCTGGAGCTGTTTGAAGACACCGCGGAAATGCTCGGCGGCGGGAAGGGAAGGAGAGAGAGATAGAGAGAGAGAGAGAGAGAGAGAGAGAGAGAGAGAGAGAGAGAGAGAGAGAGAGAGAGAGAGAGAGAGAGAGAGAGAGAAGAAAGGAAGGAGGAACAGTCGAAACGAGGCGCAGCTAAAGGAGGAAGCGCCGAGAGAGAAGTCGTCTGCAGTGCGTGTTGCACCGAGCAGCCCGCATTAGCCAAAATTATGTAAATTTGAAAACAAGTCTTAATTAAGTTCGGTAACGGGCCACCGCGCGGGCGAACACGGCAGGGGGGCGTGGCTGTCATGGCGGCGATAAATTAACAGATGTCATAGGGAAAGTAAATCAAGGTCAATAGGCTTTTTCAAGCGCGGGCAGGTGTTAAAAAAAAAACTTTTCTGCTAGATTTTTTTTTTAAAGTGCGGAACATAGAGAAACAAGTTATCAGCAACTCCGAGTCTCTCCACCATAAATTATACAAATCCAACTGGTGTTTTTTTTTTTTTTTTTTTTTTGTTTTTTTTTTTTTTTTTTTGTTTTGTTTTTTTGTGGGTTTATCCGAGGCGACAGCCAACAGGTGGGGGCGCGCAGGAATAAAAAAAAAGTAAATTTTTTAATCAGTTTTTCAGCCACAGAGAGTGGTTGAGGCACGACTGCGCATTTTGTGCGGTCTGTTTGTGTGCAAGGAATCGTGTCGGGGAATACGATTTGGAACGCAATCGACGGTGGAGGCTTAGACTCAGCGCCTCGTGACCCCTCCCCTCCAACGCTCCTCTAGTCGAGTGACGCCCCCTCCCTCTCCCCTCTCTAAAAGGAAGATTACTCAAAAACCATTCCCGCCCCACTCTCCATTTGAAACGCAGAGAGAAAGCTTTCGGTCCACGGTCTAGCGGTTTGCCGCGGCTGGCCGTGCGGAGTGCCAACCCGTGCCACCACAAGTTTTCTTCGTGAGACGGATCCCAGATGGGCAGTAAAGAAAGCGGAAATAAGACCTGGCTGCCGCTCCATCGCGCCGCGCGTTTGACGCCACGCGTTTAAAATACTTTGGCCGTGAAAAAATGCCAAGTGTTGTCTTCTTTTGTGAGGGTTCCGGTGCGCGCTTGTGAGGGACTCATCTGCCTGAAAACAATGGCGGTAGGCTGCGGCGGCGCAATATTCAGATTCAAATTGGATGTCCTGGATAGCCCAGTCATGTGGTGGCTGCTGCAGTATGTCTCTGGAACAGAGCCAATGCGGCACAGCCTGCAAAGCCTGCGAGGCACAGCCCGAAGGGGCCCGGCCCGCCGCCCGAAGGGGGTGCGGGGGACCCGGCGGGACCCCAGGTAGCCAACCGAACAAAACCTGCAGAAGCACCTCATATTTTCCCACTTGATCTTGTTCGGTACCGCAGCCTAACCCATCCGACCCGCCCCCACCACCGCCACACTGTGACCCAGGCGCTGAAAAGTGGGACGCGAAATGAAAACAGCGACACACCCGCGATAAAGTAGTACCCTCCTTTTGTGTGTACTGTCGTTAGGGAGGGAGAGGGGTGGGCGAGGGGTGGGGGGCGAATCCGTTAGGGGCAAAAAATAAAAGGGCGAGCAAGGCGGGTCGGGTATTGGTTCAACACTGAAAAGGAGCGGGGCAAGGTGGAGGGGGGGGAGCGGGATCTGTGCCATGCGGATGACACCCAAACATAACTCATTCCACCTGACAGCGGGATGCGCAGGCGAGCCGTGGCCAAGCCGCGCTATGCTCTCTGTCTCTCTCTCTGTCCACCGCAAACACTCACCGCACTGCACGCCTCTCTCCTTTTTTTTTTCTTTTTTTTTTTTTTTGTCGCCTGCCCCACTATTGCGCGGACATCTTTTTATTATTATTTTCCGCGTGCGCTGCCATATTTCGCCCTGTTTGTCTGTGCATGTGTGTCCTCTCTTAATATCAGCGTGTCGTACTTTCGGCGCGGCTTCGCGACGACACAGCGGCGCGGAAGGCGTGCCCCGCGAACAGGGCGCCGCCGCGTCCGGACGCCACTGGTAACTCAACGAGGATCTCCCCTGGCATACCCCTGCTTTTACTAGAAATCCTTGTTTCTCTTTCTCCCTCTCCTCAAATAAAGAGACTGTGGAAACTGTAGGGGAAGGAGGGCTTGCAGGTGGTCATCGAGGGCCCTTTGCATCCTGTTGTGCTTACTGGGGCTGACACGGCTGCCACTCCAACGGCTTGGCTGCTTCCAGGTATTGACTCAGGCCTCTCAATGGCAGCACCCGTAATTACGGACGAGTGTTCGGCCGCTGAACTGAGAGGGACTCAACCGCTCCGGCCCTGCTGCACAGTCGGTCAAAAGAACTCTGAACGCGTTTTGAGCTCCAGAGTCACACAGTCGAACAGGACCCGAACCGAACGTCTGACCCTACCGATGGATTCCTCGTTCGAGGAGCAATCCATCGGTGGGGTCACGCGCCCGGTTCCAGTCCCGAGTCCCAATTAGCGACTCTGCAGCTCATAACCCGTCGACCTTCTCCACCGGTCTTCTGGCACACTGTGTGCAGAGACGCGAAAACTGCGGAGATGCAGATACCGGTTGTAAGTGGGGCAACCCCCCCCCCCTCGCACCGCGGCGCAGACACAGCGGCGCCGCCGACGCTTCCAAGGGCCAAATGGGGCGCTTTTATTGCGACTTGCGGACTGCATGAGCTGTAGCGGGGGCGTGGTGCGGCCACCAGTGAGGACGCCGGCCCTGCATGACACTACGCCACTGCGCCGGGAAACACATAAAAACAACACGGACCAGACAAGCTCGAGTCTGACAGTGCAATACAGGACTCCAGTGGGGCGTGAGACGAACACGGCCAACTAATGAAAGCAGGGCTGCGCCACCGATGTCACAATCAGTGGCTACAGCCTGGCTACAGCCGCCGCGATGCTCCACTGACCCCCCGGGCCCTTTGCTCCCCACCACTACTGGGGGCCGTGTCCCTCGCCGACGCTTATCTAAATGAACAAGAGGGACGTGCGGGCGGCGATCGAAGAGGACGTAGCGGTGGCAGCGTCGATCGGTCTCCGGGGATTTTCGTTCATTTTTACGTTAATTAAAAAAAAATAAGTGTTTTCAATCAATTTTTAAAAAAAATTGTCTTATGTTTTTTTTTTTGTTTTTTTTTGTTTTTTTTTTGCTAACTGCACCGCGTCTCCAGATACCATGTAAATCAGTGCACGGCCGCGCGACCGTCTCATTGCGTTGCTGGCGAAGAAGTAGCACCAACCTACTGAGTTTCCTTTCACCAGAGCTGCCAACTGGTGGTCAAATAGCAAAAAATTAGTTTTCGGAAATTCTTTTATCGAGGGTCGATGCTCAGCAAAGAGAGCTAAAAATAATGATCGGGCTGTAAAGTGTAAGGTTGTCAGCCTGAAGCACACGCGCTCTCGGGCGGCCTGCTTGAGACGTTGGCGCGTCTTCGACCGGCCGGCAGACCGCTCATTATGTTGGCGGCCCTGTCAGGCCCCATTCGATAGCGCGTTGCCAACCTGATAGGAATCTCCACCTGCATTCAATAACGCACATTCGCTCCTCTTCTCCTCCTTCTTCTTTCTCCTCGCGCTCACACAAGCCGCTGACAAAAGCGACCAAAGAGCGCCCGACTGGGTAGGCGTTGGTTAGGTTAGGCGTGTCCACCACGTTGCCTATGTTTTTTATGTCTCTTTTTGCCTTGCAGGTGTAAATACTCGCAAACAACCCAAAAGCAAAAAAATAAAATTTAAAAAGAGTGCGCAAATAATTTCCTGTCGTGCGCGTGTGTGAAATAGAAGGGCCGAACGAGGTCCCGGCCCGCACCAGGGCTCTCCTTGAGGTTGGAGAGAGAGGGGGAGGGGGCGAAGGGCAGCGGAGCGCGAGGCGCCTTCTTTGCGACGTCCTTTGCGTCATAAATAAGGCAGTTTGCCTACCTCCTTGAGAGGGAGAGGGTGAGAGAGAGAGAGAGAGAGAGAGAGAGAGAAAGAGAGAGAGAGAGAGAGAGAGAGAGAGAGAGAGAGAGAGAGAGAGAGAGAGAGAGAGAGAGAGAGGAGGGATTCCGAGCCACTGACTGTCCCCCGGCTGCGCAACAGCTGCGAAACAAGCCGCTTTGCGGCCTTGCGGGCGGAAAGGCGGTTGGGAGGGCGGGCGGGCGGGCGGGAGGGAGGGAGGGCGGGCGGGCAGACAGGCTAGGCGGCGAGGCAGGCGGTTGACGCTGCGCGGGAGCGTCAGCGTCGATGCCCGAGACCCGAGTCCGATCGCTCTGAGGCAACCGAACCGGGCCGGCGGCACCCAGAGAACAAGGCATCTGCTCGTGAATGAGGCAGCGACATCGAGCAGCGACTGCAGTCTGACTCGGGCTGCCGGACAGTGTGGCGTGGCCCGCTGTGGGGCCCGGCCAGCCGCCAATGCTGCTGCTCTGCTCTTGACAGCCGATCAGATGACCTCCGTATGGCAGGCCGTCCCCTTCATGGGCAGGCCGGTCTGTCTGCCTGCTGCCCGTCTGTTCGTCTGCAGATATGGCGGACAGACGCGCCGAGGAATGCGAGACAAGACGCGTCGTCAGACGGGGATGGCTGGACCGGCCGGGACACTGTGTGTATGGGCTGCCAAAGTGTCGCACTTTCACACTGAAATTAATCCTATAGAAAAAATTAAAAACATGCAAAACATGGACGAAAATAAAAGAATTTCGGAGTGAATGGAATATTTTTGAAGTCTTCGCTCCGACTGGCACTGCTCTAGTTGGCCAGACTGGGGCTTCCACGTGGCGCGACCGAAGGCGCGACCCACGTTCTCGGGGTCTTTGTTCCTCAGACGGCTGGGCGACTCGCAAGTCCAATCAACGGCATTCCGAATTAAGCGAAATTATTCAATTCTTTTTCATTCCAACTCGCGGACAGGCTGGTGCGGCTTGTCATGGAAATCTAGCCCTGTTTTGTACGTCGAGTTCCAGAAACGGAAACGAAAAGATGGAAACGAAAACGAATGAAATAAATTGAAAAGACTTTTGGCCGAGACGCCCGCGTGACGCGGTCGCGGACCCGGCTTTGTTTTCTCCGGCTCTCCTTTCTTATCAGTTAGTTATATCCTTTAATTGACTTGGTAAATAACGGGTCCGCGATGGATCCCGACTGAAAAGGCTTACAGTGCCGGGAACTTGGGGTGCATTCGGACCGGCAAGCCCCGCCCCGCCCCGCCCGGCCCCGCCCCGCCCCGCCCCGCCCCGCTCCGCCCCGGCGCCATCACTAGAAGTAGATGAGATTATGGAAGTTAGAACACGGTCCGCTTGGTCCACGATAGCGTCCCACAAACCTGCCTTGTAATTGGCCGGGACGACTGTAATCTGATAATGGAGGGCTTGGCCGTTCGGTCCTCCTCGATGATAGTATCGTGCGGAAATAAGGCGGCGATCGTCAGAGGGTCTGTTTAGCCGCGCGTCGAGATCCACAGCAAACCGACCGAACCCCTCAAGGAACCCATCTGGTAGCCTCACCAACCCGACTCGGCTTTTGAGACTGTGGAGCTCAACATGCATCCTGACCTCCCCTTCAGCGAGCTAACATGATTCAAGCCGACCAACGGGCTTACGAGTGTAAGCCAATCCGCGCGAGGGAACTCACTGCTGGGGGAGAGAGAGAACACACGCCGGCGGCCGAACGGGCTTACACAGTTAGCGCAAACACCAACAGCAACACAAACACGCTGGGCTGCTCACTGCAACGCGCTCGACGCGCTGCAACGGGGTGGAAACAGGCCGGTCGTTTGGCCAAGGCAATGGCGCTGCCCGCTGCCCACCTGAAAGGCTGCCAACTTAGCGGACAGGGTGACGCGCGATGCATCTGTGCGCGGCGTGTGTGTGTTGGCAGCGATGGGCCATAGCTGCCGCAGCCAGTTGGCACCACTATATCGCCTGGTCGCGCGGCAGCCGGCGCCGCGCCGCGGGGACATCATCCACAGCGACACCAACAACAGCCCAGCGACGGGCCAGGATGTGTGTTATGTTGGTGGCAGCGGTCTTGCTTGCACTGTCAAAATAAACCTAACCTAAGTTCTAGCTGCCAATTTTTTTTTTTTTTTTTAAATGTCAGAGGTCTTTATGAAATGATTTCTCTAAAAGTTTCCGACGTGCATTTTCTCAAGTCTTCGGAATTTTTCGATGTAATTTTTTAGCAGTGAGTGACCGGGTTGGTACGTGCGTGCGTGTGTGTGTGCATGTTCGGTGCGTCTTCAAGCACTCTCCCTTCCGAGCGGGTGCGCCTGGCTAGAGTCCTAAATACTCTGGCTGGCCGGCCGCATTCCTGGACCTGGGCAGCGGCCGAGTGCGGTACGGGCGGCGGTGGGGCCCCGGCGGGGCCCCCGCAGGGGCGGTGCCAATGCTTGCTGCAACCTGATGCTCGGCTGCACCGGCTGGCTGGCTGGCACGTGGAATGCAACAATGCGACGCAGCGCTTCGCCACTCCCACCGCGGCCGGCAGGTGAAGGGGCTGTAACAGTGGACCAGAAGACCGATCAGGCGGCCGAACTAGACGCGTTTTGAGCTCCAGAGTCGCTAAATGGGACTCGAATCGAGCGTGTGATCCCACCGATGGATTGCACTCCGAACGAGGAATCCTTTGGTAGGGTCACACATTCGATTCGAGTTCCATTTGGCGACTTTGGAACTCAAAACGTGCCCGGGATTTTGGGCGCCTCAACGGTCCTCTGACCCACTGTGCAGCGCTCTCTCTCTGGCACTCTCAGAGCCCGGACAATGACGCAAACCGACTGGAGAGCGGCTCCGGTTCCGAACCATCGGGCAAGCAGTGAGTCTGCAGGCGGTGTGCGCAGCCGGCAGGAATTACCGAGGAGGCTGGCCAATGGAGGGAACAAGCCAGCCAGCCTCACGCACAGACAGACAGACAGACGGACAGAATTCCTTGTCGTGCGACGAATCAATGAATCTCCAATTCTTGGCATGTGATATGGAATCCTAATGCCGCCTCCCCTCGAACCGGCCTGACAGCGAGGACACGAAGGACGTCGCCTCGCTGCGGGATTTTTACCGCACCCATTGAATGTCAACGGGAAATTTCCCGCTCGTTCGCAGGGGCTGCGGAAATTTCGCTGCTGCTGCTGGAGTGATGCTTTCATTACGAAGAACGAAAACCCTCGGCAAGCGAGACGGGAGGAGAGATAACAAGCAGGAATAACAAACGCGGCCACAAAAAGAAGCTGTATTCAGAGTTCGAAAGAGGCGGACATCGCGTTGAGAAACTTGCGGCTTTGGACGCGCAATCGCACTGCTTAGCTTCCGGACCATAAACTCAGTAAGAATGTTTTTTGTTTCTTTTTTCTTACGTGTGTTGGGTAGAACAAAAATCTGGTCAGTATGATGAATGTCTGCCCAACACCACCACTCGACTAAGGAGGAGATACTTTGAGAGTCCCTGCGGGGGACGAGGAGGAGGGTTGAAGCTCGGCTGATCCCTTCTCGTAGGAGAAGGGTGGAATGTGGAATTGGCGTCGAGCCCCAGACGTCGCCTGAGGCACAGGTTTATAGAAAGGGGACACGCGTAGAATTCACGGCGGAGCGAGTAGCGGGGTCATCTCCTCGTAGGTCGCGTTCGTGAGGTCAACATGTCAACAGAACACCTTTAGGTCTAGCCAACCGAATGCACGTTGTGGCATTCAAAGTTCCCGATCCAGCCTATCTCCTGGTCATCCCGGTCGGATCATTGTTTTCAGTTTACCCCCCCCCCCCCCCCCCCTTGCGGGGCCGGCGGCGGCGGCGCGCCTCCGAGCGCAGCCAGGCCCCTTCGGGCTTCATAGGTAATTGCTCGCGGAAGAAAGCCCGGCAGAATGTCATTTTAAGGAGATGAATACTGAGGCGGGCGGGCGGGTGGTTGGGGGGGGGGGAGGGGGAACACTGAGCCAACGGCGTGGATTTAGCCGCCGCTCCGGATCCGGGGTGGTTGTTGCAGACGGCGGGCCGGCCGCAGGAAGGCCTGTCTCCGGAACATTTATATATATATTTGATTTGTTCAATTGTTTGGCGCGGAATCGTGTCGGCAGCAAAAAGACAGGACGACGAACTTCGTGCGAACATTTTCGTGCCAAACAGCGTGCCAAACAGTGGACTAGGCGTCTGCGACCGAGTTTACGAACAAGATTTTGGAGTGGTTCCTTCTCTGGGACATGTATCTCTGAGAGCGCCACACGGAAGGCTCCCGAGTGCCCCCCCCCCCCACACACACACACACACAGCACGTGGCCTGCTTTGCCCGGCTCCAGGTACGGACAGGCGGTGCATTTTGGCAGGAAACGCGAAACAGCAAGGAGTGTCGTGCATCCAAGGGCCAAGCAAATCAAAATTTTTGTGTACGTTTTACAAAATTTGTTGAAATTTTTTAAAATTTTTGAAATTTTTCAAGGTTTTCTAATTTTGAGAATTTTTTTAATTTTTTTTTAAATTTAAAAAAGGGTTACAAAAATCACCCGGACTTTGGAAGATTTTTTTTTTCGTCGAGTTGGCACTGGCTTGTCTTCCTGCGGCCACGCCCTGCTGGCCGCACAGCCGCCAACACTCCGCGCGCCACTGGCGGTGATATGGGGGAAGGGGACGAAGGTGGCCTCATTGACGTGCTATAAATCATTCAGTTTCAGGCGGGCCGCCGGGAGAAAGAGAGAGAGAGAGAGAGAGAGAGAGAGAGAGAGAGAGAGAGAGAGAGAGAGAGAGAGAGAGAGAGAGAGAGAGAGAGAGAGAGAGAGAGAGAGAGAGAGAGAGAGAGAGAGAGAGAGAGAGAGAAAGAGAGAGAGAGAGAGCTGAAAAGCAGCAGGGAAGCTGTCCTACGCGCGGCAGTGGGATGACCAGAGACACAGCCAAATGCACCCCGCAGCTCTCCCCTCCCCACCCCGAGGGCGTCATCCACTCCCAGCCTCTCATTAAAAGTTTGCCGCGGTGAATAAGTGAAATCCAGCCGCTGCTTGACAACGAAAACAAATCGGGCCAATTAAGATTACAGATCTGTTTCAGGTGAGCGTTTTGGGGGTGCGGTGGGACGAGAGATAAATGACGCCCCGCCCCGCCTCACCCCGCCCCGCCCCGCCGCGGGTCGCGCCAATTAAAGGCGATTCCCGCAAATCGATACTCTCGAACGCCCTCAGTGTCATTTCGAGGGGAGACATCGCTTTGGGGAAACGTTTCATTAGTGGTGGACAGCCCTAATGGACTCGGCCTGTCTGTCTGTCCGCCCGCCTGCCTGTCTGTTCTGTCTGTCTATGCGGCGCTGCGTACACCGACACCGGACAATCGCCACAGCCAATCACATAGCGCGCGTTTCAAATTTTCGCGCCAAAACGCGACTTGGTCGGTTTTCCTGTTGGCAGCGTAACCGCGGCTGTTTCAGTGAGAGAGAGAGAGAGAGAGAGAGAGAGAGAGAGAGAGAGAGAGAGAGAGAGAGAGAGAGAGAGAGAGAGAGAGAGAGAGAGAGAGAGAGAGAGAGGCGGACGTGGCCCTGCATACCGGCCCTGGAATGCTTGAATGCCTACCGGCCAGCGGCGGTGCAGGCCTCTGCCCAGGCCGGCGGCTAGCCTTCAACCGGCCGGCCCTAACCTACGGAAGGCTGCCCCGGGCGATCCCTTTGCTACCTGTCAGCCCTTTCGCCTTTGGCGGGCGAATGCATCCGCATGGCCCTGTGGCCCTGTGGCCATGAGAGGGCTGTAGTCCTGCGCCCTCCGCCTTGTGACCCGGTGGCCCCGGGTAGCAAAGCGTCTCGGGGGCGGGTCCCACCGAGCCCACACGGCGCAGAGCAGCACAGCGGCGCTGGGGGCGGCGCTGGGGGCGGCGCTGGGGGCGGCGCTGGGGGCGGCGCTGGGGGCGGCGCTGGGGGCGGCGCTGGGGGCGGCGCTGGGGGCGGCGCTGGGGGCGGCGCTGGGGGCGGCGCTGGGGGCGGCGCTGGGGGCGGCGCTGGGGGCGGCGCTGGGGGCGGCGCTGGGGGCGGCCCACTGTGCGGCGGCGCGCTGGAATCGTCATGACTTAATTCCCTGCCGCGCCGCGCCCTGCCGCTTTCACCCCGAAAAAGATAAAAATAATGAATGTGTGTTTTTTAATGAATTGGCGTGTATTTGCACAGTCCAGACACTTTGTTGGAGTTACACGTGTGTACTTTTTTTCCTGCCTCGCCTCACCGTCCTCACAGAGCCTCTCTCTCTCTTTCTCCCTACAGTTGGGGATCCTCTCTCATTTGGGAAGTAATGTAAGCCGCCTCGCCACGCTGGCCCGCTGGGGTCACCGAGACGCGTTCGAGGTCTCTCTCTCTCTCTCTCTCTCTCTCTCTCTCTCTCTCTCTCTCTCTCTCTCTCTCTCTCTCTCTCTCTCTCTCTCTCTCTCTCTCTCTCTCTCTCTCTCTCTCTCTCCCCACGCGGGGCGGACTGTTTTATATGCCTCCAGCATATTTTCTTTCGCTAATTTCTCGGCAGTATGAAAGCCACGCGCGTCGTCACATGTTTGAGTCCCCCCCCCACCCCCACCCCCCACCCCCCTTCTCCAGGGGGCTGAAGGCGGAGTATGGCACTAAGGTCCTCCTCTCCGCCCCGCGCGAAAAAGCTTCAAGCCAATCTCTGCGTATTTCCCGACCGCAAAACCCGAACCCCGAACCATCCGCAGGCAGTTTCGCTCCCGCGCGGGCGCAGGGGGAAAGGAAGAGAGAGAGGAAAAGGACGCGCCGCGAAACAACAAAATTTTACCTGCAACTTTGCCGCTTTCTTGGAATGGCGCAAAACAGGGTGACATCAACACAAAAAAAAAAAATCAAAAAAAAAATCGTGAGGTGGTGGCCGGTATTCGAACCCGGGCCGCACGCAAGATTCGGACTGTCTCTGGCTGGGCACGCGGGCCAACCGGCAGGTGGACGGCCACGACAGACAGCCGCATCAGCCACACCGGATCTATTATGGAGAAGCCAGTGAGAGTGGCACCCCGCCCCTCGGCCGGGCCCCTCGGCCGGAAGGCTGCCAGGTGACCTGCACGGGGACACACTCCATCCCGCACGCCACGCCGCGCCACGCCACGCAGCCCCTCGCACTTCTTCTTCGCCTCCAGATTCGTCGTCGGCCAACCTGCGTCCCCACCGCCTTACCTACTTAAAATTCTCTCTCTCTCTCTCTCTCTCTCTCTCTCTCTCTCTCTCTCTCTCTCTCTCTCTCTCTCTCTCTCTCTCTCTCTCTCTCTCTCTCTCTCTCTCTCTCTCTCTCTCTCTCTCTCTCTCTCTCTCTCTCCCCCCCTCTCTCTCTCTCTCCCCCTTGTGAGGCCGTAAAGCGCAGTAATGGCCGAAATGGTGGCGCGGGGTAATCGCTGCGCTGACTTCATTATTTTACTTTCGATTGGTCGTCCTGTCCGTGCGACGTGTACTGCGGCGCCCTGATGGCAGCCGTCACGCCACGCCCCGCCACGCCCCGCCACGCCCCGCCCCGCCACGCCACGCCACGCCCCGCCACACCCCGCCACACCCCGCGCGCCCATTAAGCCACCCATCTGCAACTTTAGTCATGCAGTATTTTCCTCATTTTTTGGTTTCTGCGAGTAACGAAACGACAGCAGTTTTTTTTGTTGTTGTTATACCGAGAATCGCGCGCCTGCTGAAATATGAACCGATTTCCTCGGCTCGGGTTTTTGTCACTGCTGAACGGCCGAAAGCAGCCGTGGCCACTCGCCGGTCGGGGCTTAGCGTCATAATAATTCCATCTGCATAGCCTGCACAGCCCGCATGCCGGCCGCCTTCTTATTGCCCGGGTCGCGGTCTTTATGACCTGGGGGGGGGGGGGGTAGTAGAAGCAGTAGGCTGGACTAAGTCCAAGATGCGGAAGTCAGATACGGCCGGATGGCTCCGAAATTTCACACCAGTAAATTATGGCAACAACAACAATACTTGTCGCACTCCCTTGCCCTTCTTTATCTGTGTCCCTCTCTCTCTCCCCCTGGTCAGAACAATAGAGACAGTGGAGGGGCCTTGTTGGTGCGGCCAGGGCGAGCGAAGGCGTTACTAGGGTCCAGTCCACCGCCGCGGCCGCTGCACCGTAACTATACCCCTTGTCGCACCTGATCTCGAGGCAGTGGCTGGAATAAGTCGAGTTATTTTGATGGGCGCGGTGTGTTTGCAGGCCTTTGTGTTGTGTGTTGTGTGTGTGTGTGTGTGTGTGTTTGTTTGTTTGTTTGTTTGTTTGTTTGTTTTTTTGCGTAGCGCCGCTCTCCTTCTCATTTCCACACAAATGTCGCCCAGTGACGGTCATGCACGCCAGGCAAAACAAGGCTGTACGAAAGCAGGTGGGGCGCACCTGCGGGAGTACGCCTGCACGTGTGTGTGTGTGTGTGTGTGTGTGTGTGTGTGTTTGTGTGTGTGTGTGTGTGTGTGTGTGTGTGTGTGTGTGTGTGTCTGTTTGTTTGTGTTCGTGGTGCCATCAAGTTTGAGGCAACGAACTACTATTTCCGGAGCATTAAAAGTGTTTGTGCTACAGTGCAGGGAGGAACGCAGAACGGCGGTAAATGGTTGATGTTGATGGGGCTGACAGACAGACAGACCTTCGGATCGACAGGCAAAGTGGAGGGCCGTGTCCGACTTTATCGCCATCCCCGTGCAGTCCATGCGAAAGTGACACGTCTGTTGGCGCAGTGTGTTGGTGGACAGGGGTCGAGAACCGGTTGCCGTGAGAGAGACCGCCCCCGGCGCTACGCAGGCCGAGCT
The DNA here is from genome assembly GCA_030522485.1 of Stenchaetothrips biformis. NCBI lineage: Eukaryota > Metazoa > Arthropoda > Insecta > Thysanoptera > Thripidae > Stenchaetothrips > Stenchaetothrips biformis. The sequence goes on from CM060101.1 coordinate 11,101,674, forward strand.
GAACCCTGCGCCTCGGTGAGGTGACCCCGTCCTTATCCACTCCTCCGAGGCATGCACGGCGCACAGCGGGCCACAGGACCACTGGCGCGGTCGGCCAAAATTCTGGACGCGTTTGGAGATTCAGAGCACCAAGCAGGAATCGATGCAAGCGTGTGACCCCCACCAATCGATCCCTCGCTAAGAGAGCAATCCATTGGCTGGGGCCACCCGGAATATTGACCGCCTCCAGCGCAGGGGTCTCAGGGTTGCTTTGCTTTTGACGCAAACAAAAGTCCCTGGTGCCAACCTCCAGTGCCAGTAACTGTCCTCAGCCCCGGTCTGGAGGGTGAGCCACCATCAAAACGAAATCATCACGACAGAGTTCCGTCCCACTCGGTGGTCTGGCTCCACGCCGCGGCCTTGGAACGACCTTGGGACGACCTTGAGGCGGGTGGATCTCGCCGGCGGCGTCACGCCACTGTATCGACCTTCGAACCGCGCCGTTTCGGCTTGCCCGTAATTGTTCCCCTTCCTGCGAGTGTGTTGGTGCACCTGCCGGCGGGGCGGGGCTTTTATCGGCCACTCGGAAAAACTTAATTAAAAAACGCTTGCATTCTGTCTGCGGCGCGGGCCGGGCAAATTGCAGCGGCAGCTTGCGCATTACCGGCGGGCAAAAATGAGGGCCACCTTCATTTCCTGGAAAAAGGGGGGGGGGGTAGTAGTGGGCGGCGGCCTTGGCTGATATGTAACCCTAATATCCGGCCGGACTGTTGTCTGCATTATGGAGCGCGCACTGCCCGCACTGCCCGCACTGACCCACGTCGCCAAGGTTGCAGATTAAATTTGAGGGACGGCAGTCGTAACGGATCGGGGCGGGGCGGGGCGCGGTGCAAGGCCAACTAGTTGCCGCGGAGTGGCCCAAAAGGGGCGGTTTATCCAGAAGTTGCTTATTTTGCCGACTCTGTAGCTCAAAACGCGTCTTAAATTTTGTCCGCCTCGACGGTCTTCTGGCCCACTCACTGGCCCTGCTTCGGTTCCGCCCCGTGTTGGCGTGCTGTCCGGACGATCCGCTCCGCCGCGCTCTGGTCGCCCTCCGCTGTGGGTAGCGTTTAATAATTTGCTGAGCCGGTGTTAGTAGCTGTACAGTACAGCCGTCCGCCTGTCAGCGCATCAGTGCTCGCCCAGCCGAAGCCTTGTTGGGGGGGGGGGGGGGGGGTCGCAGCTGGGGCTGCTGCTGTGATCTCTAATACTTATCCGTCCTTGTCTCGCTCTCCTTTCGACCCCTCTCTCTCTCTCTCTCTCTCTCTCTCTCTCTCTCTCTCTCTCTCTCTCTCTCTCTCTCTCTCTCTCTCTCTCTCTCTCTCTCTCTCTCTCTCTCTCTCTCTCTCTCTCTCTCTCTCTCCGTCTCTCTCCTACTCCCACCAGGCCCCGTGGGGGTTACTGCGTGCTCCGGGTGATGGACAACCGCGGGGCGTCGGGGCCGCACAGTGGGCTGGCCGGCCGGCCGGCCGCGCGCGAACCCATGTGGTCTACTGCCGACCGCCGTGCGGTGTTGTCTGCTACTTCCCTCCCCACCACCTTGCCGCGCAGACCGCGCCACCACCACACAAAAAGGAGAGCGCAGCTTCGCCCTTCTCTCTCTCTCTCTCTCTCTCTCTCTCTCTCTCTCTCTCTCTCTCTCTCACTCACTCACACTCACACACACTCAGGGAAACAATTTTTGGGTTGCGGAGGTTGGGGAGCCGCTAGAATGCGCGGGTCGGACCGAGCAGGCAGCAGGCGCCCCGAGTCGGACTCGAACCGCGTGCTGCTGTGTGTTGCATTGTTTCATTGTTTTACTTTCATTTCCGCGGCCGTGTCTGGGCGAAAGTAAGCGAGGCGGCGGTGGAATAATTATGATTTTTCGGGAAGGCATTCCGCTCTGTCGTCGCCGTGGGAGGAGTTGTTGTTGTTGTTGTTGTTGCGACGGAAACCGCCCGGGTCCTTGGGTCTGAGTGGCAATCGGGACAGCCCCGGAGCCCGGAGACATCCCCTTTAACCCACGCACTGTCATATAGGGGTCACGATGGTGTTGGCGTGGGCCGGCTGTTTGTTTGCACGCGCAGGCATCGAGGACCTGCTTCCAGGAGACAGTCAGACGGGAAAGACTAACGCGCGCACGGCCGGGAAAACAGACAGACAGACAGACAGACAGGTGGGATGGGCGGGCCGCTGCTTGACCCTGCGGGGGCAATCAAGTCATTTGGAGCGACCCCGAAACGGGCTGGAAGGGCCCGAGGTCAATTTGTCGGAATTCAAGGCCTGAGCATTACGCACCTTCAGCTTGTTTGTGCTCTGATTCGGTTAGCGCATTCAAAGCGCTGCTGCGAGCCTTCTTCCCTCGCAGGCCCGCGGGCCCAGCAGCCCGCCCCAGCGACACGACCCGGGTACGGAATAAACGACCTTCAGGACCTCGCCAGGGATTGGCCCGGAGGAATGCCGCAAGGCGCCAGCGGCTTCTAGGTGTTGCGTCCCGCTGGCGACGACTGAGTGAACGACGCGAAAAAAATAAAATGAGAAAATAAAAAGCGCCGTGAGTGGCGTATTATTCGTCCAAGGCGCCTGGAAATACCGCGGCACGGAAATAATTCCCCATTCATGAATGCGCGTCGTTCGCCAATTTCGTCGCTTTAAATCAGGACGGCAACGGACGCGGTCTCCAATTTTTTCCCTTGCATTTCCCCCACTTTTAATAAGCTGGATTATTCCCCCCTCTCCCTCTTTCTCTCTCTATCTCTCTTCTCTGCTTCCCCTCCGCCGCGCATTCGGCCGGCGCCACGGAGGAGCACCCATAGAGCAAGATTCCAACACCTCCGCCGTCTCAGGCACCCCCCTTCCCCCCCTCCCCCCCTGCTCCCGCTCAGCCGTTATGCCACAGTTGTGTGCACGGACAGCTCTGTAGAATCATTCCAGCTCGGCTAACTCGCTGCTCGGCGCGCTCCTCGTCTTAATTTGCAACGTGTTTAAAAAGGGAAAATCCCCGCGCGATTTCCTGTTATTTCCCCTCCGTTTCCATCTTTTTTTTTTTTTTTTTTTGTTTTTTTTTTTCGTTCAGCCTTTACGGGACTTGTCTAAAGCGTGGCGCCGCGGCCGGCCGTGAGGCGCGAGTAGACGCCCAGCCGTGACAGCGAGATAAGATTCTGTTGTTGTTGTTGTTGTTGTTGTTGAAATAACTTTCATTTTATGCACCCAACTGAATGCACCCCATTTAAACTTCATTCGAGAGAAAATTTTCGATTCAAAAAATTGACTCATACAACTCATGAAGAATGTAAAAACTCTATTTCTAATAATAAAGTCTAAGGCACTTTTTTTTTTTTTTTTTTTTTTTTTTTTTTGCTTGGTTGGCTTTCCTGAGATGCTTCGCGGTCTGCCGCGCGGCAGGCTGCTCAATGCGGCAATTCATAAAGCCCGCCCACCTGGCCAACCGAAATAATCGCGTCAACTCGCAATAATAATAATTAATAAGGCGAGATGATCCGCCCCGCGCCTAAAGAGGCGTGGCGGCGCGGCAACCCGCCGTGCTGGAGGGAGTGCAGTGCAATATTTATTTTTAGCAAAAAGAGCTTTTTTTTTTTTTAACCGGTCATTTTAAATTTATAGTCAAAACGGCAGTGTCGGCTACACTGCGAACATGGAGTAGCAGGTACAGCCGCTGGCCTGCCTTCGCCTTCCATCGTGATCTCTGCATCGCCCGTCTCCAGATTAGAAAAAGAAAGGGATTAAGGCGCGCCTTAATGCGAGTTATCCTCCATTCCGCTTCATGGTTGGCTGCACTGCGCGGTGCACTCGGCGGCACACCAAAGTAGTTTCGTTGACAACTATCGGTTGTACCAACCAAAAAAAAAAAAAAAAAGTTTTAAAATAATTGGGACGGACATCCAGAGTGCAAAATATTCCGATCGCAATGAATTTTCTTATGGCAGGCAGCGTAAAAGGCTGGACAAGATGGACGCGGGGACAGTGTTATTTGTTGTATTCATGAGACAGGTAGGACGCCCCCCCCCCATTACCCCCTCCAGCGGGCCGACGCCGCGCGCCGCTCCGTCTCTCTCCCACAGACGGGGCGTCCTATTGGGGTGCGAGAGAGACGCCGGCCTGAGAGATGGCGAAGGCTGAGTTATGCGATCGTTTCGGCGAGAGGGGCCCGTTTGAATACGAGAGAGGATCAGGAGAGCGAGAGATGGTGCCACGCGACACACACACACACACACACACACACACACACAGCCACGCGCACACATACATACACACTCACACGCACTCGTATAAGCGTGTTCCACTTCATTTGCCGCTGGCTTCGCGCTGCATCGCAGCCCTGGCGGCGGCCGGCAGCGGAGACCGGGTCACAGTGGGCCGCACTGCCGGCCGGCCTGGAGGAGTCAGTAATGCCGGCGGAATCCGTGTTCGCTGGAACGCCAAGTGCGCCGCGTGCGTGGAGGGGCGGGCCCGGGCGGGCAGGCCCCTGCCGCGCCCTGCCTGCGCTATGCCGCCCGGCCGCCGCGCCCACCGCGCTGCCTACCCTCGACTCCGCGGGGGCCCTGAGACTCCGAGGCCAGGCCCCAGGGATGAAAATTTAGGCACGCTGTATATTTCGTTCTATTTTTAGTTTGTCTCCCGACTTAGAATCCATGAGACTTCAGCCGTGCTCCGCACGCACTGCGAGCCGATTGGTCGGATGCACGACGCCAATCGGATGATGCCATTTGACTTTGGCGGTCGTCCTCTGAGAGGGTCCCGAAGGAGCGGAATGCAATTCCCGAATTACGGGGTTTGGCCTCGCCAGCCCTTTGGCTCACTCTGTATAGGCTGCGCGCTCCCTGCTGCTGCTTTCAAGCCAATCACCGGCCTCCATTTTTTTCTTTTTTCCCCCCATTTTTTCCCTTTTTTCTCTTCCTTTTTTTAACTGGGGCAGCGTGACGCCCTGGCATGCTGCCTGCACTGAGTGTTTTGTCTCCGCCGGAATGCTGGCGGCCTTCTTTGTGCGTCGCGTCAGTGTTACTTTTTTTTCGAGCAGGCGGTGGTTCAGTACAGTCACGCAAAACGTGACACGACCGTTTCCCTGCCGATAACTATCACATTGGTTCCATCATGCTATTCGCGGGCAGGCGGTGGTCCAGTACAGTCGTCACGCTAAACGCACCGACATTATCACCTGCCGATAATTATCACCCACATCATACTTTTCGAGCAGGCGGTGGTCCAGTACAGTCGCGCAATAACGCGCTGCAGCGCCGCGCTCTCTCTTTCCCATTATAAATGCGGCGGTGGCTGCACTGGAATGGGATTGCCGCGGGCGGGATAGCAGGCAATCCAAATGTGCATAAGTGAAAGCGGGCAGAAAATAGCGAAAATAATGAGCTGTGAAATTGTGCTGGCCTAATGGCTTCCTCCATTAAGGCCTGCCACCTTGACAGACTAGTGCGTCACCGTCTCCGCGACCCGATTGGCTGCGGGGAGAACAGAAGGGGACGGCCCCCACGCCTCCAAGGCGATTTCCCGCCAAATCGATGATCAGTGCGAAGCAGACGACGTTTCGGCGGCGACGCGTGCGCAACAATAATAGCAGCGATGGCAGCGGTGCCGGTCGCGCCGCGCCCTGAGGAGGCGACGCGAGAGAGGAAAAATTGGTGCGGGAGGAGGGAGGCAAATTATCATCATTTTTCTTGCGCTTTGGGCGCTTGCAGCTTTCAGCCGGCGCTTTCGGCGCGTGTATTATTGCGTCGGCGCGCAGATTTAAAGGGCTCAATTTTCACACTGCCTTGTGCATAAAGTGGGCCGCGCTGAGCCGCTGGTTCTCAGCATCCATCTGCACAAGGATTTCCCCCAGGGACCTCCGGGCCGCCTCCGGGGGGGCGCCTCCAGGGGCCGCCTCCGGGGGCTGCTAATGGAATTGTGCTCAATTTGCGCGCGAAAGCGGCGGAGAGAAAAAAAAAGGACAGGCGCCGCAGGATTTTTGATTGAAGTGTGAAAAAGTCGGCAAGGTCGGGTCAAGTCGGCGGCCCGTTTGTACCGAGTGGAAGGGGATGGCTAGAGCAGTGCGTTTAGCAATCGTAACACCTGTTTTGTTTTCCTTTTGTTGCAGGTGAGTCCAGGGTGGAGACCGCATTGCGGCTGCAGTCTGCGTTCTGAACCCTTCTTCGATGCTTTCGACACCACGAGACCTGCAACTACAGAATCGTTGCCCTGCCAACGAGAGGGTTTCTCCCTTCGTGCAGTGCCAAGCGCGGCCTACGCTGGCCTACGCCCCCTCCCCCGACCCAACAGGTGTTAATTTTTACTTTCATTCCCTAAGAGCCATTTATGTTTGTATAATCCGGCCATTGGGTGGGGCACCGAGACAGCCAATGGCTGTTTATGCGTCTGAATGGACCGCCAGGGCGGCGGGGCCCCGCGCCGCGTTTAGCCGCCTGCCCCAGAGGGGGCCCCAGGGGGGACGGTGCGGCGCCGCTGCTTAGCAGAGTCTTCCCGTTGGGAGCCCCGGCCCCGCAAGGCAGCCACCCGCCCAGAAAAATGAATTCCTCAATTTAAAAAAAAATAAGCTTTTAAGAAAAAATAATCTTAGGAGAAAAAAAATTAACTACCTGAAGATTTTTTTTTTCTGCTTGAAGAACAATTTGAAAAAAAACATCAGGGTCCCTAACAAAAATAATTTTAAAAAAGGGGGAGCGTCGCGTGTTCATTTTGCTAATTGGTCCACTCATTTAAAGTTCCCTGCTAATCGGCCCGTGTTACGGTGCTCATCGCTAATAGCGGCCTCTTGATTACGAACCACTCCGAGGAGCGCGCGCACCCCATTGTTTTGCTCCCCGCATTTAGCGTAATCGGAAATGGGTCGCGCGGGGAAAATAGTTTGCATTTGCATTTCGAAAATGAGAAGGCAGGTAGGGGCGCTGCGCACAACGGCTCACCCTTAGAGTGCAACGACTTGCGGGAAAAAAAAAAGATTTTACTAAACAGGAGTTAACGAATTTTGCACGTGCACTTCTGTGTTGTGTCGTCCTCTTGCCGTGACCCGGCGGCGGCGGCCGGCGCCTGGATGACGTCACAGCTCATTTTCTGGCCTCCTGCGTGCGAACATATCGGAGGGGAGGGGGAAGGGCTTCTCAAGTAATCAAGTCGCTCAGGAGAACTTGTGTCGTTAGCAGAATGTCAGGTCAGGCAGGGCGCTGCCGCCGACGCGGTGTTCCCCACGAGGCAACGGAGAGAGAGAGAGAGAGAGAGAGAGAGAGAGAGAGAGAGAGAGAGAGAGAGAGAGAGAGAGAGAGAGAGAGAGAGAGAGAGAGAGGGGGGGAGGGGATGTCGGACTCTGCCGAGATCGTCTCAGCGCAACGAGGTGCGAGTCGGCCGAAGTGCGGTCTAAACAGGCAAAGGGGGAGGGTAGTGCATCGGACACACCCCTGATCTCCGTATTTGCGCGCCATTGTTTGCACCATCTCTATCGGCACGGATTAAATCGTCGCAGGTACAACAAAAAAAAAAAAAACTCATAGTGGGTATTTGAACCTTGTGCTCTGGGGTTGCGAGGCGAACATCCTTGACCACGCGGCCACGATGCGGGCCGACAGTCCCGCCAAATCCCCAATATTCCCGTCCGCCGGCAGCGTCTCTCACCCCGGCCGGGCCGCTCCCCTCTGGCTGGCCGGCCGTGCCGCCGTGCCGCCGTGCCGGGGTGTTGTCCACGCCGCGCTCAGCAATTCATGAATGAGATTTGTTCCCTGCGAGACTGGGCGTGGCGGGGGCCTGCCTTCTCGGGCTGGCCTGGGCTGGCCTGGGCTGGCCTGGGCTGGCCACCCCCCGAGTCGCGCCCCGTGTATTTTATATATGAGCCAGCCGCCTCGGCTGTGCAATGTGTTCGGCATCGGGAGTCAAGGCGTCGATATCACATCGATTTCCCTCGGAAATAATGTTGGCCGGATTCTGGGAGGGAAAAAAAAAGTGTTGTCATGAATATCGAACGAGTTGATGCGGCGGCTCAGCACCGACTGCCGCGCCGCGCTGCTTGCGGTCGTCCCTCTGCTTTCAAATTGTTTCCCTCTCCTCGTCGCACGCCGGCGCCAGAAGTACCACCTTTTGAGTTGGAAATTTCTCACACCTTGGCCGCTGCCGCCTCGCTGCCGCCATGTTTGCGAGATGAGGAGGATTCCTCTCGTTTGCATGGCCGTGTGCAGCCTACTTTACTTTGGAAGGGTGACACGTTCAAGGCGGAACTCTTCTTGTTTTCGTGTCTGTCTGTCTGTGCGTCCGACTTTCCGTCCGTTCGCCAGCAGTCAGCCTGATTGAAATTGCAGGCCGGTGGGCCGAGTCGCCGTGCCGTAACCCCCCCCCCCCCCCCCACACACACACACGCCGCCTTTTTTTCACAGCTCCAGTGCCATCGTTTTGTCGCATAAAATCATCCGCCACTTATCCCGTGGCTGGCCGTGTAGTACATGTCCCTGTAAAGTGCTCGTTGTCTCGCCCTCACGCCCCGCCCAAACCCAGTCTGGCAGGCGCTTTTTCCCCCCGCAACGGGCACGCTCTCTCCCCCCCCCCCTCCTCCCCCTACCTTTCCCATCTTCTGACCTTCCCCTCCCCCTTCCCCAGTGGGCCCAACGCCGAAGGGTTGGTTCCGCTAACGACATACTGTCTCACCTCCCCCCCCCCACCTCCCCCCAGCTTTCGTTTGATACGTGATAGGAATCATCCCCAGCAGCGCGGCGTCCGATTTTCGCTCAGCTGTGTGTTATGTGTCAGAGCAGCCTATCTGGCGGCATGCAGGCGGAATGCTAACTCGCGGCGAGTCTTTGGCGCTTCACCGCCGCGGAATTCTATCGCCACGCGCCTTTTTACGCGGAATCTTTTTATTTCACGATGGTCGGTGACCGTTGAGGCGGCCAAAATCCCGGACACGTTTTGAGCTCCTAAGTCGCCCATTTAGCGACTCTAGGGCTCAAAACGCGTCTAGAATTTTGGCCGCCTCCACTGGTCTTCTGAACCACTGTGTAAAGCTTGTTTCGATTTATTTTTTTTTTTTTATTTTTTTTTTTTGCTGCCTCAGTTTGGTCGCCAGACTAATAAAAAAAATAAAAACCTCATCCTGAGAAACAAGATAGAGGCGGAAAAACATGAGAAAAAATACAAAAATAATTAAAGAACGAATGCCGCTATTTGGCGCGAGTAACCCGCCAACTTTGCCGTCCTTACAGCGCCGCGCCGACCAAAGTACCGCCAAGTCAAGAATCGCAAATTAAAACTTCCCCTAATTATGAACATGCTCGTAAAAAAAAAAGGAGAGAACAGCAAGACGGATGCGGCTTAACTTGCAAAGCCGCAGAGTGACCGCGTGTTCCGGCGAGACGGATCTAACCCTTCCCCTTCCCAAAAGAAAAAAAAAGGGGAAAAAAAAGAATTGGCGGAATAATTTTTCTCAAAATGGCGTGCGTAGGGTTGCCGGAAAATGATTGATGAGGTTTATTTCTGGCAGTGTTATCGTGGACAGCCTCCCGATAGTGCCCGTGCTCAATCCCTTCGCCGACGCGCGTCTCGCCTCCACCCTTTCCAATTTCCTCGGCACAAGTTTGCTCGTCTCTTGTAATGATTGCCTGTTGAGTTATTTCATCTTCGCCCCCATCTGCCCGTTATAGTTTGACAGTCCGCTCCCCCGCGGGGCCGGAAGGCTTCTTTCCAACCACTGTCTCTCTCGGGAGAGAGAGAGAGACTCTGTTCGGAGTCTGCCAGCAGAGGCGGGGCAGATTCCGCGGTCACGGGGGAACAAGTGTTGTTGTTGTTGATGTTGTTGTTGTTGTTGTTGTTAATGTTGTTGTTGAGGCTCATCAGCAATCATTGTTGGCATTAATTAATCCTGGTTCCGTTCTCCACACGTGCTTGGCAGTATGGCAATCACACCTGTTTACGGTGCCCGGCCACAAAAAACGACCCAGTCCCTGGCATCACGTTCTTTGTTTTTGTTTTTTATAATTGCGTTTTGCACCTGTCGTTTTTTGCCCTCATTGTTGTTGTTCCACTCATTTTGCCGACGCTGCCGGTACCTGCGGCTTTACAGAAATGCGTCTGTTAATGAGAATACGTCGGTGAGAGTGTGTGGGCGTGTGGGCGGGGTGTGGGCTGTGGGCGGGCGATAGGGTGGGTCAGATGGAATGGGATGCGATGGCCCGTTGGTCCGATCCCCGAGTCCGGCACTGATCCTTATTCGAACGCGTTCGCTATCTACGGGAGGGGCCGGACCAACGTGACAGCGGGCCCCTCCACCCCCTCCACCCCCTCCACCCCTCCACCCCCTCCACCCCCTCCACCCCCTCCGCCCCCTCCACCCCCTCCACTCTGATGGACGTCCACGTAAAGAAGGCGCTTGAAGCGCGTTGACGCGTACGTGGGGATCCTGAGCCCTCAATCCTATATATAATCCCCGTCGAGGGGGCCGCCGGCCTGCCTGCCTCCACGACGCCGGGCCCAAGTGTCCGGCCCTCTCCTCTCTCTCTCTCTCTCTCTCTCTCTCTCTCTCTCTCTCTCTCTCTCTCTCTCTCTCTCTCTCTCTCTCTCTCACTCTCTCTCTCTCTCTCTCTCTCTCTCTCTCTCTCTCTCTCTCTCTCTCTCTCTCTCTCTCTCTCTCTCTCTCTCTCTCTCTCTCTCTCTCTCTCTCTCTCCCTCTCCCTCCCACGCACGGCGTCAAGGCATTCCATAAATCGGAACATTACGCCGGACGGCTTCAAGGCCGCGTGGACTGCAGGGTCGCCACCCCCTCCCCTCCTTTCCTCCTTCTCTTCCTCCCCCCTCCCACTTCCCCTCCAGTCCCGGTCAGCCCGTTCGCTCCAAATATCCGGCGCTGCGCTTGGTAATTAGAAAGGGGCATGCCTGGGTCGGGGTCGGATTCACCCGGTCACTGGGCCACTGCTAAAAAAATTAAAAAATAACAAGGAACTTGATTCTTGATACCATAATTTCAAGAAACAAAACTGATCGGCTTTCAAAAACGCTTGGTCTGTTCTTTGTACGCCCTTTGTGGCTTTTTTTTTCATTTAAGCGTTTGTGATTAAATTTAATCAAGACCTAGTTTGTTTTTCAGGCCGCACGCCTGATTTAACGGCCTGCTACTCTTGTAGGCAGGACACCAAACATCTTTTTTCTATCCCCCCCCCCCCGATTTTTTCCTTCTTTTTTCGGCGTGTCGCGATCGAACGCTGTGTGCTGCCGATATCACCGACGGGCTTAACGCGACGCCTGGCTGTACCGCACCACTTGCGGGACGGACCGAGCCGCCAGCAAGCGCGGCGCCGGCAGCCAGTGCTGGCAGCACACAGGCCTGCAGGTCGCCGTTAACTCATTTATAGACGCCTGTTGCGGCCAACTTTGGCGTCACAGGCCCGTTACACCCCTTCTTGGACCGGGGGCGTTTACACCCTCCGCATGGAGGGGGAGAGAGAGAGAGAGAGAGAGAGAGAGAGAGAGAGAGAGAGAGAGGGGGGGGCTACAGCAGCAAGCAGGGGATCGTTCCGGTTGCAACGACGTCATAACCCCCAAATCGCCACCTCCAGGACGACGCCAGGACGGCGCCGGCGCCCCGTTCGGCCGCATCGGGGTGCCGGGGCGACCTTAGCAGCTCACAACGGCGGCGCGGTGATCGTTGTGGAGGAGTCTTTCCCCGCGGGCCTCTGGCAGCCGCCGGCAGCAGCGCTGCCCCTACAGTGTACAGGGTGTTACTGGAGTGCTAGGATGAGGCCGCGGCGCTGTTTACGGCGCGGGGTCGGGCGAGGCCAGGCCGACGCACAGTGGGGCAGAAGACCGTTGAGGCGGCCAAAACTCCAGACGGGTTTTGAGGGCTCCACAGTCGCTAAATGGGACTCGAATCGAGCGTGTGACCCCTCAATGGATTCCTTGTTTAAAGAGCAATCCATAGGTGGGGTCACGCGTTCGATTCGAGTCCCATTCAGCGACTCCGGAGCTCAAAACGCGTCCAGGATTTTGGCCGCCTCAACGGTCTTCTGGCCCACTGTGCAGCGGCGCTGACCGCGTCTGCCAGCTTTAGTGGCTGCGGGGCACCGACCACTGCGGCCCCTCCCCCCCTTCCCCTTCCCCCCCCCCCCAATTTTTCCCCCACTCTTCCGCCCTCCATTCCAAGTTTAGTCGCCGCGGCGCTCCCCGCGGCGCTTTCCCACGCCAAACCGCGCGCGTCGCAAATTTACAAACAAACTTTCGATGTGGCAGCGGCCGCGCCACACGTCATTGCGCTGCGCCTCGCCAAGCGGCGCCCTCACGCCGGCCAACGGAAGACCGGAAGTAGCCGCGGGTACCTTCGCGGAAGCAGCGCATTCCCAGCACCTCCCCAGAAGCAGCCCGACACGGGGAAAATTTCCCTGACGCTGCGAGTAGGATGAACCGCCGCCCTGGTTGAGTCCGCAACGTTTGTAGCGTTCCCCTCGTCGTTTATTTGACGCCCTTGTTTTCAGTCGGGGTGCAGGCCGCCGGCCCTTCCTTTCTTTGACACCGCTTAGTGTCCATGGCAGGTGGGCTCTCATTGTCCGGCTCAAACAAGCGCCTCTGATTGGAGTACGTGAGCGGAGTACAGGGCGCCGACGCGTCTCTCTCTCTCCCTCTCTCTCTCTCTCTCTCTCTCTCTCTCTCTCTCTCTCTCTCTCTCTCTCTCTCTCTCTCTCTCTCTCTCTCTCAGATTATGTACGGGAACGGGGCTCCCTTAGCCCTAATGTATATAATCTTAAAAATAAATAAATTTCAATTTCTCTCCCTCTCTCTCTCTCTCTCTGACTCCCACCCATGCTGCACCCCACGGTCTTCTTCGCCACGAAAATTTCACAAAATGGTATCCTGCGTTTCTAAAAATTTTAAATGTGTCTAAAAATGTCCCGAAAAAAAGTTAATTTTTAAAAAAGTCTTTTTATTTTTATTTTATTTTTTTCAAGAAACCCCCATAAAAAGATCTTGAAAAGCCCTCATTACCTATTTCGCGGCGGGGCCGTACCGCTGTGAAGCGAGGGGGGCAAAAAACCCAGAGGGATTGTTTATTTTGTAAGGAATTTCAGCGTGCAGCCGGGCACGCGTATTCTTGACCACAGGGCGGGCTAACTGTCCACCGTTGTCTGTTTTATACATTCTTCCCTTTTATTCCATTTTCCTCGCCGTTCCGCCTTTGTCGGTTTTTGGCTCCGCTTCGGGGGTGTTACTTCCTGCCTCACCCGTTTCCGGTTCCCTTTTGTTCCTCTCTCTTTCTTGCACATTGTCCGCAAAGCGCTCTCTACCTCTTTTTATTTTTTTGCCAGTGCTCTCCGCTCGGCACTTACTTTGGCAACGCCTCTACAGTTTAAAGCGGGCGCGGCGGCGGTCCCGGGTTCGAATCCCGCAGGGTTTTTTTTTTTCTGCCTCCTTTTCTCGGGGTCGTTCTTAGTGAGAGTGGGACAGAGACATTCCGCGAGGGTGTTGGCGCCATTAGCTAAATCTCGTATTGTTTGCTAAGCTAGCAGCGAGGCTGGCGGCGAGGCTAGCAGCGAGGCTAGGGGACTGGACCACGGCCACGCCACTGCCATAAGGGAGCCGAGTGGAGCCGAGGGACGACCCAGGCGGAAGAGGAGCATTTTAGGGAATAGGCTTTCCTCTGTAATGCTCGCTGGCCGCTTGGCGCCGTCGGGGCGGCCGTCGGGGCGGTTGGCCTGCAGCCGGGGAGGCCGTCGACGAGGCCGCGACGTCTCAAGCCCCGGCCGGCCCCGGCCCCCCTCATTCCTGCTTAGCGTCGTGTAGTGGCGTAGGTAAGATAGTGTGCGGGCGGAGCGGGATCACAGTGTAGGAGGATAGTGTAGCGGGACAAAGAGAGGGGCGGTATGGAAGGGGGGGGGGGGCGGTAGAGTGAGACCCGCGCCACCTCATGCGTGAAGCCTGCCGTTATAAATCTCGACCCCGCTAAGGGGCAGGGCCTGGGCGGGCCTGGGCGGGCCTGGGCGGGCCGGGGCGCCGGGGCCACGGTCTGGGGGACAGATTAATTTAATTGTTTGTCGCGCGGCGACCCTGCCCAATGGGCCTGCGGGGCCGCGACCCTTTGCAGACCCCTTACGCGGCAATCACGGCGATCGCGTTCCTAGGGGGGAGGGAGGGGGGGGGGTTGCACCGCTGGCCGTGCACCGCTGGCGCTGCAGGTGGCAGACAAGTGGCACCGCAGTGGCCCTGCCTGCACTACTCGTAATTGGCTGCTCGGACCAGAGTCGTCAGCAGAAAACCATCTCTCTTTCTCTCTCTCTCTCTCTCTCTCTCTCTCTCTCTCTCTCTCTCTCTCTCTCTCTCTCTCTCTCTCTCTCTCTCTCACTCTCTCTCTCTTCTCTCTCTCTCTCTCTCTCTCTCTCTCTCTCTCTCTCTCTCTCTCTCTCTCTCTCTCTCTCTCTCTCTCTCTCTCTCTCTCTCTCTCTCTTCCTCCCCGGAACAAGTTCCCACCTAATCGGCCAACTCCATGCCGCGTCACACCCAGCCGCGCAAACATAACGCGCGAGGCTTTGGGAGGGCCTATCTGCCTGTCTGTCTGTCGAAGAAAACAGCCGGCGTGCCACTTGCCCACTTGTTCGTCTGACATATCTAGAGAGAGAGAGAGAGAGAGAGAGAGAGAGAGAGAGAGAGAGAGAGAGAGAGAGAGAGAGAGAGAGAGAGAGAGAGAGAGAGAGAGAGAGAGAGAGAGAGAGAGAGAGAGAGAGAGAGAGAGAGAGAGAGACTCTCGGGCGGCTGGCGTCAGACTTTGTTTCGCAGAGGTCTGGCCGAGGCCAGGCCGGCCTCCATCCGACTTGTCAGCCAGAAACCTGATCTGATCCGAAGAGAAACCCCTCGGCCGGGCCGAAAACAAGCGCGGAATGACTGCCTCTTGTGTTGAACTGCCCTCGAGCGCCCCTCGCCAACACACGCACACACACACAAACACACACACGCTGAAATGGCAACTCAGCAGCGCAGGCCTTGTTCGACGAGGAAAGGAGGCTGGGGCTGGCGCTGGAGCTAGCTGGAGCTAGCTGGAGCTGGCTGGAGCGCAGCGCGAGTTTGGCGGCAAACTCCGGCCAGAATGCACCTCAACACCACTCCTGGCGATGCGATTGTAGCGGCAACAACAGGCGCGTAATAAAGACAGGCCAACTTTTTGCCCCTTCACCGTGAGCCCGCCTACCTGGCCAGTAGGCAGAGGCACGGAGAGGCAGACAGACGGACGGACAGACAGACAGACAAAAGTAGGCGCACCTTTTTAGCCTTGCGCTTAAGCAACTGTGTAGACGTATTTTTTTTTATTTTTTTTTGTAAAATGAGTAATGATGAGTAATGAGGCGGATTATTTTATTTCTATTGCCAATTTTTTCCGTTGTGGCCTGTAGTGCTCTGGGGAATGGCACGCCAGATTTTGGCGCCCTCATTCAATGGAATGCCAAAATTTGCCAATGGAATCCGGAAACCAGGGATGGGAAGAACAAAATTTTGGTAGTCTGGAGATTGCGCGCCACTCCAGTGGCGAGGAAACTTGCCCCTGGGTTTGCAGTGGAAGGACGGACGGACGGACGGACAGACGGACGGACAGACGGACACGGACGGCGACGACACGGCCCGGCGTCGTGCAGACTTTACGGAGGGGCCGTCCTCCACATGAGGTCAGAGTCGGGTTGGACGACTCGGCCCTGGGAAAGTACCTCACAATTTGGCGCTCAAGTTATTTACGCCGAGGAGGGGGCGGGGGGCCCCCGGGCCCATAACATGGTGTCGTTGTCACCCTGGTTGGGACCCCCCCCCCTCCTCCCCCTTACCTGGCCAAATTAAAATAAAAAGGGGCGGCACCGCGTGCAGTTCCTTTCTCTCGAAACTTTTGACGCCCCCCTCAAGAGCATCGTGGCGCTCCCCTTTCCCACTTCCCTTTCTTTGCGGAGTAACAAAGCTCGTTACTGGAGAAGCAGAGTGTGACTAAGAGGGGGGCGACAATAACACGCATGGGCATCGGGACAATATAGCTCCCTCCTTCCACGCCCCCCCCCCCCCTCCATAGCCCGTGTCCCATCCGTTATCGAGTTATGATTCTGCGATTGAAAAGGGGCCGCCCTGCTCGTGCCACTTCCAAATCGTCTTTAATTAAAAATAATTATTGCCATCCTGCTGTGGCGAACTGCCGCCCAGGCGACTTTTTTTCGCGGCGTAAAATCCAGTGAATTATTGGCAGGAAAAAAGAGGGTCGGTGACGTGCGGGGCCACTGTAGGCACAGTGGAACAGCCGACGGTCGCGATTGCGCGTGCTATTCGCAGTGATTGCTCCGCCCTCAGAGTTTTGCAGGTCGCACTGTAGTTGCGAACGGCGGCGCAGACGGCGCTGACGGCGCTGCCACCGGGCTGTCGCTCTGTCCCTCTCGCACCCCGCCGCACAGTGGGCCAGAAGACCGTTGGGCCGGACAAAAATGTTGACGCGCTTTGAGCAATGCAGTAGTCGCTAAATGGGACCCGAGTCGAACGTGTGGCCCCACCAATGGATTGCTCTCCGAACGAGGAATCCATTGCTGGAGTCACGCGTTCGATTCGAGTCCCAGTTAGCGACTCTGGAGCTCAAAACGCGTCTCGAATTTTGTCCGCCGCCACGGTCTTCTGGCCCACTGTGAGTGCGAGAGGGACGGAGCCGCGGCTCATCAGCGTCGTCACCCAGACGGCCAGCGTCTTGTGTTGTGTTTTGCAGGGTATTTCTCATTCTCCCCAAAGTTTGAAAGTTGTTAACTTTAACCACGTGCGGGCCGGCGGGCCGGCCGGCGGCGGGCTGGCGGGCTGCGCGGGACGGCGCAGGGGGACAATATGCTCTCCAGCGGGGCGAGCGAGAGGGAGAGAGAGAGAGAGAGAGAGAGAGAGAGAGAGAGAGAGAGAGAGAGAGAGAGAGAGAGAGAGAGAGAGCACCGAGTCGGATTCGTTCGGCAATCCGCCGAGTCGATATTCGTCTGAGAAAGGAAACCGACCGACACATGTGCATTTCGTCGCAATTTGGAAGCAGTTATTGGTTCGTGCTTCGCGAGGCGCGGTGACTCAGGCGGCAGCGTCGGGCGCCGCGCGACTCCGGGAGCGGGTGGTTCGACTCCCGGCTCCGGCCACACAACCACTTTCCCGAGTGCTACTCCTCACGGCAGTCAACTATTTTCTATTTTATATTTTTTTAAATTTTTATTTTACTGGTGCCTGGGGAAGCCCAAACCGTCGTCAACAACGTATCAGTTCGGCTGCAAAGCATCCGCGGCAGCCTCATTAGAACTAACTATGGTAATTAGGTCATCGAACGAAATTTGCGTGCCTGTCTTATTTCCTTCCATGTGGCCAGGACAGGTTCGCGAGGACGAGCGCGCACTTTCTTTGTCTTTCTCTCTCCCCCCCCCCTCCCCCCCTCCCCCCCCTCTCTCTCTCTCTCCCCCCTCTCTTTCGGAAGAAATGGAGCGAGATAAAACGCGGCCAGCCATCCGGCGCGCTTGCGTCGTCCTCCACGATTTTAAGTGTCGTCGCGAAACAGCCCACTCTGCGGGGCAGGGCGGGGCGGGGCGGGGTGGGGTGGGGCGGGGCGCGGTTGAAAGTTGGAGGCCGTCGAGAAAACTCGATGAGCCCTTATCCCACCAAATATCCTGACCGAGAACATCCCTTAGACATGCCCTAAAATGGCATGCGGCGTCTTCGGCCAGAAGGAACACAAGAATGACGAAAAGGCGTTGTCCTTGTTTCAGATATGCGTGCACTGCTCAATGGAGAGAGAGAGAGAGAGAGAGAGAGAGAGAGAGAGAGAGAGAGAGAGAGAGAGAGAGAGAGAGAGAGAGAGAGAAAGAGAGAGCGGCGGATCCTCCAGTAAGGAATGCCGCTCGAAGGACGTCACCGTCCTGTAATAAAAGCATCGCTTGTTTTCTCTCCCTTTGCCTCTCCGCGGGGGCGGCGGGGGCGGCGGGGGCGGCGGGGGCCGCACTCTTCGAGCTTGCATCTGGTCGCGTTTTCATTACGGTGCGGAATGCTGCAAGGGAGGCAGTAAAACGGTCCAGTATTTGGCGCGACCGCACTCACCCTGAGAGAGAGAGAGAGAGAGAGAAGCGGATAAAGGAACTGTTCGGAATCAGGCTACGTGCGTTTTGTGTTGTTCTGTGACGATGATCGGAACGCACGCATTCTTAGTCAAATCGACGACGTTAGCCTTGTTTGCCGCTTCTTCTTTCGTTTCCCGGAAAGTCCCCCTCTCTCTCTCTCTCTCTCTCTCTCTCTCTCTCTCTCTCTCTCTCTCTCTCTCTCTCTCTCTCTCTCTCTCTCTCTCTCTCTCTCTCTCTCTCTCTCTCTCTCTCTCTCTCTCTCTCTCTCTCTCTCTCTCTCTCTGATTCGAGGAAATTAAGTCCGGATATGAGAGACTGAGAGGGTCTGAGTTGCTGCGACAGCTCCCCCTCTGTGTATTTTCCCGCCCACCCACAAGGTCAACTGTCACCCCAATGTGATTTGGCCTGGTCGTTAATCGACGAAGGTCGTTTTCAAACATAAGGAGGATTTTCTGACAAAGCTCTTTGTAGTTGGTTAGCGCCGAGGACCATTGGTCGAGTCGTCTCTCTCTCTCTCTTCCTCGCGGGTCCGAGCTCAGGACCCTACAAAGGACCTCTTATCCCGAATGCGCGTGCACAAGTGGCGCGGCGGCCGAACAGTCTTAGTCCCTATCAGTAATGGATCAGCCCCGCTCCCTGATTGGCTGGCCCGGCCCCACCACTTTACCTCGGCCGGGCCCACACCGTAACACGTATCTAAATGCTCGTTAACAACAAGCTCCCTTCCCGCCTTGCCCCTCCACTGCAAGGAGGCCCGTGATATGGCCGAGGTGGCCCGACCAAAGGCCACCCGCCAACAACCCTCCGGTTTGTTTTTTTTACAGTGGGTCCAACGACTTTGGTTTTGTTGGCGTGTTCCGAGCCGCCGAGATGGCCGATACAGCGCGCGGTATCGGCGAATGTTTCATCCGTCGTCGGGATGGACGTCCGGGCAGAGACCACTGTGCACCCACAGGCATGCGCGCTCCACGGCGTCAAGTTTCCAATTGCATTACTCTCCACCGAGTTTTGCGCCGACAGGGTTTTGGGCTGCCGCCGTGCTGCGTCCTAATAAACCGAATTCAATTTTCAATCCCTTCCTCCCCCCACCTCTGTGTCTCTGCATTCATTTGTGTGGCTCTATTGCCTTGACAACCTCACGACAACAGCCGCCTTGCCTCCTCAGTCACGCGCAGCACGCGTGCGTGTTGCGTGGCTGGCATAGCGGGCGGCTGGCTAGGCGGCTGAGGGCTCCACATTTCAGAACGTCAGAGTTGTGATGTGATATCCTCTTATTTTTTAGGGGATTTTTTTTTTCGTCGGACGGAGTATGCTCATCCTTTGCGGATTCCTTCCGAGGTTTAACCGCTCCATTTTTATTCCCACCTTTTTTTTTTTTTTTTTGCTGCTGCGGTGCTGGACTGTGCGGAGTGACCCACCTACCTGTGGGCGAGAGCCCCTCTCTCTCTATCTCTCTCTCCGGCTCGCTTGTTAGCCGCGCTGGCCCGGTCTCATTAATGTAGCACACATCTAACCTCTCTCTCCCTCTCCTTGCAATTATTGCGAAGGGGAAACAACTGGCCAAAAGCACGTACACCAACAATAAAATTTCAAAAAATTTCAAAAATTAAATTTTTAACTAAAAATAAATCTAAAAATGGAACTCTACACCCCCTCCCCAGTCTTAATGGGGAGGCCTCCTGCTTTACTTCGGTGTTCGGGATGGGAACCGGTGCTATCAGGTAACTGGGGTTAATCCGATCCAGCGACTTCGATATCGTACGCCGGGGGACCCAGTAGGACCCGAGCCGCCGACACGGCCCAACATGGGCAGAGTAGAGTAAGGCAGAGACGATAGAGAGACAGAAAGAAAGAAAGAAAGAAAGAAAGAGAGAGTAGTTTTGGGAGCTTTTGTTTGCGCAGGCTGGTCGGTACCCAAATGGTACACCCGCTGTCCGGCGCTCCCAGACCCGAACATGCAGTCAGTGGGCCAGCTTCAAAGGACTTATCAACTCCATCCGACGAATCGGAATGGACCCACTCGCGACCAATCTCGAGTGGCTGGCTCGATCGGGGATCGAACCAGTGTCGAGGCCAATCCGCCGAAGCGGACTGCTTTTTAGACACCCGGGTGTAATGGCCTGGATTGAGCCTAGACCACTACACCACCCTGACTTGCACGTCTGCCGAGTGTTGGACGACGGGTTTGAGTCGCAGTGGGAGGAAGCCAGTCGAAAAATGATAGGAAATTTCGGGATTCGATCCCCGGACCTGATGGTCGGGGTCGGACCCCTTAACGCCCTCAGCCACCACAGCTCATGTCCGATGCCGATTGAAGCGGGTTCTTGACGCGACACTGAGCAGCGGCCAGAGAAAAAAGTTGTGAAGTAATAAGATTTGAACCGCCGATCCTCATACCGGGAATCTGACGCGTCGACACCTCCAGCCACTATGGCACATGATGGTGAATGCGCATTGCTGTAGGTTTGAAGCACACTGGCGGAAAGAGTGAAAAATAATAAATGTTGGAAGTTGAACCTAGGACTTGAGGGTATGGTGCAAATACTTTGGCGATGTTGGCCTCGGACTGAACCCCGGATTAGCCTCCAAAAAAGGAGCAGATCATGGGGATTCGATCGCCCGTCTCTACTCATGAGGACCGATGCCTCTAAGATCTCAGCCATGGCAGTTAATACGGGTGTGCGGCTCACATCAGCTTCCTTGGCCATAGGTTAGATTCGAAGCCTCTACATGGTTTCTCGGCTAACAAACCTAGATGATGCGGGCAGTGGTCTACAGTCCCAGGGTCAACTTCCAACATTTTTTATTTTTCACTCTCGAATTATTGCGCGGCGTGCGGTTTGTCCCTGTGGTGTGCGTCGATACCCCCTGCCCGTTTGTTTGGCCGGTGTCTCTGGGGCGCGGGGTATGCGCGCGAGCACTAAATCTGAATTAGAAACTTGCCGTCGATGGCTCGACCCGACCCGCCCGCCGGACCGCGGCCACAGCTGCCGTTCGCGGGGCTTCGATTCATGCCGCCACCGCAAAATAATGTGAAACATCGAGTGAAAAAGGCAAACATTTGCGCGGAGTATCGACGGGGGGCCGGGGCTGGCTGGACAGGTGTCTGGCGAAACTTGTTCACGGTTTCATCAGCCGGCCGAATGCAGAGTTATTATCTCATTCGCACGCCCGCGCGTTGATGGCCCCGTTAGGGAACGTTGGAAAATGGATTTGAATAATGTCCCTCCTGAGACACGGTGGAGACCAACAATGCGTGCGGGGTCATACCTTGTAGCCGCGGCAACCCAGTGAACCAGTGATGGCAAGAACATAGCGCACTTGGTGTGTAGTTCCCGAACGACGCGGTCCCGTCTCCCGAACCTGCCACCGCCGGAGCAGAGGATTTCCATTGGGTAGGGGTAACAGGTACCCATTGTCGCCGTATGAGAAGTTAAGCGAATCGGGATGAGAAATCGTCAAACGCTCGGCGCAGGGTAGACCGTTGACCGCGCGACCATGGCGTCCTCTGACGGTGACGGTGAGAACTCGTCGGAGGACGCGGTAGAGGACCGCGGCCACCGCCGGCTGCACCTGCCCTCCTCTGACGAGGACGACGACGAGGCGCTGCCGGGCCGCTTCGTCTTCTGGTCGGCGGAGCGCAGGCCCTTCAGGAGCAGGATGCCGTCCAGCGTGAGTACGGCGGCGCGCCGAGGACACCGTCGCCGATCCTGGCCCTGTCCCCCTTCCCCTGCAGGACCACGCCGGCAGGCGCCAGACCGCCAACCTGTTGACCGGCCGTGAGCGCGCGCGGTCACGCTCGCCCATCCTGGCCTACGTCACCGCCGTCCGGGGCCACCGCGGCCACGCGGCCCTCGCCGCCGTGCAGGCCCGCATCGCCGCCCGGCCGCTGCCGGTGGTGCCCTGGTGGTGCGTCGTCGGCCACGTGCTCACTCCCGGTGCGCGGCCGCCGACGCGCGCTCACTGCCGTGTGCACGCAGGCTCACGGCGCCGACCCTGCCGCCGCCGACGGCCACCAGCTTCCCGCTGAGCGACGAGGAGGAGGAGGACGACGACATGGCGATGGCGCAGGACGACGACGTCGACGACGATGACGAGGAGGAGGAAGAGGAGGAGGAGGAGGAGGATGACACGTTGTACAGCTTCCCCGTGGCCGACAGTGCCGCCCTCGCCGACGAGGCCGCGGACGAGGACGAGAACGAAGACAATGAAGACGAAGAGGGCGAGCGGGCCGAAAGACAGCAAACGGGAGAAGAGCAGGTGATGGCGGAGCTGGAGGAGCTGGTCGAGGACGAAGACGAAGAGCAGGAGGACGAAGAGCAGGACGATGAGGACGACGAAGAGACGGAAGAGGCCGAGGACGGCGATGAAGACGGCGAACACGTTCCGGCCGGCGAGACCCAGACGACTGAGGAGACGGAGGGCTGGTCCAACGCGTCGACGCAGGGGGACGCCATGGAGCAGGACGACGACGACGAGGAGGAGGAGGAAGAGGAGGGGGAGGAGGCCGACGTCGGCGACAGCGGCGCGGCCCCGCCACCCCAAGTGGGCGACTCCACCCAGCAGCAGCCAGCGCCGCCAGCGCCGCCAGCACCGCAACCAGAGCCGCAGGACGTCCCGGCCGAGGGCCTGGTGGGCTCGCTGCTGGAGATCCTGGAGTGCCCGGTGTGCTACGAGGCCATGCGGCCGCCCGTGTGGCAGTGCCCGCGCGGCCACCTGGTGTGCAAGGACTGCGAGCCCCGGCTGCGCCGCTGCCCCACCTGCCGCTGCCGGGGCCGCTCCCGGAACTGCACCATGGAGAAGGTGCTGGCCGCGTTCATTCCGCTTCTAATGAAAATAAAATGGTTAATTTGTCGGGCGGCCCTGCAGGTGTGCGAGAAGCTGCGGTACCCGTGCCGCTTCCGGGCGCGGGGCTGCGGCGTGTCGCTGCCGCCCTGCGAGCTGGACGCCCACGAGCAGGCCGTGTGCGCGCACCGGGACTCGCCGTGCCGCGTGCCGCGCTGCTCCTGGCGCGGCGCCGACACGCAGCTGCGCACGCACGCGCGCACGGCGCACGGCCACCTCAGCAAGCCGGGGCGCCCGTGCACGCCCGTGACCATGAGGGTGCCCGTCGGCGGCACCGTGGGGCTGCGCTTCTGCCGCCTGTTGGACGTCACGACCCACGTCTTCTTCGTGCACTTCCTCGTCAACACGAGGTGCGCGTCGGACCGGACCACGTCGCCGCGCGGTGGGCCAGAAGACCGGTGAAGGCGGTCAAAATCTCAGCCGTGTTGTTATAATAGGGCTCGAACCGAACGTGTGACCCCACCGATGGATTCCTCGTCCGGAGAGCAATCCATTGGTGGGGTCACGCGTTCGATTCGAGTCCCGTTCAGCGACTCCAGAGCTGAAAACGCGTCCAGGATTTTGGCCAAGCCAGCTGTCTTCTGTTCCACCGTGCGCCGCCGCGCCCTGACCCACCCCCTGCGCAGCACCTCGCAGCTGTCCGGCTGCGTGCAGCTGTTCGGGCCGCCGCTGCAGGCGCGCCACTTCGAGTACCGCATGCGGCTGGACGACGCCGACTGCACGCACCACGGCGAGCGCGCGCGCCGCGGGGAGATGATTCACAACCTGTTCCAGGTCTGTGCGCCCGCTCCCACTGTGAGACGCCCTCCAGTCCAATTAAGGGGTGAGGGAAATCCGAACGTCTGCCCGGCTGGCCGTCCGTCTTACATACACCTGCTCCCGTGACTACCCCTCCGACAGCCCTGCCAACCCTCTCGACCCGAACAAGACGCCCTTACATCACATGCGAGAGGGAGAAAAAATAATCGAAAAGCGCGCCGCGCTCGGGATACGAACCCGGGCCTTTGAACTTCCAGCGAGGCCGCGGGGCGCCCTTACCTGGCGGGGGCGGCGTCGGCGTTCCAGGTTCAAAGCGATTGCCAACGCACTGTCTTTCCAGGACCGGCTGCGGCACGGCTCCGGCGGGGCGGACGCGGCGGCCCGGGTGCTGGGCGTGGACGAGGACCCCGAGCACGTGCTGCGCGGCGCGCGGGCCTGGCGGGTACACCTCGGCCTCAGCAGGGCCTGGCGCACCTCCGCGCGCGCCGCCAAGACACCCGTGCGCGTCACCGTCACCCCCAGCGGGACCGCCCCTCCTTCATGCTAATTGCAAAGCACGTCTCCTTTTACTCGAACCATCGTGTGTGCGTGTGTGTGTGTGTGTGTGTGCGCGTGCGGATGTGATTGGCTGAGGAATCTCGTCCTACTTCTCACCTACGTCATGGCACGATCGGTGCTCGTCTACCTGTGTGTGTGTATGTCTCTCTCTCTCTCTCTCTCTATGCCGTGAATGTTTGTGTATGCGTGCGTGTGCACTTGCGGGTACTACAGGTCTGTGTGGTGTCTCTCTCATTTGCAATGCATAGCATCTGCCAGTCTTCCTTCAGTGGCCGATGCAACCCTTTCTCCCCCCCCTCTCTCTCTCTCTCTCTCTCTCTCTCTCTCTCTCTCTCTCTCTCTCTCTCTCTCTCTCTCTCTCTCTCTCTCCCCCCCCCTCTCTGTGTGTATTCACGATGACGGCCAGACTCAGGTTAGCAAGGACCCTACGGGGCGGCCCGCGAGAGAGACAAAGCAGCAAACTCAAAGCCACTTGGAGGCTCGCTTTGCAAATACCTTCCCGAGTCTGCCGCCGTTCGCACGGCTCCTCCGGCGGTGACTCAGCAACCGAACCCACCCTGCCGAACCAATTCCTACAATTCCAAGGTTAGCAGCGCCGGCCGCCTGTAAGTAGTTTGGCAAACGGTTGGCAGCCTCGCTTCGATGTTTGCCTTAGCGTGTTGTCGTAACGGGGCGGCGGGGACGGCGCGTCTAGTGCGGCGCACAGTCTGTTCACCTAAATCATGATACACTGGAGCCGAGCGGAGCCGAGCCGGGCTGACAAGTGCATTGGGATGCAAATGGCTTACAGCCGCCGGCTGTGCGGCTCACTGTAGGCCCCGGCCGGCCCGCGACTCCGCAGCCCATTGGTGCCCATTGGGCGAAGCCGGTGCGACCAAGCAGCTTACACTGCGAAGCGTTGTTCCAGGCCCCCCACCTACACTCGTGTGGCAACATGGCGCTCACGAAGAAACCAGAGCAAAGCGCGCAAAAGCCTGTTAGGCCCACCCACCCTGTGGTGTGGTGGTGCCTCAGGGGGAAAAAATTATGAGTCTTTGGTGGCCCCGACCTCGGCCACGTGGTTGCCAATTAGGAAATTGACAAGTGGAAAAAGAAAGGGTCGGGATTAAAACCCTTTTCTCCTCCCTTGCGGACGGGTCAGGACCCCACCCCAGCAGCCCGCGCCGGAAATCCTGCCCCCCTTCCCCCACCCCCTCCCTCCCCATCGCGCGCAGTTTCCATAATCCGATACACACTCATTGCGGCGGCTGTTCTGTTGATGGCGGAAACAATTGAAAAGAAGGCAAACAAAGAAAGGGCACCTCCTGAAAGGCGCAGGGCCAGCGGCGTGTCGGCCGACGCCTTTTCGAGTCTAATCGAGCGCGAATAGGCTAGCCAGCCTGCCAGAAGTGGGGAGGGGGAGGGGGGGTGGGTCGAACCCCCCTCCTCCCCGCGTCCACAGCCGTCCACAGAGCGGTCCCTATGAATTATGTATCAGCGATAAGGGGGCCGGAGAGACCAACACTCCGTCCGGGGAGTAGCGCGGCGCGCAGTGGGCCCCACAGTGGGCCCCGCAGTGGGCCCCCCAGCGGTACACGTGCGGTGCAGCTACGCCACTGACCGCTAAGCCAGGCCGGCAGGGCTTCCAGCAGTGGCGGAGCAGAGGATGCTGCGTGGACCGCACGGCAACCGCCGCCTGTCGCCGACGCACGGCCTCACTCACCGCAGAGAGCAGGAAGCGTTTCAAAATATCTATATATAAAAAAAATAAAAAAAAATCCCGATCCTTGGCTGTTCCCATGCCCATGGACACATTGGGCGATTTACTGCCGCGCACTCCAACTAGCATCTCTCTCTCTCTCTCTCTCTCTCTCTCTCTCTCTCTCTCTCTCTCTCTCTCTCTCTCTCTCTCTCTCTCTCTCTCTCTCTCTCTCTCTCTCTCTCTCTCTCTCTCTCTCTCTCTCTCTCTCTCTCTCTTTTTTTAGCCTGTATGGCCCTCAGTGTCATGATGTTCTTGGATGCTAATCCCGCCCCGTCCGTTCGGATGTCAAGTTCATCGCCGAAGCGAAATGACGCGAGATTGTATCGGCAGCCGTGGCGGCAACGGGGGGAGGCTGGGCAGAGCGACATGAGTTCCACCATCAGGATTTACCATCTGTCCGTTAGCCCGTCTGTCTGTCCGCCTGTCTGTCCGTCCGTTCGTCCGACTGACCGTCGACGTCTCTCTGTCCATCTCTTTATCTCTTTCATGCGAAGGCATAAAGCGCAGCAGACTACGAGCGGCGCTTCCAGTGTGGTGACGCTAGTGAGGGCGCCCCGGGACCAAGTGAAAGGGCTTATTACAGCGAGGACACACACGAGATAACCAGGTGGCAACGCCACGCCGGTGGCCCGGGTTCAAGTACCACAGCCACCTTTATTTTTTTTTTTTTTTTACCCTTCTTTCTTGGTCAGTCTGCTTCGAGCTCGGGGAAGCACGGGTTCGAGTACCACAGCCGCCTTTTTTTTTCATGGTCAGCCCGCGCCGAGCTCGGGGAAGCACGGGTTCGAGTACCACAGCCGCCTTTTTTTTCATGGTCAGCCCGCGCCGAGCTCGGGGAAGCACCACTAGCGTTTGGTCCGCCATTACCAATGCCGCATATTCATAAGGAGGTGCTATCTCCCGCGGGAAGCCGCTCAGTCTAGCCGGCGAGCGCTACGAGTTTTCAAGTTTACCCCTGACAAGGTAAGTCTGCAGCATAATGATTCGGATCTTGCACCGTTCGCGCTCCATCATCCCTTACCGTCTCAACGAACGTTGCCGTAGAAGCTATAACTCGAAACTCGTTACACACATACTCACGTCACGGTAAGTTATTTTTCTAGCCTCTGAAATTCGTCCCAAATTCCTACCCAAACAAGACCTGGCCTCCACTTTTCCGGTGTGGGTGTGCGGCCGAGCGTGGGTGGTGTTGGGGTCGGGGCCCACCGCATTGGCGGGTTGAGGTGTCGAGGCGGAAGCACTGAGTACTACTTGCAGCGCGGGCTTTTGAAAGTTTCGCTCCACTGAAACCGCACCCCAACCCCGCCACGCCACGCCACGCCACGCCACGCCACGCCACGCCACGCCACGCTCCGACTGCCTCGATCACGTCGTGACGCTGGAAAGCGGTGAAATATTCACACACTTTCGTGTTAATGGAATGTTTGATAAGGGCAGTTTAGAAAGTTGAATGGAAGCTGCATCCCCCGGGGCCGTGGGGGGCGGCGGACCAAACGACCAAGTAGGGCAGCCATTAAAAAATTAACGCAGGGATTCGGCCGCGGGCGGGGAGGGGTCACAGTGCATTCCACTTAAAATAGCACCGGGAGGTACAGTTCGTTCACCCACCGGCCCGATTATTCTCACCGAAGCAGTCTTTTAGACAGGGAATATTTCATGAAGGACTTTTTGACAGTGCCGCTTTAATTTTTGCAAGGGGACTTCCCTCTCCAGGACACCGTCCCGCCGTGGAGCGCGGAGCCACAAACCGAAATGCAAAATGTTGACAAAATGAAGTGATCCTGGCGTCGCCTGATAATGCTAATTGCCGTGGCGGCGGCTCGGCGGCTTGGCGCGCCGGCTGCGTCATTAATACTTCTTACGTTGCCTGCGCGCAGCACAGTGGGCCAGAAGACCGTTGAGGCGGCCGAAATTCTGGACGCGGTTTGAGCTCCAGAGTCGCTGAATGGGACTCGAATCGAACGTGTGACCCCACCAATGGGTTGCTCTCCGGACGAGAAATCCATTGGTGAGGGTCACACGTTCGATTCGAGTCCCATTCAGCGACTCTGGAGCTCCAAACGTGTCCAGGATTTTGGCCGCTCAGCGGTCTTCTGGCCCACTGGGTCGGCGTCCGAACCACCCGCGCGCGCCGCCCCGCCCGTGGCAAGCATTAGCGGATTTATTTATGTCTGCTGCTAATTTGGCGGTGTTGCTGTAATTCCAGCTGGGCGATGCCAGAGTAGCGAAAGAAGAGGTGGTTGCTTAGCCGAGACGGTGCGGCGGTGCGGTAGTCTGCTCGAACGCCGCGGGCAGAGAGAGAGAGAGAGAGAGAGAGAGAGAGAGAGAGAGAGAGAGAGAGAGAGAGAGAGAGAGAGAGAGAGAGAGAGAGAGAGAGAGAGAGAGAGAGAGAGAGAGAGAGAGAGGCGGCTGTTGTTGCGCGCCGTAACGATGCAGTTCCTCCGAAACAGAAGCCCAATTATTGGCAAAAGGAGCTGCGCCGCAAGGAAGGTTGGGAAAAGGTTGGGAAATACGTACGAATATCTGCGGGGAAAATGTGGAAAATCTTTGACGGTGGTGTTAGGGGACGGGAGGGGGGGGGGGGGGTCGGGCTGCTGAATGGAAAGGGAAGTTCTACTTTTGTATTAGATTTTAAACTTGCCGTCCGTCCCGCCTGGTCCGCTTCCACCTCTGGGCGCCCCGCCCCGCCCAGCCCCGCCCCGCCCCGCCCCGCCCCGCCCCGCCGGGGACACGCGTGGGAGATGTGGGCGGACGTTGGTTTGTTAGGGATGGAAATAATGTCTTCTCTATTTTTTCCCCCTTTTTTTCGTTGTTGTCCTCCCTGGACCCCGCTCCGCGCGCCTCGCCACCACAACACCCGTTTCCGCGCATACTATGCTTCCTTTTTTTTTGCCCGCTTGAAAAAAAAAAATAAACGCAGAAAAAATGTGTGTGTCCGTGGCAAGGAAAGCAAGAGAGTTGCCGCGATAAGAGAATAAACACGATGCCACAGGACCGCTTGACCCGGACAAGGCCGGCATACACACGCGGAGGGGAAAAACGCGAAAAAAAAAAACATTCCGTAATTTCTAAACCAGTTGAAAGAGTGGACGCTCGCTACGCGACGCCGGACCGACCGCGGCAGGTCTTCGCGAATGAGATTTGCAAATCCATGCGGTCTCTTTTATGCCAACTACTTACTCATTGAAAAGAAAATTAATATTTTTTGTTCCGCTCTGAGTGAAACCGACGTGACTTTGATCCTCGCTTTGGTAGCTGTCTCTGGGACCACTTGCCGCTCCGCTGAGCTTGCCGGTGCGATTCAGGTGGCTGCTGCACAGTGGGCCAGAAGACCGTGGAGGCGGCCAAAAAATTGAGCTCCAGAGTCGCTGGATGGGACTCGAATCAAACGTGTGACCCCACCAATCGACTGCTCTCCGAACGAGGAATCCATTGGTGGGGTCACACGCTCGGTTCGAGTCCCACTCAGCGACTCTGGAGCTCAAAACGCGTCTCGAATTTGGTCCGCCTCAGCGGTCTTCCGACCCACTGTGTGCTGGCCGAAGCAGCGCCGCAAGCGCAGCGCCCCAGAGGCTCTCTGCGCCAACACCGTACCCGTGAGGGCGTCCCAGCGGGTCGAGTATTTCACCGTGCGTGCCGGCACGCCGCACCGCCGGGGCTGGCAGCCACGGCCACCACTCGCCTGGCCGCCGGCCCGGCTGCCAGCCCTGGCTGGGCGGCCCCGTCGTCGGGACGCCGGCGAGCCAGACAGCCGTGCGTGGGGGTTGCCTACCCCCTGACAGGGGCTCCATCGCCAAGTTTCGTTTTCCGGCCCCTCTTCTCCCCCTTCTCCTCCCCACCCCCTCCCCTTCCTGATTCCCACTCGGCGGACAATCCGTGCCGACCATCCGACACCGAACATAATTGGGAAAAACTTTGGCAAGGCGACTAACTCTATTCTCCCCGCTTGCCTTCCCGACTTCCCCCGCCCGCCCCCTTCCCTCCTTCTTCCCGCCCTCTTCCCTCCCCCTTCATGACCATTAATCCTCCTCGCTCGGCCACGGCCCAATGAGAGAAGATCGACTACTGTGTTGCACACGGCGCTGGGAGAAGAAGAAGAAGAAGAAGAAGAAGGAGAAGAAGAAGAAGAAGAGGGAAGGTGAAATGGTGAATGGGTGCTCGTGCCTCGTCACGCTAACAGCCTCATTATATCACAAGCGCGTTATTGCAGCGTTACGGTAACGACGGAAGTTGAGAAGTCGCTCTTTGACGCGGTGCGGTGTCCCGCCACCGCCTTGTCTGCGGATGGGGTGGGGGCGGGGGCGGGGAGGCAGAGTTCTAGAAGGCGCAGTTTGTCGCTGACTTCCCTCCGCCGCGTTTGAGGCCGTCTGCGCCGAGCGGCGTCGTGGCGGCAGCGCGATGGTTTCAATTTTTGCGTCATTCCCCGCTTAAAACTTGGCGGACTAATTACGCAGCCGGCCGTCTGGTGCGGTGGCGCAGTTGGTTGCGCGGTGGGCGTCGGATGGTCCCAGCGCGGGATCGACTCCCGGCGACCTAGAAACATTTTCTCCTTCTTTTTTTTTTATTTTTTGTCACCTCTGAGGCGGCGTCCGTAGCATCAACAACGCACTGTGCTGGCGGACCGAATAACGTTGAAGCCACCGTGAAGGCCGCTTCGGAACAGCTTTATAACGCTACCAGACGTCTGGCGAACAGGCTGCCCGGCCGCGGCGACGGGGATGGCTGCGACTGCTGCAGGTGTTGGTACACCTGTCTCCGGCCATTCCGCCGCTGCGTCTGTTGGCCGCCAAATCAGTGCCGCCAACCGCGGGCGGGACTGAACTCAAGTCCACTGCTATGGGATTTCGCGTGGCGAATTGTTTGAAAAATCGAATCAAGTCTGAGCTGCTTCGATCCGCGGAAACTGACGGAAACTGCGCGTGCACGCAGCACTGACGCGGCGTGACGGCGGCGTAACGTGGTTGCCGCTCGCATGTGAACGCGCCTTGTCACAGTGGGCGGCACGGTGGTCGGCCCGCCCGGCTCGCCCACCAAATCCGGTTATCAAGTTAATACCAAACTCGGCAAAACAGTGTTTCGTCATTGAGCGGACGTCGCCCCTCGGCACAGTGGGCCGCACAGTGGGCCGTCCTCAATCTTTAGCGGACTTGGCTCATGCATATGCATGTGGACGGGCATCTGCCGCATCACCGCGTCACCCCGTCGCTCGCAGCACAGACGGCTCAAAATGTTTTTTTTTTTGTTATTGTCATTATTAATAAGAATATGTTTGCTGTGGGGCTGGACGGGCAGACCTGCCGTGCCACCGTGTCTACGGGCCCGCTGTGTGATCCAGAGCGCCGCCAGCGATCTCGCGATGTTGTCACAGAGAGAGAGAGGGGGGGAGGGGACGTTGCTGGGGCGGCGGCGGTGGTTGAAGTTTGGAGGCAAAATAAAAGTCAGGTGCGTGAGTTTTATTCCCGATGATGAGAGAGCCGGGCAGACACGGACGCCCACGTCGTCGTCTCGTTACGCTCGGCTGCCAATCCGGGGGCAACATTTCTGTTTCCGGTCGAGTAGCAGTCCGGCCCTGCGGCCGGATCGACAAAGGGCCGCGCTTCCTTTTGTCCGCGAGGCGGAAGGATGGAGTATTCCCGGTAACGAGGGAATTATCACGCCCCGACGCGCCTCTCTCTCTCTCTCTCTCTCTCTCTCTCTCTCTCTCTCTCTCTCTCTCTCTCTCTCTCTCTCTCTCCAGTGCGTGTCGCACGGCTCAGCATTTCTCCATTTAAGTCAGGATATCGAATCTGCACCGCATCCCCCCCCATTCCCGATGTTTGCATCTATACTACAGTTTGACGGTCTTATTTTTCCTGCTCGATACTTTATTTCTCCTCCTCCTCCTCCTCCTCCTCCTCCTCCTCCTTCTTCTTCTTCTTCTTCTTGTTACGCTTCGTCTTCCGAGGGTCTCCGGATAGGATCGGTGGTATTTTCCGCAACCCAGCAGTCCCACTAAAGAGACCAAAAAAAAAAAAAAAAAAAAAAAAAAATGCTGGCTGGAAAGAATGGAGGGCGGTGAGCTTATTTACCCGCTCGTCGGTACACATTGGGCTTCGAGTAAACCAGACTATCGCGGACCGCGGAGCAGGCATAAGCCATTTGCAAATCATCGTTTCCGTCTCCGTCCTTTTTTTCCCCCCCCCTTTCCTTGTGCTCCGGAAGTGATTGGCATTCCTGGGGCCGAGATCACGCGAGAACGCTCGGCGATGCAAATCTCGCGCCATTAATTGCGGTGCTAATTGGAGGCTGTCTTGTCGCTGCACTTGGCATTCCGGCCGCGACGGCGACGGAGCCCTCCCCCAGCCGCTTTCTTCCGGCCCACTCGGCCCTTTGGCTTTCCGGCGCGGCGACTTTGACTGCGCTCCGGATAAATAGTTGAGCCCCGGCCGACGTGCATGCGGGATGAGAGCGTCGTGCACCGCGGAGCCTGGCAGGCACTGCTCCGTGAATAAGGCAGCACACACTCCGGCCCACTGTGCCCCGCTCGGAGGCGACCCGGCCGCCGCCACCTGTCGGATCGAACCAACTTCCCGCACAGTGGGCCGTGGACGAATAATTCCACTTTCCAGACGTGGCTTATTTATCCGTCAAATCAAGAAGTCGCTTTTCGTTGTGACACCCACTTCCGACTGGGCCGCCGCGACGGAGCCGCGCGCCATTCAAACGGCCTGGCGACGCTACGCGGCGGCGACGCCTGTCTGGCCCACTGGGCCACGGCTTCATCCACCGCCCTCGCGCAGTGAACACTCATCAGTCAATCGATTGGCCCACTTCATTCATCGATGAATGAACCCCAGCCAGCCGGGCCCTGCCTGGAATTCATCGATGCACTGATCTCCCTATTCATGGCTTCACTCCCCGGTGCGTTGTGAATTCATTCACGGCTCAGCGCGTTCCATTAATGACATTTTTCATTCTTTCTCGCTTGGGCCCGATCATTCATACTCCCACGTTGCTGCTGTGTGCTCCTGCCGCGCCTGCTGCTGTGGATTACAAATGCGTGTGAGAGAGAGAGAGAGAGAGAGAGAGAGAGAGAGAGAGAGAGAGAGAGAGAGAGAGAGAGAGAGAGAGAGAGAGAGAGAGAGAGAGAGAGAGAGAGAGAGAGAGAGAGAGAGAGAGAGAGAGAGAGAGAGAGAGAGAGAGAGAGAGAGAGAGAGAGAGACGCGCTGCCATCGTCACCAATTTTTTTGAAAATTGCCGCCATTGCTCGGCTCCCTCCGGCCAGCCCAGCGCCCTCTGCAATGCCGCGATTAGCACCCGAGGCTGGGAGCGCGCGCAGAGCATCACTCACCGCGCCCAATCTGTTTGGCAGAACGACGCCATTTCGAAGCCGTTTGTCGCCGCGCCGTGGCGAGCCCCGCGTGCTGCTGTGTTCATTCCGACGGGCAAACGGTCAAAAAAGGGTCGCCGTTACACCGCGGCGCAGTCCCTTTAGGGTTCGCTGCCACACTGCGGGCCGCGCAGGGCCGGTGAGAAGGGCACAAGGAACAAGCACCGAGCCCTCCGCCGGGCCTCGGCCGGGCCGCACTCGAGAAGCCACGCCAATTTCTCATCCTTTTTGCGCTTTGTACGCACAGGCAGGCCAAGAGGCCCCTGACGGGGTCACTTGTGCTTTCCCTTGAGGAAGCCCGACCGTCCAGCCGCCAGCCAGGCAGCCAGCCAGTCAGCCAGCCAGCCAGCCAGCCAGTCAGGCCCGTCGGGGGGTCAGCCGCGCGGAATTGTGCCATTCCGCAAATATGAGCTGTTTTTATTACTTTCGTCCGGACGATGGAGAGAGAGAGAGAGAGAGAGAGAGAGAGAGAGAGAGAGAGAGAGAGAGAGAGAGAGAGAGAGAGAGAGAGAGAGAGAGAGAGAGAAAGTCCCCACACGAGGGGGCAATAATTGCCTTTATGAAGCAGGACGGACCGAGACGGAGACAGGCCATCACATGCTTTTGTTTTTTCGGGCAAGCGAAATCGAACCGGGTGACGGGAGTACGGGATTCGCGAAATAAGCTGCAACGGTTTCTTGTTTCCTTCTTTTTACCAGGATTTTTTTTTTTGAAGGGCGTTGCAGCGTCAAGCATTGCGGAAGAAAGAAGAAGATGAAGAAGAGTTGCTCTGTTTAATTAGGATCGGCATAAATCAATGTCAGCGCGCATCGAATCCGCTGCCGCGCAAGCCGTGTGCAGCGCCCCGGCCCACAGCCTCAGGGGCGTCGATTATGTTTTTCCGATCACGCCTTTCCCGTTTTCCCCGTTTCTCGCCATTTTCCCCGCACATTTCTTCCGCAATTCCCCCCCCCCCCCTCCACGTCTTGGCCACACGTCTACGGGTCCCTTCACCATGTTAATGAACACTCCATAATTGAGCGATTAAGTATTTCCCGCGTCACACGCAGAATGCCTGATGGGTTGCTGCTCCGCGGCTCTCTCTCTCTCTCTCTCTCTCTCTCTCTCTCTCTCTCTCTCTCTCTCTCTCTCTCTCTCTCTCTCTCTCTCTCTCTCTCTCTCCCTCTCTCTCTCTTTATTTCACTGAGGCGCTCTCCTTTGCTTACCTGACCCACTTCTTCTCCCCCTTCCAGAGGGGAGGCTGGCTTCCACCCCCTTTCCCCTCTCCCTATCGGCTGGCTGGCGTATGGCCGCGTGGTCAACTTCTTGTGTGTGTCCTCTTTGTGGTCAGCACTTGATATCCCAGACCCCCACTCCCGCCCTCGCAATCTCAACCCCTCCAGGAGGAGGAAGAGAGAGACAGAAAAAGGAACTCTTTCGCCACAATTCAAGAATCCCGGCGAACGCCTCGGGGCGACCCCACACCCACCCTCCCCCCTTTCATCGTAATAACACTCGCACCCTTTATTTCTATAACACACACACTCTCTCTCTCACACACACACACACACACACACATACACACGCAAGAAGACTACTTCCCGGCAGTCTGTCGTGTACAGCATGTTACGTGATTAAGGCTTATCCGCCGCGCACTCTGTCTTATCCTAGCCTTTTTTTGTTGTTGTTAGTAATACAGTTTTTGTTCGGCTGTGCGATGTTGTTGTTGTTCTTCTGCTCGCCCTCCTTGCAGGCGCGAACCGAAACGCGCCGCTGTGCCCTAGTGGCGCTATCAGTGACGGCGGAATTAGAGCGCTGTCAGAACCAATGGCAGTCCTTGATTCCCCCTCCCCTCCCCTCCCCTCCTCCTCCTCTTCCCCCTCCCTCCGCCGGCCGTCCGGTGCACGTTCGGCGGCCCTTCCAGGGACACCGGGAGTCGAACGCGCGTCGCCCGGCGGCGGACGCAACGACGCCGTCGTAAAAATAACGGCAAGGCGGCGGCGGCGGTGGTGTCCTAACCCAGTTTGTGTGCACTTTGCACTGATTTTCCTTTCCGGGGCTTTTAGAGGGCAGTGACACTTTGGCGAGACACATTGAAAGGGCTGACCTGTGGCGACGCGGTGAGGGGCCGAGGGGAGGGGCGCCCGACCGGCCACACTTGCCGCCTTGATTTTAAACTGCCCGTCTTCGCTATGGTGGCAACTAAAAGAACAAGCTAAGGCCCGCCCTTCCGTCGAACCGAGTTGCCAGCTCCGCTTCGCTGCGCCGGCAACTCGGTTCGACAGGGGGCCGGCCCAGCTTGGCCTGCCGGCGGCCTTTCCTCGGGCCTTCGGCCCTCGCATCAGACCCAACTTGGCCAGTCGAAGGCCCGGGCCTTCGGCCCGCTCTCATCAAACACCCCGTGAGCGGGTAAGGCAAAGTTATCGATGTACCATCGTGACTTAGGCCCGCCCTTCTATTCACAATATGCAAAAGTCCTTACACTTTTTACTCCAACTGTCCTTAGAATATGCCCATTTCATTTGTCTCTTAGCCCTCATTCCGAAAATACTCATATTTGCCATGCTACTGCAACTCCTTGCAATGGAGGCACAGCAGAAGCGCAAAACGAGCCCGTCGCACTTTTTTCACATAACTCATGAAGGCGGGCTCCTGGACCCCCCTTCCGACCCCTCGTTGAAGAGGTCTTGCCAAGACCTATCGAAAACTTAAGTAAAAATTTTCAGTCGGTCGACCCCCTTTTTTCAAGATCCTGATGTGACTAATAGACGAAGTCGGGCTCCTGGACCCCCTTTCCGACCCCTCGTTGAAAAGGTCTTGCTGAGACCAATCGAAATCTGCAATAATTTTTTTTAGTCGGTCGACCCCCTTTTTTGAAGATCCTGATCTGGCCAACTTGTAAAAGCGGCCGATGGGGTCGGGACCAGGTCCATTCATCTTGTCTCGTCGCCCTGATTCCAAAAATACCCCTATGTGCCCTGCTAGCACCAATAATGGCGGAAATCCCCCTCCCGCCCATGCAAACCATGATGCAGCTGCTGCAGGCCTTGCGCGGGTCGGACGGGATTTGCACCACCGGATTGTTTGTTCGGACGGCCCTCCTGAAGTACCCTCCAAATCTGGTCACTCCAGCTTAAC
This sequence comes from Stenchaetothrips biformis, assembly GCA_030522485.1. Classification (NCBI taxonomy): domain Eukaryota; kingdom Metazoa; phylum Arthropoda; class Insecta; order Thysanoptera; family Thripidae; genus Stenchaetothrips; species Stenchaetothrips biformis. The sequence continues at coordinate 11,138,134 of CM060101.1, forward strand.
TCCTTCCTTGTACACAGACGACGACAACGACACACAGACACAAAGGCAAATGCATATGCCCTCCCCCTATTTTTTGAATAGAAGGGCGGGCCAAAAAAAAATGCTTTTTTTATTTTATTTTTAAATTATTATTTTTGAGTGGTGGGGGTGGGTGAAGTTATGTTTAGCTTTTGTTTCACCTTGTGTCCGTGTTGCTAGTGTGCTAACCGTTATTCTGTCTGTCTGTTTGCAGGTATGCCGCAATCCTGCCTCGCTCGAGACGATTCAGTACAGCAAGCAGGGGCAGGTAGGCTCGCACAGCCTCTGTTTTAAATTACGCACACACACACACACATACACATACACACACACACACACACACACACACGTCATGGAAACAAGCGGGCGTGGTAAAGTTCGTCAGGTTGTTTTCTGTAAGCAAGCAGCTGCACGGATGTACACCCGGAGGAGCTCCTGCAACCGTCAAAGTTTCAACTCGTACTTCTTAAAGAAGGGGGAAACCTCCTTTTCGAGCTCTCAATTCAACAACAACTTTTAAAAATTCACCTTCGCTTTTTGTATCCCGTCGGGGACGAGATCGGCACGGTTTATAACGCTTGAACCGCTCCTCGAATACTTTGCATGTTTGTGTGTGTGTATGTGCGTGTGTGTGTGTGTGCACTTGGTAGGTAGCGAAGGTCCAATATTGACTCCAAGCCAGATTCCGTGTTGTGCCGCGTCTCCCATGTGCGTGTGTGAGTGTGTGTGTGAGTATGGGTGCGTTGGCCGTAGGTACACGTGACTCTTGATCTTCTCTCGACACGCGCCAAGGCGGCACTCTGGCTTTTTAGTATGACTCGCGTTCATTTTCATTTTTAGTTCTTTTTCATCTCGTTGGCTTCTTTTCCTGGCTGTACCAGCCAGCCAGTCAGCCAGCCAGTCAGCCAGCCAGGCAGCAAGCCATCCCCAATCAGTTCCAACGCAATCCTTGTCCGTGGGAAGCATCCGCATTGCGAGAGGAAGGGGGGGGGGGCATCCTGTGTGGGGGTCGGACGCCTTGGTGTGGCTCTCGCACCCACCTGCGCGATCCATCCGGCGAACACTGGCTGCTGGGCAGGTGGCTGCTGGGCAGGTGGCTGCACCCACACCGCAAACACCAGTCCGTGCTGCGGCGCCAAGCCGAGGGTTTTGGCGCGCCAAGCTGTGGGGATGGACGGCCAGCACCGCCGCCGCCTGGACAAGACACTGCGCCCTGACTTCGGAGACTGGCGGGGAAGGCAGAGCACTGGATAAGAAACTTGCCCCCTTCACCCTAACCTTAATTAAAGGTGTGTGATAGTAGTTAGGAGTTTACTCAACTTGTGGCGACACCCTCTTAAATAATTTCTTCCCGCCGTTGTTGTCACGCCGTCCCGCCGGCGAGGGACGCAACCCTCCCTCCACTCCCACTGCAATCTGTCTCACTTGCTTCATGAGTGCAGGGAGTAAAGGAGACGGATGGATGGATCCGCGACGCGGCGGGGAGGAGGGAGAATTATAGTGATCAACGGAAAAACCAACTGAATTCGGGCAATAAATTTGCTTCGAACAGGGTGCGGGTTTCGCATTCGTCATCGACTTGCCCGAAACAACTGGCCAAATATATGTACACCAAAACTTTAAATTTTAAAAATTTAAAAATACCAAAAATTGGAAAAATTTCAAAAAATTTCAAAAATTTCAAAAACTTTGAAAAATTTCAAAAGATTGGAAAAATTTGAAAAATTTCAAAAAATTTCGAAAAATCTAAAAAATTTCGAAAAATTTGAAAAATTTCAAAAAATTTGAAAATTTTTTAAAAAAAATTTGAAATTTTTAAAAAATTTGACAATTTTATTGAAAAATTTTAAAATTTTGGGTTGCTTCTCCCATGAATTGCTTTGCGGATAGTGAAATCCCGGTCAGAGAGAGAGAGAGAGAGAGAGAGAGAGAGAGGCACGCCTGCATCCCGATCCGTAATGGCCGGCCGATTATCCTTGCGATATGATTCGCAGGGCGCCTCGAGGCCACTAAATTAGGCCAATGTAATTGGTCCCTGCGGCCGGCCCCGCTGGCCCACCCTGCCTGCCCACCCTCCTGACTGACGCGCCTTGTTTTTGCTTCGCCTTCCTCTCTCGCTCCCGCGCCGTGCGCCACCCGTTCTCCACTGTGAACGCGAACAATCCCCAAGATGGAATCAACATTTCGCAAAGGAAATTACTGCCAGTGCTTTGGTGTCTCTGCAGCCTGTCTGTCTGCCCGCCAGTGAGTCAGTCTTTTGTCTGTCTGTCTGTCTGCCCGCCCGCCAGCCTGCCTTTCGGTGTCTTGTGCACCGCGCCTTGGATTGGGTGCCCGGCGTGTCGAAGCTGGTTATTGTGATTAATGACGTGCGCCACGCCCCGGGCTAGCCTCGCCTAGCCTCGCCTAGCCTCGCCTAGCCTCGCACCGGGTCGGCTAGCCTCGCTGCCCCGCCCGCCTCCGATTCACCCCCATTACTACCGGCATCATCAATTGTGCCTTAATATACCTGCCGCGGGGCCCGCAGTGCAGTGCGGCGCCGAAGCCTAGCCTCTCGACGAGGCTCGCTAGCCTCGCTGCAGCCACGCGTGAGACACCGTTCTGCTTTCCGACGCCCAAAAAAAGGGTCTTCCCGAAGCATTTTCTTAATTCCATGATGCATGCTCGTGTATACACACTGTGTGCAGCGCATGCAGTGTGGCCGACAGAGTAGGGTTCCCCGTTGGGCCGCCGCGCTGTGCCCGTGGGGCGGTACATATTGAGCCCCACTTCCATCGCCCCCTCGGTGTGTTGCCCTGCAATATTTATGCCTTGCAACTTAATTTGGGCGCTAGATTAGGCCGAGTAGGAACGGTCTGGCCCACTGGGCGGCCGGGCCATCGAGGTAAGAATGGGTTCCGGGGGGAACGGGTTGGGCGCGGCGCCCGGCCCAGTGCTCCCCCCCCCCCCCTCTCATTCCACGTCACGACGTCACGGCAGAGTAGTGCTTCAGCCCCGGCGCCGTCACCCGGTGACGAAAAACAGACCTGGTCTTCCGGGGAAAATGGGTGACGGTGGAGGGGGGAGGGGGGGGGGGCTGGTTAGGGGTGGAGCCTAGCTCTGCTGGTGATAGCAGCAGCAGCACAGCAGCAGAGGGACGGCTTGAATTATTTGGGTCAGATCTTTCCCCCCGCTCCCGGCGCGCCCCTGGTAAGCCCTGCATCTTGGCTTTCACGTGACATGTCTTACCTGCGGAGGGCGCGCGCCCGTGCCCGTGGCCGTGGCCGGGTGCAGTAAACCTCGCCAGATTATTCTCCTCCACCAAAAATCCTCCACGCCGCCGCCAAGGTCTCGGCCAAGCAGTGGAGGATTTTGGAACTGCCCCGACTTTTCGCCCTGAACGCCACCGGACTGGGGCGGAGTTGAGAGAGCGTAAGAGAAAACACTAACCACTCTCTGTCTCTCTCTCTCTCTCTCTCTCTCTCTCTCTCTCTCTCTCTCTCTCTCTCTCTCTCTCTCTCTCTCTCTCTCTCTCTCTCTCTCTCTCTCTCTCTCCCTCTCTCTCCCTCGCTGAGTGTGTGTGTGGCATCACATGGCCGCAGTCCCACCGGTGAAGGCTTTCAGGCTATCGATTGTCTGACGTGGCGCGGTGCGGTCGGGTGGGACGCAGAGTGGGACGCACCACAAGACGAGCCGCGACGGCCGGCGGACATGCTCCATTTTTAAAGACGTTTGGCTGAGCGGCGCTCTTTGCCTCGCACTACCCCGTCAATATTTTCAGTCAGGACGGACGAAAGTGTGTCGGTCGACCTAAACCCCTCGTGTTTTTTTCCTCGCTGGGTCCAGATTTTTCGCGATGATCCTTCCTCTTTGGATTCAACATTTTTCGGCCCCTGTCCTGAAAGTTCAGGGCCAGCAGGTTCTCTCTTTCCGCCCCGGCTGTTACCGTAATGGAGACACGTGGAGGTGACAACGTATCGACGGGTATCGACATTAACAACGCACGAAAACACGCCCAGTCCATTCCGTTATTAGCGACGACCACTTTTTTTAAAAAATAAAAAAAAAAAGGTTGTCGCCCTTGTTTCGTTTTTGGCCATCGCAAGCCTTCATGTTGATGGGCGTCGTGACGCCGCGGCCGCCGACAGTCCCCTATAAAGTGCCTCTCCCCTGACACGCCGACGAGGTCGCGCCGTCCCTCTCGCACAGTGGGCCGGGCAGGGCCTGGCCGCAGGGGGGCGAGAGAGACAGCGCGGCGAGCCTGCAGGCCGGCCGCCGGGCCAGCGGCCCGCCCCTCGGAAAGTTGTCGCGACAAGTTTTACAGCAGCGGGAATTACCGCGAGCAACAGAGTGACCCGACGGCCTCCCCGCGCCGCGCCGCGCCGCGCCACCCGTGGTTCAGCTAAAGCTTTAGCCCCGGCGTCTAATTTGAGACCGAGAGCCAACAACAAAAAAGTAAAAGGAACATCTTTTAAAATAAATTTTGATTTTTTTTTTAGGGGTTCCGACAGGAGCCCTTATTTCTTTTTGATTATTGTTTTTTTTCCTTTTTTCCTTTTTTTCTTTTTGATTATTTTTTTCATTTTTTCCTTTTTTTTTCTTTTTAATTTTTTTACTTTGTTTTTTATTCTTTTTTTTATATTCCTCTCATTTTTTTTTTACCTAAATTTTCCTTGTTTGCTGGCGACTGTCACCCCCTGGACTGGAGGACACGCGTTGGTGCTCGTTGCCGTCGATGGCTCTAGCTTCAGTGAGGCCTCTGGCACCCCGGCCTTGTGCAGGAATAGCGCTCTTTGCACGCGGGGCAGCCAGGCAGCCAGGCAGGGAGGCAGCCTTTTGCCCACCGCCCCGCCTGTTGGTGCAGCCAGCGAGCTAGTGGTGCAGGGCTAAATTACCCTTCACAGCCAGGCCGGGCTGCAGGCCGACGACGAGGACGGGGGCCTTGAATGGGACGAGTGGCACGCCCCGCCCCGCCCCGCCCCGCCCCGCCATACACCCCGCCTTTTTCCAGCTGCTCGGGTCTCTCCCTAGACCAGAAGCTAGTCTTCCTCCTTGCGCCACAATTTAGCGTCGTCGTTTGGCCTCGTGCTCCGTGTCTGTGTGTTTGTGTGTGTGTGAGGTAGGGGGTAGGGGCGGGTTTCGAAGCGCAGCGAATATCCAGGAGGGGCGGGGGTGAGAAGTCAACTTCGGTGTAGCCATACTGTCTGTGCGGCAGATGCCCCGCACGCACATACACGCTCATGCAGACACACACACACACGCACACACACTGGCGCAGACAGTTGTGCGCCCCACGTTCCGAATAGTGTTTGACCACAAAGTTGTTGGTCCGGCGGGCTGGCCGCCGATTGGCTGGCCGCCGAAATGACGCCTGGTGTCGTCGGGCCAAACTTGGGTCCGGGACACATATTGGAAAAAGACGGCGCAAAAACGGGGCCCCGTTCAACCCGGCCGGCATGTGTATGCCGCGGGGGGCGCGGCGTCCGTGTGACGGTGCGACGGTGTGCGTGCCAGGAGGTGTTTCTATGGACGCCGCCACGCAGCGCACAACAAGAGAAACGCTGCGCGGGTGTGTGAGCGCAGCCAGTCTCGTGTACCACACGTGTACAGAAACCACTGGTGGCACCTGTATAGACCAAACAGGTCTGCTAGCCCTACCACGCCGCTTCCAGTGGCTAATCCGAATTAGGATGAGAGCGATAAGACACACGCCCACGCACGCGCACGCAGACACACACACACACACACACACACACACACACAAACACACACACACACAAACACACACGCGCGCGCGCGCAAGTCCCTTGTGTGTTGGTGGTCACGGTCCAACCGATATCTCCACACTCTGAGGGAGGCAAAGCTGCTTAGCGCCCGCCCGTCTGACTGACTCTCTCTCTCTCTCTCTCTCTCTCTCTCTCTCTCTCTCTCTCTCTCTCTCTCTCTCTCTCTCTCTCTCTCTCTCTCCTTCCCCCTCCTCCCTCTCTCCCACCCGCGCCCATTCTGTGTTTTCCTCTTTCCACGGGGATCTATATCGTCGCTTTTCTGAAGGGCTCAGCTGCACAGTAATTGGAAATGTGGCCATCTGACCACAATTTAGATGTGCGCGCCGCGCCGCGTCGCTCTCACCCTCCTTTTCACGTTTCTAAACACACACACACACACACACACACACATACACATCCACGCAGCATCGCACACACGCACACAGACGCGCGCACGGTTGCACGTAGTCAAACAATGGGCCAACAATTCCGGCGCGCAGCTACATGTAACCCGCGCCGCGCCTCTCCGATACAGCTTCGACCTCCGCGCGTATTTCGGTTGCATTTTCCGTCCCTTCACACTCGAAAACCTTTTCTGGTTGTTGTTTTTATTTTGATCTCGCGGATCCGTTTTTGTTGCTGCAAGTTGGCGAGTGGTTCGTCCAGTATGGCGTGTTTAGCGCACGGGGTCGCCCTGGGAGTGCTTCGCAACGATCCCATCCTGCCCTCTCTCTCTCTCTCTCTCTCTCTCTCTCTCTCTCTCTCTCTCTCTCTCTCTCTCTCTCTCTCTCTCTCTCTCTCCTGGATCCCCACGCGCTCATTCGTAGCTGACAATGACAGCATTCGCAGAGGTGTAAAAGCAAAGTGCCAGCCAGGCCAGACCCGGAGGGCACCGGAACAGGCACGGCAGGGCGCACAGGCCGTCCGAAGACGCCCAAGCGTCTGTTACTTCCATCATGGGACGGCAAACTTAATGACAAATTTCTCCAAGCCCCGCCAAGGTGGCGTCCGTGTTCAGCCTTATCAGCCGGGTTGTCTACAGGGGTTTCCAGCCTTGCCCTAAGAGTGAAGTGAGCGTTGAAAAATTGAAGGTCTAGTTGCGTAAAAAGACGAGCGTGGTGGCTCCACGGTCGTCACGAAAGCAGGACGCACGGAAGGGCCATCGCATCGAGTTCATCGACCTGGTTCCACTTATTATTTCATGTAATAGTCTATTTTTTTTCGTTTCCAAATCACGTTGAATCTCACCGACAGTCCTAAGAAAAGTAAAAATGGTCCGAGATTTCCTTGATTTTGGTTCTCGCGGCGGCCGCCCCGGGCCACCCCGGGCCCTCTCTGAATTATAAATGAGGCCGGCTCTGCGCGAAATGGAGTGTATTAATTAATTTGCCTTCATCTTGTCTCAAACTTCACGTGTGTTGCTGTGAAAGTTTTGGGCCGAGCCGGCTGCTGGCTCATTCTGAAGCACGCCCCGTCTGTCTCTCTCGCACCCTTGGGAGCGGCCCGTGGGTGCGAGAGAGACAGACTGCATTACGGTGATGGACTGCGCTGCTTGTTCTCTGGACGCTTTCATATCTTGGAGTAAAAATAGTCGGCAATTTAGTCGGCCGGCTTTGGTGTAAAACTCGATTTCGCCAGAACAAGACAAGGGCACTTTTGAAAGGAGTGGCGGCGGGGTGAGGGGCCTCGGAAGGCCCCGCCTCGCTGTGGAAGAATTCGTTTCTGTTACATCTTTATCAAGAGGCCCTGGCCAGTGCATTAGCAAACCTTGGGAGCAAAAGGTTGAGGGGTGAGAACCGCTGTTGAGCTTTCATTTTGCTCCCTTAATTCAAAGTCAACAGTGAAATGAAGGGGGGGGGGTCAGGCGAGTGGGCCACCACGCAGCAGCTCTCTCTCTGAGTTTTCTTTGAGCGCACAGCAAACAGTGGATGCCTTTTTTAAACCCCCCGGGATGCGACTAATGTATTCCGATTCCGCTATTTGTATCTTCCTAGGAATGCATGTGGCGCTTCTTGCGGGCGGGAGGCAAGGGGGGGGGGCATTAAACTATCATCTGGAGAGTCGAGTTAAGCGGCCCGCGTTGGTCCCGGGCCAATTTGGGCTCGATGAAATTGGAGCTTAAGAAAGTTGGGAGGCAGAACGGACTGTATCTAAGAGAAGTTCAGATTTCACGGTTGAGGCGGGTCTTCTTAACAAGGACACCCCTGTGGCGGGGCGCTCTCAGTTGGCTCGCCGCCTCAAAGCCACCCTCATCACTTATTTCTCTTGTAAACTGACCTGCCGGGCGATTCGTTCCTCTGTCTCTCTCGCACCCCTCAAGGACGCGCCTTCATCGCTGCCGGGCAGCCATTCCCTATTAATAAGAATTATTAAATGAACACGTTACAAGCGAGCCCGCCGGCCCGCTCTGAGATAAGGAGGAAAAAAAAAGAGGCTCCTGACCCTCCCCAATGGAGATGGTCGCACTGGCGCCACTGAAAGACAGAAAAAGGAAACACTTCCACCTTCTTAGTTCTCGTCTCCCCTTCGTTTATCCCTCTGCCCTTTCCTCGCTCTGCCCTTGCTTCTCCTCTGCTTCTCGCTTCCTCCTTCTCCTCCCTATCTTCCGGCATTGCCACAAAGGGTCTTAGTCACCGAGCCAATAACTCGGGATTTCTGTGTCTCCCAGTGTAGGACGCGGCGTAGGGACATGAGGGGGATGGGATGGAAGCATCGAAGCGCGCCCTTCACTGCGCCCTTCACTGCGATCTCCAGACGAAACAGCGAAGGGCGCGTACCCTTTCTCCCTTCTTCGTGGAGGTGAGAAAAGAATGGGGCGGAGTAACCTTGGGCCAATCAGAAGCTGCAGAATCCCGCCGAAGAAAATACTAAGCTGAGAGAGACAGAGACAGAGAGAGAGAGAGAGAGAGAGAGAGAGAGAGAGAGAGAGAGAGAGAGAGAGAGAGAGAGAGAGAGAGATAAGTTCATCATATCTTCAGGGATGTGGGCAGGTCGGCGCTGGTGCAAAGACTTTGAGTGACGGCTTGTGGAATAGCGGCCAAAGTCGCGGGCCAAGTCGGCTGCACCGCGGTGCTCTATACTTCCTCCCCCGTGTGTGCGAGAGAGAGAGAGAGAGAGAGAGAGAGAGAGAGAGAGAGAGAGAGAGCGTCGCTTATCTACAGACCGCTCTAATCTTTGGCTGCGGCGGTGCGGCGGCGCCTTGTGGCCCCGACCCGAGTCTGTTGCCATCCGCGGTGGCAAAGTCTTAAGCTCGCTCGCCTGGAAAGAAAACGCACACACTCACACGCCGGTACAGGGACAAGGACCGCGACAGCGAAGACAACACGTGTCAAATCCCGTCCTCGCGTTACCATTGAAGGCACGTTAAGAAGACTCTCCCTCTCTCTCTCTCTCACGCACACACACACAGAGTCCAACCTGTTTGGCATTCAAAGGCACGAGGACGGCGGCGTTCAAATTAAAACCGATGCCGAGGGTTTTCGCCGCCACGCCGCGCTGTCCGAGGCGGTGAGGCGGTGAGGCGGTGAGGCGGCGGCGCAGCGCGTGGGGCCAAACTTTGATATTGAGGTGCGAACAACGAGGGGCGCGCGGACGCCATACAGCGCGCACGAAATGAGTTTTTTTTTTTTTAAATGAATGAATAACACAGCTTGTCAGTTCGTCTCGTCCCTCCTCGTGTGCCGTGACCAGGCTGACCCCGCTGACCCCACGCGGGGTGAACGTGCGCCGCATAACAAGCCGAGTCCACTGTGCGCACGCGCGTGTGTGTGTGTGTGTGTGTGTGCTTGTGGGTGTGCAAGTGGCCGACCCACGTTCGCCAAAAACTTTTCGGTCCTATTTTTTCCCCCGAAATGTGGACAAAGTGGGCGAGTCTTTCAATCAGGACCGGAAAGGGACGTCACTCGTGTCGTCCGCACGTCGCAAGTTTGAAAGCCCGCCAGTCTTCTATTTTTTTTTTTTTTTTTTCCACCGTGGTTTTTATTTTCCTTTTGTTGCCCTAATGAGCTGACCGGCGATGTCAAGGATATAACATCCTTTATCCTCCATCCTTTTTTTAGGTACACACTTTTTCTCTCCCTCTAGAGGTCGTTTACATTGGATACGTTTCGAAGCCGGCCGACGCGCGCACGTCGATTATGCTAATTAGTTGGGTCAGTATTTTTTTCCCGGCTCGGTTCACCGCTTCTCGCACTCCGCTGATTAATATTCCGCGACAGGTGCGGCGAACAGGTTTCTCAAAAAGTCGCCCCGGAACAATGGCGCCACGGGCATCCCCCCCCCCTCCCCTTGCACTACCACGCTACCGTCCCAATAAACCAACTCGGAAAATGAATCACGCGGCCAAATTGAAAGAAATATGAGCAGCTTGCCGATGGGTGACGTAGAAGGACTCCGTCCAGGAAATGGTGGCCTGGCAAGGAGCGGCTGCCTGCCCCCTCCCCTCCCACCGCTCTCTGCTCCCCCCCCCCTTCCTCCCTCGTTTCGCCCGCTCTCCCTGGGGCCTCATATTACCGTGGCCAGCTTGATTGATTCATTATATTATTTATTACGCCCCGGGAAGGGCAGACAGGGAGTTTGCAAACGGGGTAGTTGAGGGGGAGGGGGCACACCGCGGGACTGGAGGGGCTTTGAGGCGGCCCCACAGCGCGGCAGCGCGGCAGTCCAGGATCTCGGCTGGGTTTAAGGCGGCCAGCTACACACTCCGAGTCGCACGTTAGAAAGGGTCAAGCTCTGAGTTTTAATAACAAAAAACTAGGAAGACCAAAAAAAAAAAAAATTGCAGTGTTGACCGCGAGGAACTTGCCCCCCCCCCCTGCTGGATTCGTCCTATCGATGTCCCTTCCGGGAAGCCTCAGCTCATCCGTCGGAGCAACCGCTGTGGGGGGGGGGGGGCTAGGGGTGAACGCTCCTTTCGGCCGGGTGTCAAATCGTCGTGACCAAAAGTTTGGCCGTTGATCACAGATTGCGCGCTGCTTCCGGTGGCGACGAGAAGGCGGTGCCGGAAGAAGGCCTGCTTACCTGGAGCTCGGCCCGGAGCCCGGCCCGGAGCCCGGACTGGCGAGCGCGTGCACCTGGCTGCCTTACTTGTTACCACTTCGTGCTGACTCACTGCCGACTGCCTGGCTGCCTGGCTGCCTGCCTGCCTGCCTGCCCGTCAACACCAGCCTCCTTTGACTTGTCGCGAGTACCCCCTGTCAACAGGGGATCGACTGGCCCTTAAAAGTTGCTGCAACCCTTTGCCTTCGGGAGGGTTGGCCGGTCCGCCCCCTCCCCACCCCCTGCCCACCGTCGTTGGGGCCTGCTACAAGGTGGAGGGTCCTCGGTTCGACACTTTGCCAGTTTAATTCATCAATAAACCCTAACCCTACCCTTTTACCCGACCGCGTCCCCCCCCCCACCACCGTGGGCGAGCTGTGGAACGGCCTCCACGGCCGCAAACATCGCACTCAAACGAGCGTGACAACATTCACGAAAAAGTGTGCATTTTGGAAAAAAAAAAAAAAAAAAAAAAACGACGGTGTACCTGCCGCCGAGAAGCAGACCCGAAGCCCCTGCGAAGTGGCGGGTAGGCAGTCCGAGCACACGGCCGTGCGGCGGGCCGGCCGACGTCGCAGGCGGCCGCCTCGCACCGCCGCACCACCGCCGTCACACGGACCCGGCGCCCCGCTTACGGCGCCAAGGCCGCGAAGAAGCCCTCCCGGACCAGGATCCGCCTTACAGGGCGACAGCAGCCAGCAGCAGTACATCGTCCCACGCCCTGAGCCCCACGCCCAGAGAGAGAGCGAGAGAGAGAGAGAGAGAGAGAGAGAGAGAGAGACAGAGAGAGAGAGAGACCCACCACTCTGGCCACTCTGTGTGGATAAATGCGTTGCCGTTGGACATGTCTGGAGCACGTGCGCTCGTAGCCGGGTGACGTATTTGCCGCTCCGCTTGGCTGCGCTGCTGCAGCATCGCCGGGCGGCGCGCCCCACCTTGCCACCCACCCGGACGAGGCTAGCCCGACGGACGACCGACAGCCCGGAGCGGGTGCCCGGAATCGGTGACAACGGGCCGCGCCCTCGCTAATGATGTGACCGGAAACGCCGTCTGC
>CM060101.1:11152483-11214983 GCA_030522485.1 Stenchaetothrips biformis
CGAACCTAAAAGAAACATAATTTAAGGCCCTCAAGGTCGAGGCAAGTGGGCGAGTAGGTCAATTTTCCTCCAGTCAGTCCCCTGCAACTTAAAAAAAAAAAAAAAAAAAAAAAAAAAAAAAAAAAAAGCCGGGTAGGTGGTCCAGCCTCTACTTGATGGTATCAGCGTAATATTACGCACCCGCAGACCTTTTCAGCGCTCCCTTCACGCGGCACGGCACGGCGCGGCCACAGGCTTGTTAGGCCGAGGCAGGCATATCTCATCGCTGGCTGGTAGCGCCGCGGGCCGCCGGCGCGCCCTGCCGGTGGTCGCACGTACTTTAATAGCCTGCCCGGGAACGTCCCCTGGAAGAGTAATTATATTTCGTAAACAAACAGCCGGGGTCGTCTTGCGTCTTGCGGTGCCGCTTCATTCCAAATTCCCTCGAGAGGGAAGGATCTGTTGACATGCGCCCTCGAACGCACCGGTTCCCGACCTTGGACGGTCATCCCGACACTGGCTCAGGTATACGTCTCACCCGGCCGTAGCAACACCAAACTTGCCCCCCCCCCTTTTTTTATTTTTTTTTTCGGAAGTCCTTGCGAGATGAGAAGGAACCCCGGCCGGATGCAAAAATTGTGCGCGCGGGGTTTAAGTCCGAGTGGGTGGCAACTTTTGGGTAAGCGGCGGCGCGAGGTTTGAATACGGAAACTCGTGGGGCCCGCGGGGGCTAGGGGCAACGCCAGGGGCCACGGCAGGGGCCAACGGCGGAAGGAGAAGGTTCGGTGCAGGAGGCCAGTAATTAGAGTAGCATCACACGAGAGCCAAGAAGCAACTCTTTACTTGTCCGTCTCGCCCCCTCCCCCCCCCCTTCTTTTTTGTGGGGTCGGGAGTGGATCCCCTTCACTGTGCAACATAATGAGCTGGCTGCGGGAAAAACAAAGAGCTTCATCTAAACTTGTAGACCGGGGGAGAGAGAGAGAGCGGGGGGGGGGGACGCGATACGAAATGCATTCCGTGGCGTGGCGGGGGCGTGCCTAGCCGTGCCCGGACGTCCCTCGTGTTTGCGCCGCGCCGCGCCGAGCCGCGCCCATCCCGTGGCCACAGCAGGCAGCGCAGCGCAGCCAGTAAACCTCTGGGCGAAACCTTGTTATGCAACCTGGCGTGTACAGGCGTGCAGGCGCACCCCCGAAACACAGTCAACCCAGCCCGCCCAGTCCACCCAGTCCACCCAGTCCCGGCGCCGCGGACGAAAACACACGAAAACACAGCAACACACACACACACACACACACACACACGCAGAGACACATGCCTCGCTCTCCACCAGATAGCGGATGGTATTGGTTCTGTGTGTGTGCGTGTGTGTCTGTGTGTATGCGGTGCGTACGTGTCGCGGGGTCCACACACCCACGGACATAATTAAGTCGCAAATGTGAGACGAAAGAGAGAGAGAGAGAGAGAGAGAGAGAGAGAGAGAGAGAGAGAGAGAGAGAGAGAGAGAGAGAGAGAGAGAGAGAGAGAGAGAGAGAGAGAGAGAGAGAGAGAGAGACGCGTCTCTGGCGTGCCAACGTGTAAAGTCCCGCCTCGCAGGGTACTGCGCAGGCTTGCGCCCTGGTCCCTCTGAATGCAAATCGCTTTCCGAGTGTGTGTCCGCCAGTCTGTCTGTCTGTCTGGCAGGCAACGTCGCCTGTGTTCGGGTGCGTTTTATATCTGTCCCGGCGGTTCGGTTGGTGCGGCGGTGCGGCGGTACCGGTGGCAAGGCGTCTGGGTGAGGGCGTTCATGCGCGCAGACCGCCCCACCCCGCCCCACCCCGCCCCACCGCGCCCCGCCGTGCCCCAACCCGACAGGTGAGGCACGTAGCCAGTTGTTGTCTGGCTAATAAGTAGTCCCTTTGCGCGGCTCCCCGCCGCCACGCCGCGCATCTTGGAGTAGGTAGTGTCCTGCCGGACATGCGTTGCCTTCTCTCTCTCTCTCTCTCTCTCTCTCTCTCTCTCTCTCTCTCTCTCTCTCTCTCTCTCTCTCTCTCTCTCTCTCTCTCTCTCCCCCTCGCCCAGTCGCTTCATCCTTCTGCTCGCGAGTAATGAGTCAACCGCAGGGTTGTTGTCGGTGCTCCACTGCGAGCACTGCAAGGACCCCCCCCCCCCTCCCTCTCTCTTTCTTTCCGGCGCCGCCCGGCCGCTTCCCAACTCGTCAGGCACTGCGCGCGAACTTGAATCAGAAAATCGCAATAGCTCGCTTCTGTTTATAATCAGATAAGAAAAGTTGTCTCGCTCTATCATTCACATTGAGGCCTGCTTCCATTACGGCCGCAGCCCCCCCCCCCCTCCTGCTGGTTTCGCTCTGAGATAAAAAGAACAAGCGAGGCCCCCGCGACTTGGCAAGTCGGAACGGGAGAGGGGGCGCTTCCAATGGGGCCTCGAGTCGGTGAAGTTCGTCAGGGTGCTCCACTAGCCAGCGAGCGGCATTTTTAGTTTCCGTCTGGTGGCGCCGTCTGGCGACAGGTTTGCTCCACCGCCGCGACAAAGAGCCCCGCAGTCAATAACGGTGGCGAAAAATAAAAAAAAGACGATCGCTTATTTTTGTTTCGAGTTTATTTACATAAATTACGGGCGATTTTTCGTGGGGTTTTTCTCACCCCCCTGGGTCGTGATTGCTCATGGAGAGCTGAGAGGACGCTGGCGGCTGTGGAGGAGTCCGGCAGCAGCGGTCTCTCTCTCTCTCTCTCTCTCTCTCTCTCTCTCTCTCTCTCTCTCTCTCTCTCTCTCTCTCTCTCTGCGGGGAGGGACTCTATTTGCGTCGGTCTAGCCCCGTGAAGAGAGTGATTAGTGCCGTACGTCAAACTACCCTTCCTACGACTGCCTGCCTGGCTGCCTGGCTGGCTGGCTGGCTGCCTGGCTCGGCAAGGAAACAACGACCACCGACACCACTTACCTCGTACAAAGAACATCTGCTCGTCACAGAACCGTGAGAGCACATTGTTAACATCTTTGTAAAAAAAAAAAAGTTGAAAAAAAAATATTGGCGAAACGAAAATCTGTCTGGTTTGCCACCCCCCACTGTCGTCACAGCCCTGGGCGTTACAAGCCGCAACTTTGACGGCTGGCTGCATGAGCGCTTCGAGTCGGGGCAATCAATCAAGTCTCTGTGTGTGTGTGTGTGTGTGTGTGTGTGTGTGTGTGTGTGTGTGTGTGTGTGACTGCGACGACCCCCACTTCCCACCTTAGTCGCTGCGAAGAAGGGCGTTGCGTTCTAGTTGAGCGATCGCAGCTACTCAGCGACTACCCCCCCCCCCCCTGAACCTCCCCACGATTCCCACGTTGGTGTGTGTGTGCCCTTCTTCCCCGCCGCGAACAGATTTCCCCCCAGCACGAAAAAAAAATCGGTTGACAAGGGTATGAAGGTAGCGGCAAAGTGATCGGTGTGGGCGGGAGTCGAACGCGGAACTCTGGCGGGGGAGACGAGACCTCTGCCATGCGGCCACGGTGACATGCCCGTTGAGTAGGGTGCAAATTGGTGCGCTTGGAGCTCGGTGGTGCTTCGTGCTTGTGGCTGGAGAGGACGAGGCCGTGAAGTGCCCCGGGGTGGAGGCCCGCCCACCCAGGCCCACCCAGGCCCACCCAGGCCCACCCAGCCCCCCGGCCAGGCCTCTTGATTGGGAAGTTTCCAGCTCGGTGGAGGTCAGAGCCCATAGGTCGCGGAGCCGCAGACGAACAGAGGTGAAAAACCGTGTCGGGATGCCGAGGATTTGAACCCGCGACCTTGCTCTTGTTCCAGGACCCGTGGTGCTGGCGCGGGTGACCCGCGAGGAGGCGCTCATGGTCTCGGACACCGTGGCCGTCGAGATCACCCCGCAGAACGCCATCGTGGCCAAGTTCATCGGGGACAGCTACGTGGCGTCGTGCAACACCAGCGACGGATCAAAGCCGCGGTGGTTCGCGGGCCGCGGCGCAGCCGCCATCCAAGGCACCAGCGGAGGGTGAGTAGCAGGTTGGCTGGGGGCGCAGCGTGCCCGGCGGCGGTGCTAGGAGAGTCGGTTCAACGCCCGGTGATTCAACAACTTTTTCTTTTCGCCGCCGCGCCAAAGGAGCTGACAGTGGTCTGCTAATGAGAGAGCATCGTCTATATCTTGTTATTGATTGCGACCGAATCGGTCCTCAATAATTATGGTTTGCCTGTCATCTGGCCCTTGCTGGGACATGTCTACCAGCCATGAGCAGAGAGCAAGTTTTTTCGCGCGGGGTGGGGGGTAAGGGGGCAATGGAGGGGGGATCCACCAAGCGCAGCCCCCGCACCCCCCGGCGTTTCCCAACAAAAACACGCCATTAAGGTTGGAGTACTCCATTTTTGTGGTTGCCTACAAACTCTGCTGGTGTCGCGCAAAGTGCATTCCTCCCGGTCTCTAGCTTTCCCCCCCCCCTTCACCCGCATCCATTGGCGTAGCTATTTTCAAACAAATCCCCGCCGAAATGGAAGCCGTGAGACGATCGGCAAGCCGTGCGCTTTCTCACTCCTCTTTCCACTCTCTCTCTCTCACACACACGCACGAGAGAGAGAGAGAGAGAGAGAGAGAGAGAGAGAGAGAGAGAGAGAGAGAGAGAGAGAGAGAGAGAGAGAGAGAGAGAGAGAGAGAGAGACGTGCGCACGCAGAACAATCTCAGCGAACATGGCTCGGCACCGCTTGGCGCGTCGAAAAACAGGTTCCACCTTTGTAACATTGTCGAAACAAAGTCGAAGCAAACTCAGCGAACCGCGAGGGCCGCTTGCAATTAAATCCAGGGAATATGAAGGAAGGCGGCGAAGAGAGGCTGGAACTGCCGGAACTACATGAGGGTTTGCTTAGTGGCATCACTGTGTTCTACACGCTCTCTTCTTGTTGTTGTTTTTTTTTTTGTCGGGTGGTTTTTAATTTTGGAAACGATGGGCAGCGCAGTGCTGGCCAGCCAGCCAGCCAGCCGGCCGGCCTAGAAGGGTTCCGGCGTAAAGTTGGCGGTTGCAAGAGGAAGAGGGTGGGGGGGATCTCGGTGGAATGAGAGATCGGAAAGACAAGAGAAGGCGCAGTTTCTTGCGGCTGCCCAGCACCCCGGGGGCAGTAGTCGACGGTAAATGGATGATAAAAATTCCACGACGCCTGACCGATCCCCTCGCACCCCTCTCCTCCCCCCACCCCCCACCACCCCACCCCTTCGGTCCGCTCTTTTGTCTTCTGGGAGTAGAGTGGAATTCCACTCGCCTTTATCCTGTTTCCCACTTTTGCGACATAAAATATTTGGGCTAAGTGCACCGAGAGATTCGAGCGGTCGGGCCCCGAAAGTTGCAGTTGCGTGAAGTTGCGCCTGGAGTGGCTGAGAAAGGGCTCCAGCCCCGGCCTAGGGTAGAAGCCTTAGGTGGAAGCCTGGGGGGGTTAACTCCGCGAAAACGGTGCCAATGAAGCCGGCGATGGTGACAAAACTGGTTGGCCTCTGCACCGGTCGTATCGGCTCGGTTAATCCTTCGGCCGCTTGCTCCCCCTCGGTGGGGTGGGTTCGAACACCGGCTATGCGCTCTGTCTCTCTCGCACGCACGGGGCGCGCCGCGTCGGGGTGCGAGACAGACAGAGGGGTGGGGGAACACGCTGTAGCGTACACCTACACTGATTGCCAGCATCGCCGCCAAGTGGCTGCACTCCGACCGAGGCATCGTTTATCATCGAATCCCCCTCCCCCCTCCCCACCTCAAGCGCGCGCGGCTGACAATACCGCGCCTTCCTGCCAGCCCCCCCCCCCCTCCCCCTCGCCACTAGCGCCTGCGAAGCGGCGGGTAGGCCGGCCCGGCCGACGGCGCCGCGTTCGGCTTGCCTACCCTCGACTCCGCGGGGGCCCGCCTGGGGCCCGCCTGGGGCCCGGAAGGGGAGCGCCCCGGCCGCGCCCCGCGCCTCTCAGCGCGATGAACAGAGTGTGATACTCCGCCGCTCTCTCTACTGTATACAAGGTGCGGACATTTGGACAACTCATGAATATCTAGGAGTGCGCTGGACAAGGTCAAGCGATGACGCACGGAGATGCAATCTGCATGTGCGGAGTTGGAGTAAACAGAATGCAGTAAACAATATGCAAAACCGAGTCCAGCGCGTGCAAGAAAAGGGGAGAGGGAAATTCATATAAATACTACTGCTGCGGCTATGCACAGTCAGTCTTGTCCAATCCGGCTAGTGAAGTGTGTCCAAGTGTCCGAAGCCAACAGCCCGAGCGCCTCCCTGCTTACTACAATAAACTCTCAACTCTCATTGTGAGTACCGAGTGTTTGTCTGCCGAGAGCCCTTAGCCCCGGAAGTACTGGCTGCTGCCTGGCCTAGTACGCGCGCCTAACATCTATCAGGACAGCAGCAGGCCAGTCACCACATTGGTGTCAGGTGTTCTTTCCGGCAGTGAAGTAGGGCAGGGACGGCGGCTCCCGCCTGGCAGGGCTGGGCTGCGCAGGGCAACCTACGGTTTTTGTGACCCATGGACACTTGCACTCAAGGATATCATCGCGGACGACCTTAGGACGACACTAGAAGGCTTCCCGTTGAACCCTAGGAGAGAGTTACCCCGTTTTGCCGTTATCCAGATTGGAAGCATTACCGGGAAGGCGAAGACCGACTGCACACTAACGCCGGTAAAAGTTGGACGAAAGGTGACGACAAGGAGACGTTCATAGCCACTCAGAACATTCAACGCGGCCTTTTCCAACGGACCCAACCCGAGACTACTGTTCATCGAGACAAGAGAATTCATCCTAAACTTCGAGATTCAAGAAGACGACATCTTCTGGATTGACAACAAAGCCTGGCTCTCACCCAGGAGGCTCGGGTTCGATTCCCGGTATCGGAACCAGTTCGAGAAGACAGAGGCGGAGGACAAAGCCCGACTGGAAGCGAAAACCAGGGACCGAGTGGAACGCTTCAGACAACAAGAACTTCAGGCCAAGCAAGTATCATTCAAACATCAAACCATCATGGACCATGCCATTTCGAACGCTGCGTGCATTAGCACGATTGATACGTACTCAGGCGACGGCGACTCCACTCCAATTGAGGAATGGCTGCAGACCGTCGAAGACGCATCTGCCCTTGCCAACTGGACAGAGGCCCAACGCTGTCAGATAGGGCGTCTTCGTCTTCGCGGATCTGCTCGCAGTTTTCTAAATTCGGACGCAGACCTGCCCCTTTTGGCCGACTGGAAGGAGCTAAAAGAAAAACTACTCGCCAGATTCAAGCAGCAGGAAACGCCCATCTCTCTGTCCAGTCAGCTTATCAACTCCCGGCAGCAAAAGGGAGAAACAGCCCGAGCATTCGCAGTAAGGATCCAACAGGTGTCTCAACGACTCAACCAGAGCCGCGGACTTCCGCAAAGTGACTCTGAACGACTGCTCAGACGCAAGCTGCTGGAATCCGAATGCGCGGCCGTATTTCTGAACGGCCTCCGTCCGGAACTTCGCAACCTAGTGCGAGTGCAGGCCCGAGAGAATCATGGTCTCAATGACTTGATTCGGATCGCCACATCAGAAGAGACACAGCACGCGGCTCAGGGGAACAGCCCGGATCTGCAACTCGCCGCACTCAGCATCTCCAGCCAGTGGAGGAATTAACACAGGCACGCCCAGGCGTAATGGACAGCAACCGGTCAACAGAGGCAAGCATTCGCTACCTTTCACCTTTTTGGTGGCCTCCAACGAGCTGGCCATTAGAGCCGACGCAGTGATCGTGGAAGACTTTTCCACTGAGCACAAGTGCAAGAAAGACTTGGAGAAAAACATTTTGAAAAGCCCCGGGGGATACAGCCCAACTAAACCCGGTACGGCAAGGCTTTGACTACAAGCTTGGAAACATTCGCTTCCAAGCGACAACCGGCGCGATGCAAGACGGATCGCCAGTGTGTAAAAGGAAAACACTAATTATTTCGGAGTGTTCAGAAGGGCAAGAACACGCCCTTGCTGACGGAAAGGAATTCACGGCGTGGTTTACGGGGGAGGTCATCATTCCAGCATTTAATAAGGCACTTCTGCCAGCCAAAACCAACGCGCCCTCGGGAACGCTGTGTGTCATCGCCGCGGACTTTCTGTCCAATCACTGCGCCATCGCGCGCATCCTGGCAACGGTGGCGGACGACAGGCACGTGCCAGTGCTGATACTCAATCCCACTGCGCGAGAGGCAGTGTACAAAGCCGGCGAGGCAGTAGCCAAGCTGCAACCGGTTGGCGAGCCAGCATCCCGACACGAGGCATGGCAGGGCGTGGCAGAAGACGGCGCGGCACGCTCCGGCCCCACCCGCGGTGACGACCGCGTAATCTCGACGATAACAAGACAGGTTACGTCACCAGTTGAAAATGACTCATATGGACTGTTACCACTGGACATGATAAGAAAGGACAACGAGAAATCGAAGTCGGCGAGGGAAATCATGGAGGAATTTCCGCTGCCGCACCTGCAGGTCGAATTAGCACAGCAGTTACGTGCCATCCTACAAGACTTTCACGAGCTATTTGATTTGAGACAGCTCATCGGGGCCCCCAACTTTAAGTAAGAATCCCGCTCAAATCGGGGAAGACCAGGCCATAAGAGTACGCCAGTACCCACTAGCAAAGCGCACGTCGAATTCCTCAAGACTGAATTGACCAAGATGCAAGAACTAGGAGTAGTAAAGCCGTTTACTTCTTACTTTAATCTGCCGATTATTTGCGTCAAAATGGTAACACCACCAGGCACCCACCAAAGTATCGAGGGGTCCTGGATGCAAGAGATATTAACCCGGCACTTAACGACAGAACTTTCGTGGAAATTCCAAGGATCCACGACGCGCTGGAAAGCCTCGCTTTCAGCGAATACTTCACGACGCTGGAAGCTAGCCTGGAGCTAGCCTTCACAGTTCCTACTTTGGGGAAGATGGAACTGTGTCGATTGCCACAAGGACTGAAAAGTTCCTTCTTTCAGTTTCAGCTGTATGTCAACAAAGTCCTCGCAGGACCTATTGGCTCCAGGACAATTTGCCATCACGACGATGTCGTGATTTTCAGTAAGACGGCTGAAGAACACTTGGAGAGCATAAGGCAAGTCTTGGAACGACTCCACAAGGAAGATTTACGTCTCAACATTTCCAAGTGCGAGTTCACGGCGAAGGACGTCCAGTTCCTTGGCTTCAGGGTATGCAAGCAAGGCATATACCCAAACCCAGACAAGATAGCGCCTCTAACCAAGATAAAGGCTCTACACACGGTGCGAGAGGTGAGACAGTTCTTAGGAGCTCTTAATTTTTTCATCACATTTACAGAACTTTTGGCTGATCGCAGAGCCCTTGGTTGCTCTGACAAGAGGCGATCCGCTCGAGAAAAAGAAAAAGAGCCCCCTCAGGAAGACCAGAGCAGTCTTCTGCTGGGGCGAGGAGCAGCAAGCAGCGTTGGATCATCTCGTCAAGTCCCTGACGCAGGAACCAATAATGAATCACTTCCCGCGGTTCGACGAGCCATTCACGCTGCACGACGACGCCAGCAACCACGGAGCAGGAGC
Source organism: Stenchaetothrips biformis (assembly GCA_030522485.1). Classification (NCBI taxonomy): domain Eukaryota; kingdom Metazoa; phylum Arthropoda; class Insecta; order Thysanoptera; family Thripidae; genus Stenchaetothrips; species Stenchaetothrips biformis. The sequence goes on from CM060101.1 coordinate 11,161,987, forward strand.
AATCCTTCAGCAAGACCGCCACGGCAACTCATGTGTGATCAGCTACTTTTCGAAGCTGTTTAACACTGCCCAAAGGAATTACAGCGCTCTCGAACGAGAGGCTTCAGGGCTCATCATGACACTCAAGCACTTCATGCACTACTTGTTGGACTCTTACCTACCGGTAAAAGTACTGACGGACCACAGAGCCCTTCTGTTCCTTCAGAGTTTCAACGAGCCAACCAGTAGGATCGCAAGACAGGCACTCTACATAAGTCAGTTCAATCTACAGATTGAGGCCATAAAGGGAGAGGACAACATCGTTCCGGACTTCCTGTCAAGGGTCATACGCACCCTGTCCAAGGGACCACCACGGGCGGAACAACCTCCTCATGACCCCGACGTGGCAGACCTAATGCCCTACTTGTGGGACACGCCACACGTCAAGTTGGAGCAACAACGAGACGAGTTCTGTCAATGCATCACGAGCGGCCTCCAGGAGGGGAAGAGAAGAGAGGAGCTCGCCCATAAATTCTCCATCGAACAGGACGGCGGCCTGTACAAAGGACAAGCAGCAGAAATGGACCGCGCAAGCAAGGACACCGAGCGACCCGAAGACATCGCCCGCACTTCAGAGACTGACGAACCAGACGATCAACAACAACCGCAGGCGGTCGGCGCGGAGGGGACTACGCGGAAGGAGAGACGCGGGCGCCACCAGAACGGGCGCCCCCGCCAGCGAGCCTTGCGAAGCACTGGGCCAGTGGCCGATTTGCCCTGGATCTCGGAGCCAAACCGGCTCTGACCTAACACCCTTCCCGCACCACGCCTCTTTGTTTCCAGAGTCAGCATGGTTTCACTCGTGGGACTCATGTACGAGGAGGAGGGACAACGCCGCCATTTCCGAGAGGTTCACCAATCAATCCTGGCCCGCTTGCACCACGGGCCAGCATCCGACGCACGAAGACGCCACCTTTCCGGACGCCCATCGCCAGGACGACGTTCCGACTTCCCGGACGACCAACAACGACATGAGGCGGCTGCCCACTTGTTGAGCACCCCGGATTTCTGACCATGGACAACGATCAGTTTAACATTGACCCTATACTTACTCTATATTCTTGTTAACACGCCTCGGGGCGAAGTGACGATTTAACGCACCCCCCTCATATAATCTGCTTCTATTTACTCAACAGCCTTGTATTGCGAATCACAAACTATAACCCCCTTATTGTACCTTAGCCTGTTCTCCTAACCCAACCGGGATGCCGAACGCCGCCGACGCCGAGCAGCCCTGCCACAGCCCTCCGCCTGCGGACGAGCCGGACCAGGAATGGACGACGCCGCTGGTTCGCACTTACGCGGACGTGGTGGCCAACCGCGCCAACTCCAGCGAGGTGCGGCACCGCAAGGGCGACAGGGATAACACCCCAGAGATGGTTGCAGAGGTGCCCTATCCGTGTGCGCTTCGATGCTGCAACCGTCTACACGGGGTTCTGCGGGACAAGGACCGGCTCGCGCTCCGCAGGAGCTACGGGCCGGACGTGGTGGACAGCCTCCACCAGCACTTCCTAACCCGGCGCACATCCCCGTGGGAGATGGCCCACGAAGTCGTCACCCGCGGCGTCTTCGAGGCCATCCGGCAGGACGGCAGCTACTCCAGAAAGGCCGTCGAATACCTGCTGGCGGACGGCGAAGAATGGCAGAACTTCCACGGCTTTTGAGAACATTCACATATTCCTTTACTCATCTATATCCCTTGTTCTTATTTTTTTAACTACTCGATGTTTAAATGACCAATATTCACCATCTACTAATGACATGTATGTATTGGTGCTCGGGGGCTGTTTTCTAGACGGGTGACTCCCTGTGGTCGTCACCCTAGGAGGAGAGCGGGGGGATGATGTGATACTCCGCCGCTCTCTCTACTGTATACAAGGTGCGGACATTTGGACAACTCATGAATATCTAGGAGTGCGCTGGACAAGGTCAAGCGATGACGCACGGAGATGCAATCTGCATGTGCGGAGTTGGAGTAAACAGAATGCAGTAAACAATATGCAAAACCGAGTCCAGCGCGTGCAAGAAAAGGGGAGAGGGAAATTCATATAAATACTACTGCTGCGGCTATGCACAGTCAGTCTTGTCCAACCCGGCTAGTGAAGTGTGTCCAAGTGTCCGAAGCCAACAGCCCGAGCGCCTCCCTGCTTACTACAATAAACTCTCAACTCTCATTGTGAGTACCGAGTGTTTGTCTGCCGAGAGCCCTTAGCCCCGGAAGTACTGGCTGCTGCCTGGCCTAGTACGCGCGCCTAACATCTATCAGGACAGCAGCAGGCCAGTCACCACAAGAGCGCCGAAATTGCCACAAATTACGACATAATAACCGAGTGGGAAAAAACCCTGGCGGTAGTGCTTCTCCTCAGGCCTCCTCTTGTCTGTGCGGTGCTGCCCTCTACCTGTTGGGAGCGTAATTCAATCCACAGCAGCCAGCGGGGCGGGGCGGGGCGGGGCGGGGCGGGGTGGGGCGGGCCGCCGCCGGGCCACTCCATCATTCCCGGACTAGTGCGCCGGGCAGCCCGGTCCGATCCATTTCGGCACCAAGCACGCCGCGTCCGAACGCCGCTCCCCTGTCTCTCTCGCGCCCCCACGGCCCGCCGGCGGGCGGGCGAGGCAGAGCCCGGCGGCGGGTGGCGCCAGGATCGCCCCGAGATCGCGGCCCGATTAAGCGACACCGATTTGGACCGGCCGGCTCTATGATTGGTCGCTGCAGAGGCGCGGCTGGGCGGCGCGGAGGGGCGGCGCGGTAGCGCGGTGGTGACGTAACGCTGTTTCTTGAACCTGCACTGCGTTTCTCCGCTGTACTTCCGGTGGCGCGGAGTCTGACTGCGCGCGCGGCTGTTGCAGCGCGGCGGTGTCTGGCACGGTGTGGCGCGGCCCGACCGGCGGCCTGCAGATCTACATCAGCAAGATCAACAAGGCGGACCGCGGCGAGTACTGCTGCCGCGTCACGGACGGCAAGCGGGCCGCGGAGCGCTGCTTCGAGCTCACCGTCAAAGGTACACTGTACAAAATATATATTTTTCAAAAATAAATTAAATTTTTAAATTTTAAGATTCTAAAATTTCAAAATTAAAAATTGAAAATTTCAAAAATTTCAAATTTCAAAATTTGAAATTTGAAAATTTGAAAGTTTGAATATTTAAAAGTTAAAATTTTTTGAAATTTTAAAATTTAAAAATTGTACACTTTTAAATTTTTTAAAAATCGAAAACAGAAGTTGTTTTTTTTTTTTTGTGAGTGAGTATTTGAACCCGCGGCCTTCTCTGCGCAGAGCCCATCGAGTTCCTGGACACGCCGCCTGAGCAGACGGCGACCGAGGGCAACCCGGCCATCATCAAGTGCGAGGTGACGGGCGACCCGCAGCCCGAGATACAGTGGAAGGTCCGCGGCCAGCCCTGGAACGGTGAGTCGAGGGGGGGACTGCGGCTGGCGTGCCGGCAACGAGGACAGGCGACAACGCGCGTTTGAAATTCGAATCTAGTGTCAGGGGAAATTCAGAGTGACGGTGCGGGAGCGCCGCGTCGCCTGGAAGAACGGCAATGGGCTGCTGACAGGGGAGGTGCGGAACGGGTATTACCGTGGAGGTGGGGACCAGTGGACGGAAAAGTGGACAGGCAGACAGACCGGCAGGCAGACAGACAGTGTGCAGTGGAGCGCGAGGCAACACGCCACTGCACAAGGCGCCCCGCCCCGCACAAGCAAGCCAAGTCGGTGATAGGTTGCTACGTGTTTGGCGCGTGCGGCGGCCAGGACTGGCCCACTGTGCGGCCGGAGCACTGCACGTCCCGGACGTGCGCGTCGCCGTGCGGCCGGACGTGCCGGACCTGGAGGTGGACGGCCAGGGACTGCTGGACGAGCACCCGGACCACTGCGCCGCCGCGCCGCCGCCGGCCAGCTCAAGTATGTCGTGGCCGTCGTGACGGAAGCAACAATTTCAGTGCAGAACAACAACAGTCACAAAAAAAAAAGAAGGGACGATTCCTTGATCTTTCTCCGATTGCGGAGTGCAAGTCAGCCCGCGCTGGGAATGCAGCCCTCGAGACGTCGGCGTCGACCCTCCTCCGGGCCACAGCCCAGACGGAGCGGCGCTGAGCGGCGTCCATTTACATGCGGCTGCGGATAATCCGCTGGTGTCTGCCGCCAGTCGATAATATGCAAGCTCGAGCTTCAAATAATGACCGCCCCTCCTCCTCCGCCCACTCCCCCCCTCCTCTTCCTTATTCCTCATTCTTGCTCCCCTCTGCCGCCTGCTGTTGCTACTCGCTCTAGGAGAGAAAGCGCCACCAGCAAGGACCTCACACACACAGACACAGTCACACACACACACAAGATGCAGGCAGGGGGATTACATTCTACTTTCACCCCCAACCTCTCTCCCTGTTCCCCGCTTCTTTTCCCGTGATGCTTTTCCGCCCGCGAGTCTCTCCCGTCCCCCCCCCTTTTGTTCGGACGTGCTTGCGTGGCGGTGTGACTGCGCTCTTGTGTGTGCGTGTGTGTGTGTGTGTGTGTGTGTGTGTGTGTGTGTGTGTGTGTGTGAGTGTGAGTGTGGATGGCCTTCGGGCAGGGCATGGCGGCAGTATGGGACTTCAGTTGGCAGCGCTTACGGCGCGTGGTATGCACTCCACACACGCGCGCCCTCTCGCCATGTTCTCTCTTTCTCCCTCTTTTATCTGGCCGCTCTGTCGCGCGCGTGTGCGATGCCGTATGCAGAACGGGGCGGCGGGGCCGTAACCGCCAAATAATAAGGAAACTTGCGATGCTTTAGATTCGACGCGGTGATATGGAACGGGCAGGCAGATGCGTTTGGCGAACCCTCCGCGCCTCTTAGAGGCCTCCAGGCCCTTCCCGGCGCTTCCCGGCGCCTCCAGGCCCTTCCAGACGCTTCCAGGCGCTTCCAGACGCTATTTACAGTTTACTTGTGCGGTACGTGCGCGCCGCGGTCTCCATAGCAACGCGAGCACCGCCTCCCTTATCAGTGCGTTATCCGACCGTATGCGAGGCGAGTGCGGGAAATTCAAATGGTGCGGTCTCACCTCCAGTCTGGGATGGGAACCGAATGCACACGTCGCGGCGCCACTGCCTCGCAAAGCGGGACCGGCGGGCTACAGGGTCGAAGGGAAACAGCGAACCAAAACACCAAAAAAAATTGTTTTTTTTAAACAAATGATACGTTTGAAATTCTTTAAAAAAAATCGAAGGTGTAAAAAATACATTTTTTTCCTTTTTTTAAGGGCTCTCTCTCTCTCTCTCTCTCTCTCTCTCTCTCTCTCTCTCTCTCTCTCTCTCTCTCTCTCTCTCTCTCTCTCTCTCTCTCTCTCTCTCTCTCTCTCTCTCTCTCTCTCTCTCTCTCTCTCTCTCTCTCTCTCTCTCTCTCTCTCTTTTTTTTTTTTCCAAAATTTTTTTTTACATAGTCATACGGTTGGTCCTGGCGTTTCGCCCTGTAACAGGGGCAGGCACTCGCAAATGTTGCCACTCTGCCCCTAAAAAATGAAATACATGCCGCTTGTCCCAGAGAGTCCCATTGTGCCGTCCAGCCCGCTCCAGCCCGCTCCAGCCGCACTCCAGCCGGACTGCCGGACACCAATCGGAGTTCACGGCCAATCCATCCGCCCTGGTTATGTTTCCCCCGTCCCGCAGGCGTTTCAACCCAGAGTGGTACACCGTCACAAACGAACATTAAATTTTTTGCCCTATTTTTGTCCAACGGAAAAAAAAAGTGAGGATAAAGATTGTTCCGATTGATTGGACACAGGTCGTCATAACCAGTCCCACCCCTGCTCTGAGGCAGACAAGACTTTTGGAGGGGCTTCCCCTTTTCGCACGTTGGCCAACATGATGCCTTAATTGGCGGCAGTGTTTCCTGCGATGTTGGCAATCCTGACAGCGACACACGTCCCGGTCGTCATGGGAGTCGTTGCGTCTCTACCCTTCCAATTACGAACCTCCTGTCAAAGAAGCACCTTTCTTTTTCTGTCTGTCCCAATTCTTACTTTTCTCCTCTTCGTTGTGTTGGGCGAGCGGGGCTGGCTGGCGGTACAGCTTCTATGCAGGCGAAACATTCTTCCAGGCGTAGAGTTAACGCCCAGCGCCGCGTCTTGTGCAACGCCCCCCCCCCCCCTTTTACCCCTTTCACCCTCGCCGTCCCATTCATTCTGGACAAGGTACAGATCCCAGCCCTCCCGCTAACTAGCCAACTATGTAGGCAGCAACTGCAAAGTGCTGGGGACACGCCCCGCCCCGCCCCGCCCCGCACCGCCCCGCCCCGCCATGCGCCGCAGAAAACGCGCCCACACCACTCCAGTTTCCATTGCACAGTATCTTGCCCGGCGCATGCAGACACAACGAGCGCCAGCCCACGAAAAGACAAAAACAAAAATTTTAAAAACGGTTTTGCCGGGGGAAGAAAAATTGATCTTTTAATTATTACTTCTTTGTGCGCGTTTGACGGCGCTGCAGGACTTCGGTTCGGCACCTGATTGTCCTTTGCCGCTCGCACAGCCCGCCACGCCACGCCACGCCACGCCACGCCACGCCACGCCACGCCACGCCACCCTCTGTTCTCCGTCAACAGTTTGTCGGGGCGCGCCGCACCTACGCCAGACTCCATTGTGGCGCGGGATGCGGCTTCGCAACAGCGCGGTGCACGGAGCGCTTTTCCAAGTTCATCCCCCCCCCTCCTCCCTCTGTGATATGCCGCCACCTAAACATCCAATGAATACGTAAACAAACTCCGCCTAAGCTCCATCTTTAACGAGCCAACTTGGCGTAATTTTGTGCAAGGCCAGGAGAAGCGTCCATCCAGGCCGCAAGGGCGGGGCGGCTGGATCCAGCATCGTGGCCGTCCCAATTGGGTCGTGTTCGCCGTGGTCGAGAGCGTAAATGCGCAGATTCTAAGCTCAGAGTCTGAACACCCGGGTTCGACTCCTGGAAGATTCACATTTTTCTGGAGGCTATCCGCACCCAACCCGGCATACATTTTCAATATTCACAAAAAAAATATTTTTTATTCGGTTTTTTTTTTTTGCGACGCAAGACGTATACGGTTGAGCACCGCTGCGAGGATAGTGATGGAGGCCGCGCTCGTGGTAGTGGCCGTCCGCCTCCCTCATGCCAATGCCCCTCCTTGTAGGCGGGCGCGGCGCTGCGCGGCGGGGCATGAAAATTTAACAGCAGCACGTAATTGCGCCGTTAACGCGACATGAATTTGCAGTAAAACGGCCATACTTCCTAACTAACTAACTGTATGGGCTTCCGCTTTAGTTTTAGTGCAGGGCCGTGTGGTGACGGAGCGAGGCAGCGACAGCAGCGCCCCTTCCGGCAGCGAGCTGCCCCGCGGACCGGCCGCGATGGCGCCGGCCTCGGAGCGGGCCGTGGCGGTAGACTGCACCGCAACACGTCCAGGCTGACGGCCGCCGGGGCGACGCGGCGGTGGTTTGGGGCGTGCAGGGCGCGCCGCTCCTGGTTCCTTGGCGTGTTCGCCTAGTCGCCCCCGTTGTAATGTAATCAACTGCTTGGGTGCTGCGCGCCCCGTCCCCGTTCGAAGCCGCGCCTACCTCGTCTCGCGGCCCCCGGATGGCCCCCGGCGACCCCCAGAGAGCCAAGCCGTTCCGAACACGAGTTCGTCGCGCGGTCTCTCTCTCTCTCTCTCTCTCTCTCTCTCTCTCTCTCTCTCTCTCTCTCTCTCTCTCTCTCTCTCTCTCTCTCTCTCTCTCTCTCTCTCTCACCCCTGAGGGACGCCCCACGAGTGCGACAGAGACATAGGCAGATGGCGCCGTGTCCGCCGCGCCAGTCCGGCGGACACGGCGGAACACCGCCCGGCCCGCTCATTGCAATTTCATTTGTAAGTTGTTGCCTCCCCCCCTCCCGCCCACCCCACAGCTGTCCTGGCGGTCCAGGCCGCGCCGGCCGCGCTGACCACAGCTGTTGTCCTGCGAGTGTTTCGACTCATGCCGAGTCACGACACGACCGCACTTGCAGATGAGCTCGCCGACTTGTCAGCAGTGCGACACCGCGGCCGGACAGTGCGACAACATGACTCGCGGGTTCGAGTCCCGGCAGCGCCGCTATGTTTTCGTGTTTTTTTTGTGTGTTTTTTGGTGGTTTTTTGGGTGCAGGTCCAACACACATGCCTGGGGCTAGGTTCCACTTTGAGTTTTTTTTTTTTTTTTGGCGACCGTGTTGAGGTTGCGACCTCGCAAGGCTCCACTGTAAGGGCGGGAGTACCTGCCAGGGCCACCGAGGAAGGGAAGGGGTGGGTGCATGCTTGTTAGCGCGCGGTGCCGCCAGAGAGCTCGCGGCGCTAAGTCCCGCTGCTGCGCGGCTGCGCGGCTGCGCGCCGAGCCGGGATGTCGGCGGCCAGGACGAGAGGGCGGCAATGAGGGCCCCGGGCGAGCCCTGAACCCCGAGCATTGTGTGCGCCGTCCGCAACAAAAACTAAAGCCTCTGCTCTTGTTGCTCCCCAGTGGCGGCGCCGCACTTGAACCAGATCGCCGACGGGCTGAGCATCACCGAGGTGACGGTGAGCGACCAGGGCCTGTACGAGTGCACCGCCATCCAGATGTCGGAGCAGGTGGCCAGCCAGCGCTCCAGGAACATCACTCTGCGCGTCCGCCGTCAGTTCACTTCTGCTATATTTTTTAAACTTTTTTTTAAATTTAATATTTTTTTAAATACTTTTTTAATTTAAATTTTATTTTTTAACCTTTTTTTTCCATTTTTTTTTTTGCGATTGTTGTGAGAAAACATTGTGTTGCGTCCTCCCACAGACAAGCCCAAGTTCCTGTCCTCGCCGCCCAACTCCCCGGCCGTGGTCTTCGGCTACCTGACGGGCGAGGTGAACCTGACGTGCGCCGTGAGCGCCGACCCGCCCGCCAGCATCACCTGGTACCCGGAGAAGGACCGGCAGCAGCTCACCGAGCCCATGGCCTCCAGGGTCACCCACGAGCTCAACAAGTCCACGCTTCGGGTGAGTCCGCCGTCCGCAGCCCAGCCACAGCCACCGTCCCGACGACCAATCGAGGGTCGTTCTAGGCCAATTAGGGGGTAAAAAAAAATCCCACATGAGGGTATTCGAACGCGGGGCGAGCGGTTCGCGCTCCAGTTGCCCACCCACGCGGCTAACCGTGCCGAACCGTGCTTGTTGTTGTGACTGCGGTTGTTGACCGGGCTTGTTTCCACCTTCGTGCAGGTGGAACTTCGCGACGACCCGGTCTATATAAAGCACGTGAGTAGTGGAAGTGAGTAGCACGTGGGACTCGCCATGGGACGCGGTCCGCAGGTTCGACTACCGGCCAAAGCGGCGTATTTTCCCTCCCCCTCCCCTGTGGCAAAGCTCGCGCTCGCTTCACTAGGGCTGTCAGACAGCAAAATGTACCCCCCACCCTCAAAAAAAAAAAAAAAAAACTGGCTTGGCTGTATTTGAACCCGCGTCTCTCGCGTTGCAGGTGAAGCTGAGCAACGCCACGGTGTTCGGCAAGTACCGGTGCCGCGCCAAGAACGAGATCGGCGTGGCGCAGAGGGACATCCTGCTGCAGCAGGGCGTGCAGCCCAAGCCGCCGCACCACGTGAGCGTGGCCTCGGTGGGCGCCACCGTCGCCGTCCTGGACGTGGTGACGGCCGTGGTGGGCCCCAAGGTGCAGCAGAGCACGCAGAGCAGCCACAAGAGCGGCAAGGACAGCAGCAGCACCGCCGCCGCCAAGAACCCCAACGACACCCTGGGCTATCGCGTGCGCCTCACCCGCACGCTCAACGGGACCGAGCTCAGCTTCGAGCAGGACTGCGACCCAGGTAACATTTAAAAAAATAAAATAAATTGAATTAAATTAAAAAATTTAAAAAATTAAATTTAAAAAAATTCCTGGAAATTTAGATTAAAGGTTTTTGTCAGTTTAGCTGGTGGTTGGGTTCCTGCAAGCACTGGAAGCCACTCTGGACTCACTCCAGTCATTGCGCAGGCAGACGGCAAGCACACTTATTCCCCCCCACCCCCTTCGGGGCCCTCCTCCCCGCGCTGCCGCCGCGCTGCCGCCGCGCTGCCCTAAACGCGCTGGTTTACAGCCAGCACTGCGAACGGCCACTCAAATTCCGGTGTTTGGATAGAGGATGCCGCGAGGGGGCTTCTTTTACAGCCCCGGTACATTCTTAGATTGCGCTGCCAACCCTCCGGCAGGGAACCGTTCGGCGGCGCCGTTCCCTTCCCGGCTCGGCTGCTCTGCTCGCGCAGATTGCCCCGCGCCCCGCCGCTGTTCTTTATAAGCGTGAAAGAAACAGGTGTTCTACGGCCCGGCGGTCGGCCAGCCTAGTCGGGCGGCGAACGGGGAAAAAAAAAGGGGTGGGGATAGATTTTTAAAGCGGAGCAGATCATTTGACCTACCGAAAAGAGACCGACAAAAATTAGACCGACCTATTTCTGACCGACCTTAATAAACATATTGAATTTAAAAAAATTGAATAAATATATTTTTATTTAGGTCGGTCAAAAATGGGTCGGTCTAATTTTTGTCGGTCTACTTTAGGTAGATGTAGACCCTCTTAAAGTAAGGCGGGAAAAATAATTGAAACGGGGTTGTTTGTTGCTTGGGGGACACTGCCGGGCTGACGTTGTTGTTGTTGTCCACAGCGCCGTGCCAGCTGCGCAGCCTGACGCCGGGCACCAACTACACGACGCGCATCGCGACCAGGGGCCGCGCCGGGCTGTCGGACTGGGTGTCCGGACCCGTGCTCACCACGGCCTACAGCGCCGCCGCCAGCGCCGCGCCCCACGTCCTCGCCGTCGTCGCCGTCCTCGCCGCCGTCCTGGCGCGCCCGCACTGAGGATCGCGTCGACCCCGCCGAGGACCTCGCCGACGGCGCTGCGCTGTGAGACTGAAGAGCCGAGCGGACACGCCGTCCAAGCTCGTCATCTCCGTCAATCAAAAGAAGATGCTCTAGTTTTGCTGTGATTCTCTTGCGAGGGCCGGGCGGCCGGACGGGGCCCAGCCCGCTGGACTGTGGCGAGACTGCAGTGGCGGACCCGCCGCGCGGCCGCTCGCAACACTCTTAACGAAGAAGTAGCCGCGGTGCACTCCGTCTCGAGCGCGTCGTCGCGCCCTGGTGTGTTCGTGTGTGTGTGTGTGTGTGTGTGTGTGTGTGTTGGTGTGTGCGAGTGAGAGTGTGTGAGTGAGTGTGTGTTTACAGAGCCTTCGCGTTTGCCCGGGCTTAGCTTGGCGCGCTGAAGTTTAACTCGTGTTTGTATTCGATCCTACCCTCGGTACACAGTGCCGAAGGAGAGACCAAAGCAGTTGGTTTTGCCATCCCCTCCCTCCCCCCACCCTTTTCCTAATTTTTTGGGCTACTACACTACGGCGCGAAGGGTAGACAGGCGAGCCGTGGAACATGGGATGGAGACAAGGCGGCCCGCGCCCGCGCTCCAAACTCCCAAAACGGCTCGTATAACATTCTCATCAGGGAAGCGCCCCCCCCCCAGGCGGCACTCCACGCGGGGATGGCAACCTGGAACTGATTCAGTTGTTGTTGATGGCTTCTTGTGGAGAGCATAGCTTAGGAATACGACAATTAAATTGTGATCGGAAAGAAAAAAAAATAATGAAAACTGGAAGAAAAAAAAAAGATGGTTGGTCGAATATGGTATATTTTTGTGAATGAATATTAGGTACGGATTTAAAAAAAAATTAAATTTCTTTATTTCTGTTACTTGTAATGGAGAGTGCCTAGCTTTGTAATCGTCGTGCTCTAGCCTTTTTTTCCAATTAAGTAAAAACCTCATTTTTTTCTAATCCCCCTAAAGAGGCATAACGGCAGGACATGAAAGCCAAATAGTGTCTTTGGCCGCCGCGGGTGAAAGGCGAGATTAAATTTAAGTCACAGAGGCTTAATTCTTTTGATTGAATTCCTCTGCGGCACTGGGGCACTGGCTCGCTGGCTTTGATACGCCGTTCCGACTCATCCAGCTCATCCCATTCCGCTTGCCCAGCAGCCACCCCGTCCCTTCCCTTCGCCGTGCGTTCGGGGCGCGTTCGTGCCGCGTTCGGGTCGGGGGAGTCGAGCGCCTGCCGAGCGTTTGGAGGGCGGCTTGCGACCTGCCTGCGGCCACCCGCGGCCACTGCGGCCCTGCGGCTTGTAAATGCTCCCTCCGCCGCCTGCTCCGCGGGAGGCGGGTGGCTTTTAAACCGACTCCGGGCCGCCATGTGATGAAGACAAATGAACCACTTACCCATGATGAATGACATGTATGGAGAGCCGGGCAGCGGGAAGCCCTCCCCCCCTCTTGCATCCGCTCTCGTCCGCTAGGCCTTCCCCCACTACGTCCTCTCCGAGACCACCACAAATCTCACAACCAATTTATTAGTACAGTATGTGTATTGCTCTCCCCCGCGTCTTATCAATCCCAGTTAGATTTAAGATAGATTCCTCTCCACAAAGCTGAGTCGGACTTCAAGACTGCGTCACGCTTGCAATGCCAGCAATCGAGCTAGGCCCCCATTCAACCAAAGATGTACAAAATGGTTTCACAATATTGTATTTTTTTTTTATAGGCAAGGATGACCAGTGACAAAAATTAAATTCAGTAACGTACAATACGTCATAAGCTGTGGGTCCGTATTCAAATAAAATCTACTGTGCCAATGGTGTGCCAGATTCCCAAATGTCAAGCTGGAAACACAACTAAGATGTTTCATCTGCACTCAATCTTGAATCAAAAATACGGCGACCTCTTGACATTTGTGACTTGCTGTATAGTGCAAGAGCACCTCTTACAAAACTGCTAAGTCAGAAACTTATATGCTTTCAGTGTGCTATGTTTCAATTAAGTTTTAAAAGAAGACCAGTCATGTCACTAAAAATGATTTATTGAATCTGTGATATTTAAATAGTAATTAAAATCAAGACACTCAAAATTTTAGACATTCCCTTCAGGAAAGTATGTAATTTAAATAATTAAGGTTTATGTTATGCAGTAACGAGGCTTAATATGCAGCAGGTTTTGGCACATTCTATTTACTTGAGATGACTTTAGCCTGAATGTGATTGTTAAGAAACATCTGGAAGGGAGGATACAATGAACACAAGACCAAAGGTGTTTTTACAATACTCATTTTGTGTTTTCATAACTTCCCCCTTAAAAATGTTGCTATAGCATGATCTCAGTGAGCTGTAGCCTTAACAATCGCATGACATTGTAGTTGAAAAGTTAAGAGTTTTAATGTAAATTAGACAGTTACTGCTTTCTTCTACTATTTTCAAAGAAAGGAAATTGGCATAAAGTTTAAGGTGAGGAGGAAAAGCTATTACCTTGTTGTGGTGTGAATACAAATAGGGAACAATATCAATTCTATATTTTACAGTGCAGAATTATTTGATATTAGGTGCCTTGTAAAGTTGCATAAAACCGTCTATTATACAGTTAAATGTTTATTCATATATAATATAGATTATGTAGTTGTGTTACACTAAGCATAATAAGATCGTAAACATGGAGCATGCATGCTATGTCTGTGTCTAGGGCATGCTGACTGTGCGTTAGCTGTATATTCAGGATGAATTGCTTTCATGGAAATGTACAGTACTCCGAGTGAAATAGCAGCACTTGTGACAAAGCCATTTAAATTTATGTAGAAAAGAAAATCAACAAAAAAACGAATGTGTTCTCTTTCATTTTGAGAATTGTCTTTAATGAAATGCCTAGCCTATTTTTTTGATTTGTTTTCTCTAAAGGACTTTAGTCATTGTGATTTCTGTGGAATTCCCCAAAGGAAATTAAATTATTCAACCTGCAATGATATTTGTATATGTGTACATTTTGCACACCATATTCTGCACTTGCCAAACATTGTTTGAAGCAAAACTACTTGATTCTTGATATTTGCGAAGCAGTGGCTGCATGCCTTTGCAAAATTTCTATTAATTTAATCATAACAAACGAGAATGTAGCCATGATGGAGGGAAATAGATTACTAAGAAGACCCTTCTAATAGCTGGCAAATGCACTTTCAAACACAAGGTGTGTCCTTTGACAGTACTACTTGTAAAAACAAAACTTCTCATAGGAACAAATTTTAGTGTCTCTTAAAAAATGTCATGTGTCTTTTGACTGAGAGATAAATTTATCTATACCACTTAAGCAACTTTCAATTATCTCCTGTGTTGTTATATTTAGTTTTGTTTCTGTTTCCTTTTTTCCTACGCCAAGCAAATAAAAGGATTTAAATGTCAATCTTCCAGTTGGTAAATTTCTTAATGTGAGCCCTTCTGACCGATGTATTCTGTGGCCTCCACAACTGAGTTGCAAACCGGTTTGTGGTTGCTCCAGCACCTCACCTGACACTCTCTGCAAAAAATTGAAGAGATCCCAAGTAGAATATGTTAGAGCAGGCAGCATCAAAAGACCATAAACTTCCTCACCTTCCACAATACCACTCTGTTTTACAACGAGAACAGCGTTTAGGAGCAGGGTCCCCGCACCCAGCACACTTTGCAGTATCACCTCCAAGTCGGTCAAGCACATCCAGATTATATGCAGAGCTCAAGCTAAGAAATACAAACCATTTAAGACTTCTCATAGCCACAACCAATTACTTCAGCTACATTTTGCTGCCCGTTTTTACTTTACTACCTCTGAGCCATTTTCTGAATAGAGCCTTGATCCTTGTGGAAAAACGTTCCCAACTGATTTTTGGCTATTTTACGCCATCTGCGAGAGCCCCAATCCAAAAGGTTTTTTCTTATCTGCAAGTAATGCCCCTGACTGAATTCATTTTTTTTTAAACATGATAATGTTGAGGGGTGTTATATAAATTAAGATATACCTCAGGGATAACTTCTAGAATGAGTGGTTTTCTTGTTGATGATGGACCAGAAGATATTTGAAGCTGGCACAAGAATTGCTTTAAATCTATTAAAGGTGAAACTTGGTCTAGCAATGGGTCTGTCATGTAACGCAAAACCTACAGACATCATCATGAGATACACTTCATAAAATATAAAAACTAGATCAGAAAATTATTTTAGAATTCCACTTAACTTCTGAAGCTGACTTCTTCTAAAGTCTGAAAAGTCATACAGTCGTGCACAGCTCTCTCTGAGCAGTATCTGACGGAGAGCCAACCAGACTTGGCCCTCTGTTCGGGTCAATTTTAAAACATCTTCTCCACTGACTTCAACCCATTGCCCATCTGCAATATAATTAATGTTTTTTAGACCATGGATATGATAAGACTTTAATTATCATAGCCAGAACGTAGGTAAATGTAGATCTAGCAAACCGGAGAATTTGAGTTTCCTTCCTTGACGCTTGGGGTCAGTCCTCTCCCATGGCCTAACTTCAAGCAAATGGACCAAGAGGAGGGGTACATCATGATGTGTGTAAAGTCTTGAGGTCACCGCAAGTGGCAAGCTGTTTTTAGAGAGGATCTGTAATTTTGTTTTTAGAAACAGAAGTACCTAATTGGGCACTTCACTCACCTCTCCATTGATTCTATTAAGTACTGCAAAATAGATATACATCTCATGCCTATATTGAAACAAATAATCATTTCTTGATCCTTGATGCTGTCCACTGGGGAGGCTTCAGAAGGGTCTCTTGGGCACTTATACCTGGCAAAAATGAGAGAAACTTCAATAATTCAACATGGGCGCCATCCAAAATAATCCTAGCAGAAAATAAATACAACCAAAATTTATATTTTTTTCAGAGAAAAAAACAACACACCCTGCACAAATTTGATAGATGAGAGGCATACAATAATCAAGCAAATCCACAGCTGCGTCACCAAGTGCCTCACATGAATCCCCATGGAAAAGAACAGTTTCTAGGAGAGCTACAGCAGTTGCTTCATGAAATAACTGAACAAAGGAATTCATTAATCAGAGAAATACTGTAATGCATTCTAGAGATAGGAAATGGAGCACTTACCACACTGTATACTAAAAAAGTGTCTTTAATATTTTCTTCTAGACGGAGCAGCTCAGGAAGCACTTTCTCTCGCCACACAGAAATGCATATTGCCTCATGAACCAGAACTGAAACCTGAAGTAAAGTACATAAAAACCTGGACCATCGCGAAAACAAAGTTCAATAATTAGAAACAAGCATTTTTCTTTACTTTTGAGTGAGTAGCCATGAGTTCTTTCACCACTTCCTCTCGATGTTCAGATGCCTCAAGCACAGCTTGCTGACTTATTTTTTGCATGAATTCATGAGTTTGCAGCCATCTAGAGGACAATTTATTGAAAATTAAATTAAATTAGTTGTGAAAGAGCCTCTAAAATAATTTTGTTTTCTTCTCACAATTCTGTTCCCAATTCATCAATCTTGGTGGGTCTTAGACTTAAAACATAATGTTCAATTTCAGCAGCATTCAATACATCAAACGTTTCTTCGTCCATGTCGATAGACGATCTAGAGACAAAACTGAAACTATGCTTCAAGAGCCTAGACAAGGTAGTATGGCACAAGTTTCACCATTTCAAAACAGCAGACTCCTTGCGCCATTTGTAAATAAACAACAAAAGAAAGACGGCTGTACGCCGACGCCTTGTAGAAAAGAGACAAGCTGTTTCCTCGTTTCCACAGTTCACCGCGAGGTGCCGCTGCATGCTCCCCCTCCTCCCCCCTCACCCTACAGTCACAGACAGTCTGCGGCAGCGGTTACGTTTGAAAACAGTTTGAAAATCGTAACGGTCGCTTGTCTTTCATGCTGGGCGGTATGAATGTTTACTTCCGCGAATTGGAGTCGGATTGAATGGGTAAAGGCCTGTCCGGAACGCGCACCGTTGTGACACGAGATTTTAACAACTGACACGTCGATTGGCAGAAGGAAAGCTGAAAAATTGACTCGTCTCTTCGTGAAGAAAGCGTGGATTTACCGATAAACCATGGATGCTTTCACGCAGGTCAGTCCTTGTAAATTGCTTGTTTTCATTCTGTTTGGGCGACTTAAACCACTTTTCTCATTGAGTTCATCATGAGTTCCGTTAGTCCTTTCAAGTTTAAATTAATTTTTGAAGACAAGTATTGTTGGACTTTTATTCTGAGTCCAACATCCAAAACCAACCTAGCTGTTGTGTTTGGCAAGAATGTCCCAAGATGAGTTCTATACTTCCACATTTACTGTGTTCCGAGTGGATGTTCTAGCCTCTTTGTCCATGTACCACCCTTTCTAATCATCAATTCTCTTTTCTGTTTTTTACTGTTATAGCGAATGCTGGAGCGTGCTCAAGCTCGTCGGGAAAAGCTTGACAAACAGCTCAACAGTGTGGGTGAACAAACAAGTTCGAAGAAGAGAGCTCCTTTGCTGGAGAGCAACCAACCAGCAGTGGAATCATCCATCACAGGTTTAAATTTTATTTCTCAATATTTTGTGATTCTGCCTGTATTGATAAGTCCGTGGCATCTTACAGTATGTTCCTCTGTTGACAGTTTTTTCATCCCAATGCTCATCTCCATCCCCTGTGAAAGGAAAGGCTTCATTATCGAGGAAAGTCTCTGCTGCTTCTCCCAAGAGATCATCTCAAGGTGGACGCAGGTTTAGCAAGTCTCCGAGGAAGGAAGCCACACCACCTCCTCCTCCACGCCCAGTTTCAGATAATGAAACCGAAGATGATGATCAAGGTATGGAGAGTGACTCTGACAGGGAAATGGATTCTAGTTCAAGTAGAAGTCGAAACCCAAAACCAAGACAGACTTCAGATGGGGAAAGTGGCGCTCCTATAACTGATGGAGTTCGCTCTCGCCTCAAGCGTTTGGGAGCTCTATATTCTGGTTAGTTGCTGTCACTTTTATGTGTATGCCTATCTTCTTCTCCTATGTTTACTATGTAACTTCCTGTCTATTTAAGACGCTGAACAGTTGTCTTCGCCCATTCATCGCACTGAGGGAAGCTTTTCTGCAGAACCTGTGGCATCCAAGACAAGGAACAAGTCTGCAACACGCTCAGCACGCTTAGCTGCTCTGGCCAGCACAATCAACGAGTGGGAGGATGATCTGAGTCATCCTAGCGTTGCCACTGCTGCTGCTCGAGAAAAGGCTCCAGTCTGTGTAAGTTTTTGTTGATAAACTTCTTACTTATGGTCTGTTTTCTTTGCACAGACCTGTGTTGATTCATGGCTGTTGCTTTGCATTTGTCATGTGTTTAATTTGTTTTGTTTGTTGAAGTTAACTCTATTTGACTCACATATCATTGTGGTTTTCTTGTTTAGCTTTATTTGAAATTTTCAAGCCAATTCATATATTTAATATTCATATTTAATCTACATACTTCACATTCATTTTGGCAATTATTAACAATGTCTGTTCAAAGTCATTGTAGTGCTTCAGCACTCAGATTGAAGTGCAGCTTTTTTTCCTCTTAGCTAACGCAGCTTTAATTTAATTTTTATTGTCCTGCTCCTTTTTGTTTCATTTTTATCATGGCTTGTGCAGTGTTTGATGTGTGTGTGAACTAGTGATTTTTACTTGGTAGATCCTATGAGATTTTTTAGTTTGTTTGGCCTTTAGTTCATTCTGAACACATTGTCCTTAAAGAAGACTTCTCAAATATTCTTTTGTAGAAACCTGTATCAAGGTTCAATGCAGGAGGCAGAAAACGGAAATCTGTTGGCAAGGATGAACAGCAACCTGCAAGTAGCAGTGCTGTGAAAGGTTCTCGAAGTCCTAACAAATTCGCTCCCAGCTCCAGATTACCTGGAATTAAAGCTTCCAGGAAATCTGGAGAGTGCAGTCCCAAAGGGAACATTTTGGCAGAGGTAACATCATCTCCTACAAAAGTGTTGCAGTGGGATAAGGCCATGCTCGATAGCTTGGTGAGTGTCCATCACTCGCAGAAGTATTTAGTTTATGCACACTGTGCCAACCGGAGTTTGTTCTATTCTGTGGAACTCTTGATCTCTCTTTGTCTGGGACTTTTACAGCTGCTGGTGATTGTCCGTCTTCCCTTCACCAATGTACCCTAATATTATCTTTTTAATTTATTTTTTACATTTTTTTCTTTGCATGTGATTTATTATTTTATGTGCATGATTATGGAGTGTGAAACATTTGTTTTCTCTTGCTACTTCTGTTTATGCTGTACCTCTATTAAATCCACAGCTTTGACTATAGTAACTCACTACAAAGTCACATCTCAAGAACAGACTTTTCCTATCCTTTTTTTATTTAAGTTGTGTGTTGATCATTTTACTGTTTTGTGTGGTATTGATGTTGAGCATGATGCATGGATTTTATATTTATTGGCATGCAGGAGTCGCAGGGCTTTATCCGCTCTACCTCCAATAATCGACTCATTTATGACTATGACGAAGAAACTCAGGATACTAGTGTTGAAACTGAGGCTTCAGAAGATAATCAGGATGAGGTATGCTCTAATGAGTGTGGTCTCTGAATCTTGCTGCAATTTTTACTTACAAGTTTTCTTACCTTATGATTCTTATCATGTTCTATTTTTGCTTCCCAATAATATGAGATTTTGGTTCATACAGAATGCTGGACGAAGTCCACTGAGAGGAAGTCCACTGAGAGGAAGCCCTGTGAAAAACTTCAACAAATTGAGCAGCCCTTCACGCAGCCCAATGGTCATGGGTGTAGCTCAACTTCGTGGCACCGCCTCCCCTGTCAGACAGTCGCCTGGCAGCCCCTCGTTGGGCGCATCATCTCCGCTCAAATCTCAGTTCAAATTCAATCTAAAACCAGTAAGACTCTGGCGTGCTTCCTCTTTCTGACTTTTTAGTCATTTATTGTGATGTCTAATGAGCTGTTTTTTGTTGACCAGGTTAGTGTTGATGACTCTCAACCTGAAGGTTCAGTTCTACAGCGAGCAGCCAAGTATGAATCTGAAGCTACTAGCCCAACCAAGCGCATGAGAGACCCAGCAGAACTCCCCCTATCTGAGCGCATGGCATTGTTTGAGAAAAATAAGGGACCTCTCTTGGTGCCAAAAGTGCCTTTCTCAACTCCCATGCCTGCTAAGCTTTTGAAAGAAAGTGAACAAAGTAGGTTCTACATTCTTTATGCCAAGTGTTAAATTTGATGAATTTTTCCTTAAATCACTAACAACAATAATTTTCATCTTTCATTGCAGCAACTCAGCTAGCAAGCAGATCTCCTAAAAAGCCGGCTGCAGCATGCCCTCCCATCAAGGAACCCGTCTTGCCCAAGTCTCCTAGCAAGGTTGCTTCTACCATGAAACAAAATATTGAAGAGTCTGCTGTTCTTCGGCGCTTGCAGTTATTTGAAGCTGGTAGGATTGGCTTGGAAGAGAGCCCCAGCCGTCCCCAAAACCAGGCAGTAGCTGAGAGGAGAAAAGAAATGGAAATGTTGTCAAGCCGCTGGAACCGCAACAAGGAGATGGCTGTTGATGAACCAGCCTCTCCCATACCTAAATCTCAGACAACTCCTCTGAAGGCATCACACAATGTGGTATGTAACTTTCTTGCCTTCTCTGATACATTGTCTTGTCCTTGCTACAGGTTGTTGTCTTTGTCGTTCAGGTGCCAGGTACTCCTCCGCCACCCCCTCCAATGCCAGGTCCTCCTCTTGCTACTAAGGCTACACCTCCCCGCCGTTCTCCTCGTCGGCCATTATCTCGTAAGTCTAAATAATAATATTTAATTATTTTTTAAGTTATGTGTTTTATTCTGTATTCTGTATTGGTTTATTTTACATTCTCTGTTTTATAGAAGATGTGTACCCTGGAGCATCTGATGTGAAGAGAATTAAAGTGTCTCCCCCTAAACCTGGTCGTTTATATCCCAGCCTGTCAGATGTAGAGGCTACTACTGAAACTGAAGATCATTCCAGTGTTGATCATAGGCAAGTTTTCCTTAAACTTAGAAAAACTTATTATTATTTTTTTCTGTTCAAGTAATACATTATTTTCACCTTCATTATTTTTAGTTATGAGGATGCCGAGTCCAGTTTGGATCTTGATTCTGCAAACAATAGCTTTGGGAAGGACATTTTGGAAGCAGCAGAGAAAGTGCATTCATCATATAGGTCTCAAAAAGATTCCAAGGTAAGTGAGGTTTATGAATCCAAACCTTTCTCTGAATCTTCTCTTTTTTTAAACTAATTTTTAATTCTGTTTTGGCATCTTTTAGGATGATGTGTCAATTACCGAATCTGCTGTCCTTAGAGATATGGATGACTTCCTTGAAGAGGCTTTGGATGAAAGTTCTGATGAGGAGCAGAAACCTTCTCCTCCCAAGAAGGTACATTTTAACTTTTCAAACACTAGCAGATATTTTCAATTGACAGTTCTTCTAAAGCTGTTATAATTGCTCAGAACTTTCCAGGATTTCATTGTATTGCTTTCTTGTTTCCAGACTCGTACTTCTCCCAGCAAAAAGTCAGACAGCTTCTATTACAAGGAAATGGTCAAAGAAACTGCTCCTGAACCAGTCCTGGAACGCAGATCACCCAGACGTGCTTCTACCAAATACCGAGCACCCCAGCCCCCTTGCACACCCTCCACTGCTAGCTCCACAGAGGAACAACAGGTGCCTCTCATGCACACTGTCAGTTTCTACCGGAAGCAGCAAAATATGGTCGGTGAACAGGATTTCTAGCGTTAACTTGTCTTCTTAGCTTTCCCCTAACATTGCTATTTTTTTACTTTTTTAACAGACCCCACGAACGCCTGCCAAACAGGTTCAAAATCAAGGCTCTCCTGATAAATTGCAGTCTAAGGCTGAAGAGAGAAATGAACAAGAGAGGCACCTCGTTGAAGTTCGTGTGCGAAACCTTCTTGATGAAGTCTCAAAACAGCAAACTGTTATTTCTCAGGCCAGTCAGGCTCTGAACCTGTGCAATGCAACTGTTGAATTCTCCGGCTCTTCTGAACAAGTTGAAGGGGAGCGACTTTTGCTTCTTTCAAGTGAGTGCTGTTTTCTGCTTGCAAATATTTAACTATTTAAATTTTTTGTCCAACCATTACCCTTTACTCTGCTATAGCTCACAAGCGCCAAGCTGCCCTCAATGAGATTCAGCGTCTGAAAGTGGAGGGCACCCTTCGTCCCCAGAATCCATCGGGCTATGACTTGAGTAACTTTTCAGAACACGGCACTCTTCACATCAGTAATATCACTCTGCCTGTGAAGCGCGACTTTGTGCGCTCTATTTCTGCAGAAGACAACAGCCATCATTTTGTGTGCCTAGCCAAGTGTCAAGATATTATTCTAGCAACCTCTGTCCTGTCCATTGCGAACACTCGAGACCTTCAGGGAGGTCAGACACTACGTTTTACTTCTTCTTTGACTCTGGCAGACCTGTACAGTAATTTTAGGGTGACACTTGAAATCTACACCATGACCTGTCGCAAAGAAGTATTGCCTCACGATATTAAGTACCACATCAACAAGAAGGTACATAGTGATTTATTTGCTCTTGTAAATTTTCTTTTAGTGTATGCACATTTACTACCCTTCATTTTTTTAACCAGGATGTTTCTAAACATCGCATGACACCCAAGAAGCAGAAGCAGGACTCTCATCTCTTGCGTCCCCCAGTCCAATCGCCTGCTGGTCCTGGTGCCGTGAGGTCACCACAGTTCTCTCTTATTGGATATGTCATCTTTTCACTAAGAGAAATTCAAAGGACCTCATTTACTCTCAACAAGGTACAAACTTCATACTATGTGACTGTAGTTCTTAGGAAATTTTAGACAATCATTTTTTATTTTTAAATTATTTTTTTTAGGTACCATACACTAGTCCATTGGAAGGAAGCATTCAACTTTCCCTCAAATGTGACCTCTCATTGGACATTGAACATCGTGGTTTCCTGACAATGTATGAAGTGGTTTCTGGATATGGAGCATGGCACAGACGTTGGTGCCTTCTGAAAGGGGAAATGTTGTCGTACTGGAAATATCCTGACCATGAGAAGAAGGAGGTTTGTATTTCAATGGCTCCTTCATAGCAAAATATTTTTCTGTCTATTTTGGTTTTAATTTTTCTTGTTTCTTCTCAGATTCCTATTGGTTCTATTGATTTGCGATCCTGTGTTACTGAGAATGTTGGGCTTGTGTCTCGAGATCTGTGTGCTCGTCTCAACACTTTCTTGCTAGAAACATCAAGGCCAGCCAAACCTACAGACGAAAACTCTCTTGATTTAATTTGTATGGGAGACGTCACTCATGTTCGGTATGTTGTTGTTGGTCCTCAGTTGTCATTTTTATTACCACTCTACTTTTCTCTTTCTGGAGTCACAGATGTATTTTCTTGCAGGCACCTACTGTCGGCAGATACAAGGGAAGAGCGCCTTGACTGGTGCACTCAAATCAATAAAGCTCTTGCTGTTATTCGCGCTTGGGGGAAGAAGACAGACCTGTGATTTGCACAAGATAAAAAGGTCCAAATGTCTCATCAAATCAATTTTTGACACGCCAAAAAGTGGCTCTAATCTTCTGACAAGGCTTAACCATTATGGTTTTAACTGCTATTTTATCATGACGTATTAACATTTTGTGTGTATTAAATGTATTTATTCTCTGCCATGTATGCTCTGCTTCTATTAATTCAAGCTCTCTTATAGGAGTACTTCCCGTGTGTGATATTCTCGGGAATAATGTACTAATATTGTATCACCAAATGACTAACTCCTAACACTTCTAATGAATCTCTCTATTCTGGTGACTTAAATGAATTTCATTGTGATGTAAGACATTGTAACAGTATTATTTTACAATCTCAATCACTCGTTAAGATTATGTCAATCACGAATCTCTAGCTTGCTCTCTGTTTCTTTGATGTTACATGATAGTGTTAAGTCTGGTGTTTGAATTCTGTCTTGTGATGTTCCTCTTTCCTGTAAAGTCTTACCCTTTCCTCATTTTTTCATGGAGAAAAAAAGATTTGGAAATTTCTACAAATCTTCCTGTAGTATCTTACCATGAAACCTTTCTCTTTCCTGAGTGTGAGCACTCTAATACCTTTACTATTTATGCTTTTAGAGGATATCCTTATTATCTATCATCTTCGTTCGCTGAGATGGTCATGAGTGTATCTGCCAGCTTATGTACAAGTGCACTGCTAAGTTCTGCAGAGCTTTTGTACACAACTTGGTGGAAAATAACCATTATAGATTATTTTATGTTACTATTGATTTATTTTTTTAATATCCTTGTGTTCTATTTTAATTATAGAGGTAGCAAATTGACCACAACTGTATCCTTTACAGTTCCAACATTGAATACCATGTATGTTTTAATTTCATGTACACATTAGTTTGGGAGTGGATGTAATATGTTATCATTTTACAGTCGATAACTGTGCTGAATAATAGCTACTCAGAACAAATATCTAGCCTCGCCCACCCGATTTGTAATTTGAGTAATTGAAACGTAAGATGAATGAACTTAAAGGGTTTTAACAAGTTTATCAAATGAATGCTTCTTGTCACTTTCCTGTATAGGTTTTTAAATAAAAGGTTTTTATGTCTCACCATTCCGAGTGTTAAATGGTCGTCTCAACTTCCGGCGTGTTGCCTCCCCCACGCGTCTTGGGCGACGTCCTGGGGCTTAAGTCCTGGAGGGTGTCATGTTAATGTCGTGTGGAGTCTTGAGGCGCCCGGCCGGCAGGCAACCGTTCCGCCGCGCGTGAGCGAAGTGAGGCCTACCCTACCCGCGCCTACGGACATGGGCGTGGCGTGTGTTGTGGCGTGACCGGCCCTCGGCCTTGCCTCGGCAGTCCGCATCAGTTGAGACGCCCAATCTCCCTGCACTGCAGACTGGTTTCGAGAGTCGCTGTCGTGTCTCTCTCGCACCTACACGTACCGCCTCAAAGTGCGAGAGAGACAGCGGCGGGAACGACTCTCGGACTCAGTCTGCTGTGCGCTAATGCGTCTGGTCGCACCACTCGACCGTTCATGCTCGCATTCTTACGACTTGCGGCGTCTCAAACTGCAGGGGGAGGGGGGCATTTTACTGTCGAAGTTACGGACGGGGTCACCACGGACTGAGAGGGGGGGGACGAATATATTTGACTGCTCCTCTTTTTTTTCTGCTGTATTTTCCCCTCGGTCTTGCTGAAATTCGTCCACCCAGTGCAGCTCCGGTCATTCCGGCAAAAACAAGACTCCAGCTTGTCCCTCCTTGCCCCCCCCCCCCCCGCACGCATGCAAGGACGATAGGACGATCACGCGGGAAAGCTCGCGGTCCCACTGCGCGCTGTCCTGACTGCGTGGCGCCGCGTCGTCACGGGGACTCTGAACGCGAGCCACCGCGCCGTCACGTGCCGATACCTTCCCACTGTATCGGGGCCGCGGGCAGCTAGCGCAGCGGGCCTTGCACCGATACCGCCCCGCGGACCGGACCGGACCGGACCAGCGGTCATTCGCAGTCCGCGCCACGGCGTAGCAACAACAACTACGCGGCTCGCGCCGCATGAATTTTTCATAGCTACAGCTGTTCGTGACGTCACCCTAGCTGACAGCTGAAAAGAAGAAACAAACAAACACAAGCAAGATGGCGTAAGTGGCAGACAAAGAGCAGAGTATTTACTAGACGAGTATTGTGCGAAACCTTCAAGCTGCTCGAGTGAAGTTTCATCCAGAGCACAGATATTGCATTTATTGAAATGCTAGATTTGGAGTTGGTCCCAGAGACGTCGCTAGGATGCGAGCAATGGGAGTTTATACTGGGTGAGTTATCGAACGGGAGATTGGGCTAGGCCTGAGGTAACAAATATTTTGCGTTTCAAATTCGAAATCCTTTGCTTTCGTGACCTTTCGTCGTTATGACAACTTTCGACTCCCCACTACCTGTTTATTTCAATGAATACTTATTTTTGAGCAAATGACATTGTATTTGCTGGAGTTTCTATGTCAATTACATTGTATAGTCTGCATCAGTTTCAAGTTCTGACAGGAACCTTGGAACTAGTGACACCAAAACAAACAAAGATCTGACTTATACATGTGAAAGATTTAGTGCAGCTTTGTTACCTGGGAAAACTTTGAATTTTTATTTGGGTCTTTCCTTTTTCATATTGGATTGTTCTTATTTTTCTTGCAGGAATGCACTTTTCCCAAGCAATAGCAATTATACAGTCCCAAGTGGGCATTATCAAAGGAGTACAAGTACTCTACAGTGATCAGGTAAGGACATCTGGCCTATTGCTTTGCTTCAATTTTTTTCAAATCCTATCTCTTGAAGACCTTTGTAAAATTGAAAAGTTTTGAATCAGGATTTCTTCATGTGCTGTTTTCGATATG
Organism: Stenchaetothrips biformis; assembly: GCA_030522485.1. Taxonomy (NCBI): domain Eukaryota; kingdom Metazoa; phylum Arthropoda; class Insecta; order Thysanoptera; family Thripidae; genus Stenchaetothrips; species Stenchaetothrips biformis. Next base: position 11,188,232 of record CM060101.1, read on the forward strand.
TACATATTGTGTACACTTTTTGTGTTGATTATTTTCAAATATTTTCCATTGTTTTCATAAAATAATATATTCCACAGAACCCCTTAAATGTTGATCTCATGATCAACCTACCACAAGATGGAGTTCGGTTGATCTTTGATCCTGTGTTCCAGAGGTTAAAGGTATGTTGTCTCTCACGCTTTTTGTAGATAAGGCCTCTCTCACAGAGACAGAGAATTTTCGCTCAGTGCCGCTGCTTACACTTTTGTCACACTTCTTTCCAGATTATAGAAATTTATAACATGAAACTGACAAAACTTAAATATTGGTGAGTGGGTTTTTATTTTGGTGGACTATTTATCTTGCTTTTGCATCAGCAAACTCCTGTAACTGTGTTATTATGTTTCTGTTTTAGTGGGCTGCCCTTCAATTCCCCTGAAGTGCCTCCAAGCATCCAACAAATCGAGCACTCTTTTGGAGCCACAAGACCTGGTGTATATGATTCGGAGAAACAGTTGTTTGTTCTCAACTTCAGGGGTCTGTCATTTTGTTTTCCAGTTGAATCGAAGTTCCAGGTATGTTATTTAAACCTTTTCTCTTAAAATGGAGGCTTTTGGGAGTATCTGTTTTGTAACCAACTACGAAATTTTGTTTTGTTGTGCAGCCAGGGTATGCCCACGGCCTTGGATCTTTGCAGTTCCCTAACGGAGCCTCCCCTGTGGTGTCCCGAACATGTATATATGCTGGCAGCAACTTAGCAGAATGCAAAGCTCCCCATTTGCCTTTGTCTTGCTATCATAATCAATTGTATCTGGAGGAATGTCACATTCTCTCCTCATCCCTAGCCAATAATGGCACTGGCCTTACTCGAGGTTTACGCCTACACCTTTTCACTCAAGGTGTGCTTTGTTGACATTATATCTTTTCAGTCACTAGATTTTGTAAGTATATTAACACTATAACACTATCTTTGTGTGGTTCCAGGTCAATCAAGAGATATGGATCCCAAAAGGCAAACTCTGACAAGGGAAGTGCTTTTTGGCGATACCTGTCAAGATGTTGCTGCAGCTCTTGGAGCACCGTCACGTGTCTTTTATAAAGCGGAGGACAAAATGAAGATTCACAGCCCCAATGCCCATCGTCGTGTCACTGCAAGACGCTCCGATTTCTTCTTCAACTATTTCACCCTTGGCATTGTAAGGTTTACAGATGCAAAGTACTTTTTCATTGATTGTATACTTAATTTTTGTATTAAACACAATTCATGTTTTATTTCAGGATGTTCTATTTGATGCTAAAACTCAGAAAGCAAAGAAGTTTGTTCTTCACACCAACTATCCAGGACATTACAATTTTAACATGTTAGTAACTTATTGTATCAAGTAATGTATAGTACACAGTAATGTCCATCAATTTGCTTTTATTGTTTGCTGTCCATTTTTTTCTCTCCCCAGGTATCATAGATGTGAATTTCAACTGAACCTTGTCCCTTCAAAGAGTCTCATAAAAAGTACTGGTGAACAGATTATTGACTCTCCAGCACCTGTAAATGTGAGAAACCAGAAACCTGACACTGCCCTCCATCTCTACTTAATTCACCAACTGCAATCCTGTTTGACATTTTCTTTTGTATTTTAGATAACTGCCTATTCCAAGTGGGATGCCATTTCACAGCAATTGAAACCAAGTGAAAGACCTGTTGTTCTAACAAGAGCCAACTCAACCAACACTACCAACCCATTTGGGTCGACATTCTGCTATGGTTATCAAGACATTATTTTTGAGGTGTGTATTTGTCCTTTGTATTGTTTCCTCTTTCTTTCTTACTTCTGAAATTTGACTATGGTGTTGCTTTTTACAGGTCATGGCCAACAACTATATAGCTTCAGTTACTTTGTATCAGGCGGAAAAAACTGCAGCTGAAGTATGACAATGGCTTAATGCCACGCTCCTCACTCAAGAGGGGCGATTTTGGCAGCATCGGCAGCACGAAAGGGCATAAAATGGAAAAAAAAAGATGTGTTAATTCTTTATTCCTGTTTCAGCTTCCTAGTTACATTTTCACATGTAAATGAAAAAAAAAGTCATTAAAACTTTTCTTAAATGGCCCTCCACGGGGAGTGTGAAGTAAGCCACTCCCTAAAGGCTACCCAAAAAAAGTTATGTGAGATCACCTCGAGGATCACCTTCTTGTGTCTCTACAACTGAATGGGTCTAGTGGAATAGACTGAGCATTGATTCAGATGCATATTTGATGTGGACCTTGTTTCAAACCAAGTGAAAATCTCAGAAAGGACAAAAGGGATTTGCTACATTCTGTGTCATGTATTGTGAGTGAATGATGTGTATGGGTGCAGTGTGCATGTTGTTCTGCATTAGCAATAACATTTTTTATTGTTTTTTTTTTTTTTTTCTAAAAATTGTATTGAAAATTGATGGCAAGAATTTTAATGAAGAATTTCTCTAAAGTCTCCATTTACCTTATTTTGGTACAATGTTTCCAATTTGAAGTAGACACAATATTACCCTGTATATGTATAACATTAGAGTTATTGTGTATCTCTTATGTTGGTTCTGGTTAATATTAAATGTAGCATCTTTATAATTGGATCATTGATGTTGGATGTTTGAACACTATTAAAGTAGAAGGTGTGCATTTTTTGAGTAGGCTTATACGGATTAGACCTAAAATGTTTGAAAAAAGAAAACTGGAAAAAAATGAGCTTGTTCGAATCTGCACAAGAGCTTCATTAAACCTTTGTGTGATAATAACAACTTTTTATATTTTGACTTGTAGAGTTCTGCATCTAACTCTCATGCATATGTTCCCACCTGTTATAAACTTTTTTTGAAAGTGTTTTGTAGAGCTGTGAGTTAACACAGTGATTAATGAAAATAGAGCTTAGAACGGTTTTAATTGACCCAGCTATGGTAGTGTTCAAAGGAAAAAAAGATTATTTTGATATACGTATTGTTTTATAGAATAAGTGTTGCATTCTTTCATGACAACTTTTTTTAATTGTAACTAAGTAATGTGTTAGAGGATTCTACCTAAGCTCTTCTTATGTTCTACAGATCTTGGATGTCAGTTACATTCTTTTGTTTTCTTTCTGTTGATTGGTTCAAGTGGTTGAATCGCTAGTGTTTTATTGTAATCCGTGGTACTTAATCATGGAGTAAATAATACCACAACCAAAGTAATTTATTTTTATTTAACATACTCCGATTCTCAGGGTTTCTAACTAAATTCCATTTCATTTCTGGTCTTGAATTGGTGAATATTTATTTGCAGTATCTATGTAACACAAGATTTGACTTGTGATTCATTAATTCTCTGTTTTAGTATGATTTTTTTTCTTTACTTGCCTTCCTCCTCCACACACCCCCCTTTCTTTTTGGCAATTTTTAAATTGCATTCTAGCTTATTGTGCTTTTAAAATTTGACTAACCTTGGATCTGGTATTTGGACAAAGGCACATCCTTTCATGCTGAACTAATTGAGACCTGTCTTTTGTCACCAGTGTATTTGTTCCTTTTTTAAATTCTCATTGCTTTGTGTTCACATCTTAATAATTTTAAGATATTTACCCCTTTTCATGTTATTGCTATGTTCCTGTGCAATTTGTCTCTTTGACAACATTTCTTTTTTAGTTAGGTGTTTGTGTCCACTCTTTACTACCTTTTCAGTTGAAGGACTGTATCTTGTGATTGTTCACTTGTATACTTAATTTTGAGTTGAGCACTGTAACAGGCTCTCATTTTGTAAAATATTCTTGTCTCTAGACTTTACTGTTGAGGTTGTTTTAGTTTGGTGGTTTCATGTTGCTTTAAAGAGTTAAAGTTTTGGAACAAAGCAAGCAAGGTTGTTTCACCAAACTCTCCTTAACCTAGGGAGTTACATGTATGCCAATCAAATATAATGAGTTTCTTTGACGAATAGTTGACCAGGTTCCTTTGTTTAAACTGTTTCAAAAGGTACATGGTTTCTGCTGTGATGCATGTGAAAAATAGAGCTCTTTGTATTTTTCACTTAGGATGCCAATGTGAGACATGTGGAACTGTTGAGTGCCTCTCTCCAGTGATGTTTCTAAAATTCTAGTTTCCCTTGTGGGATGGAGAATTGATGTTAGATTTAGATGAGCTTCTACCCTCTCCAAGGCCCAGTCTAGTCCAAACATACCCCTGTTTTTGGCGTGTGAAATATTGAATCAATGTCATCCTAGGTGCATATTTATAAAACTACGTTGTAAAAAGATTGTTTTTAATTCCCTGTCAAAATGTTCCCATTCACGGTGCATTGCGTACATTTGCTGGTATTAGAGATTCTGCTAATGACTCCTAGAAACCTGCAATATTCTTCCATTTTTCTTCCACACCCCTGAATTTTTTTCATTTGCAAATTTTGATGGTGTTGTGCTGTTCATCAAAAGATGAAAATGGTTTGAAAAGAGGGGAAGTGTTATTTATGTCATAATATTTGATGAGTGGTTTACCTTGCTCTGTTAGGAATATTTTAAAGTGTTTCTTTGCTCAGTTCAGATGATGAGGCTTTCGAAAATGTTGCAATCTTCTCTTGTAACTTGACCCTCCATTACTATTCTTGTCCGGCTTCCAATCCCTTGTAATCTGTAAACGTAGTTCTGTGGGACTTCTAATTTTTGTGTTAGTGTGAAGTGAAAAATTTGTAGCCCATCCCTGGGTATTTTAACTGCCTATGTACCTCAGCACTTTCTCACTACACATTCATGATTTAAATCTATAAAACTCAGCTGTTTTGACGACTGTTCAGTAGGGTCGTGTCGTACTACAAAGAAAAATTACCAAAATAAAAATATTTTCAAGGTTCAAATAGAACTTTACTTCAATCTCTCCCCAAACAAATGTCTGCTTACACACGCGAAAACAGTTGTTGTTCAGGCAGGCAGAGCTGGGGATGATGCAGCGCGCACTCCTCTCATGATGATGAGGCGTGGCTGGTCGCCGTCAGCGCCTAGCCGAGGAAGACGCGCGTGTAGGGGGAGTAGGCCACCGGGGCGGTGTACACGGGCGGCGCGTAGGCGGGGGCGTAGGCGCCGCCGGTGTACACGTACTGGGGCGCCGGCTGGGCCAGGGCCACGGCGGCCAGCACCACGAGGAGGAACACGACCTGCAGCAGCGGGAACACGGACAGTTAGCAAACACCAGAGTACTGTACCGAGGCAGCCGATCACGAGGAGGCAGTTGCGGTGGTGCTTACGATGGCGTTCATGTTGGCGGTGAGGTTGAGCTGCTGGACTCAAGTGTGACTGCCAGCCTCCACGACCCCCGTTTTATACACGCTGCCTCGCTGCTTAGAGGCATGGGGCCACTGACGCAGGGGGGCTAATCGGGACTAATCGTGCACTGATATTGGGACTAATGCGAACTAAAGTTAGCATGCTGTGTAATTTCGGCTACTAGAATCAGCACGGGTCTCCATTAGTCCGTCTTTCGAGTCCAGCAATCAGGGTGACACCGCTGGCTTCCCCGTATCAACGTGCTGCGGTCAGTGGCTCCGTGCCTCCAAGCAGCGAGTATAAAACGGGGGCCGTGGAGGCTGGCAGTCACACTTGAGTCCAGCAGCTCAACCTCACCGCCAACATGAACGCCATCGTAAGCACCGCCACTGCCCTCTCGTGATCGGCTGCCTCGGTACAGTACTCTGGTGTTTGCTAACTGTCCGTGTTCCCGCTGCTGCAGGTCGTGTTCCTCCTCGTGGTGCTGGCCGCCGTGGCCCTGGCCCAGCCGGCGCCCCAGTACGTGTACACCGGCGGCGCCTACGCCCCCGCCTACGCCCCCGCCTACGCGCCGCCCGTGTACACCGCCCCGGTGGCCTACTCCCCCTACACGCGCGGCTTCATCCTCGGCTAGGCGCTGACGCTGACGGCGACCTGGCCGACGCCCGAGTCATTCCGACACTCCGTCGCCACCAGAACGACCAGCACAGCCTGCCGACGAGGCGTGAACAATAAAATGCTGATCCACTGACAATCTGTTTGCCTTTTCAATGCACCCGCCCTCACTAGAAAGTGTGTAGGTTCGAAACGGTCCCCTCTCCTTTCTCTGGCGCAAGTTACGCCCACGTTTGAAAGTTGAAGCGGGAGGGAAACGGAACTTCATTCTCATGGCACTAGCCTCACCGCCAACACCAACTAGCCTCGCAGAAGGACGCGCTAGTAGCGCTCTGTACGAAAACAAAAACATCTGGAAGATCTGTTCGTCCCCGGCCACCCTTTTGATTTTGTCAGTTCATCAATTAACTTGTGGTTTTGGTATTCGATCAAGAGTCGGAATGGCCATCGATTTCGTCGGTTTTGCTTATGCCGCTTGTGTCGCCGCCGGAGGCATCGCCGGTTACGCCAAAGCAGGTTGGTTTACGGGTCGAAAACGCCGGACGGCAGTCCAAATTTCATTATTATTTGCCTTTCTTGAGCTTGACAATAGACGCACACACTGTCACTGTCATAACTGAACGATTGCTATGAGTTGTGCACCTATTCGCTGGAAAAGCCATCATCATCTACTATTGTTGGCAAGTTAGGTTAAGTTATGCAATGACTCAATGAATTTTGTGAATGGGACCTGCTTCCCCACACTCAAGTCTTTTTTTTTTTTTTTTTTTTACCCCCATTGACCATAGATGTTTCTTGCATATTGCTATGCTTGTGTTCACATCAATAGCCTAATTTAAGAGTATTTGCCCTAATGTGCCCTAAGATTGACTACAGGTGGTTCACACCTTCACATGATTGCCTCCTTTGACAACAATTTTTCTACATACATATTCTAGCCTCCATTTTTCAATTTCCACTTTCATCGAATCACAATACCCTTTCACAATTTCTTTGTTGTTTTGCTGAGCGGATGAAGAGATATTTTTGGTAGGAGACAGTCTAAGTTCAAGGTAAGATGGTAATGTGCTTTGTGGAATGCTTCATGCCTTGGCCTTTTTTATCATTTATTTTAATTACTTTCTTTTAAAAAAGTATTCAGTTTCTTCCTGTCCTTTTAAAATTGGTGTGTGTTTAATCTGTTTGTGTAGGTAGCTTACCATCTCTGGGCGCTGGACTCCTGTTCGGTGGTGTGCTCTCCTATGGAGCCTTCCAGGCCAGCCAAGCTCCCAGCAGCCATGCAGTGATGCTTGGTGCTAGTACCTTTCTCACTGGCATGATGGGCATGCGATACTACAATTCTGGCAAGTTCATGCCAGCGGGTTTTGTGGCCCTTTTGAGGTATTTATCTGCTCAAGTTCCTGTGCCCCCATTAAGTCCTTCTCCCTCTCACTATTTAATGAACTAAAATATGTTCTTGTATTTTTTACAGTCTCGGCATGATGCTCCGATACTCAGCTCGTGGCTTGGGCATTTTAGAGAGTAATGCAGCCCGTCCCGTGGCCCAGTGAGGTATGAATGATTTTAAGAGCTACGTCTAGTTCTTAGTCCAATAACTATACCACATACCTATTATTGTCTGTTATCAGTACAAATGTGTAACATTGGTCATTGTGTGACAGTACATTGCAGTTATCATTTCCCCCTTTTTTATCAGAGAAATATATAAATGTCAATCAAATTGTTTATTGGTTCTCTTTATTTATATTCTCCAGAAGTCTGCAGGTAATTTTGTCATAGAAAATAAATAATCACATGCATTCCTTGGAAGGCGATTGTGACATGGCTTTAGTATATCACAACATTTCATTTATTCCCACCAGCATTTTACAGACGAATGTTACAGGCATCTTGTTGATTCACTAGATTACTCTCCTAGCCTTATTTAGTACATGTAATCTCTCCGTACAGTTTTGTGGGTTCATCATTTGAGGAATTAAGAACATAAAACCCATGAATTGGCCCTTGAGTTATAAAGCCAGCAGGGAATTTGGAATTGATGTTTTCTTGGCACTTATCTTATGTGGCTATCGTTGCACAATTGTTTATATTTCTTATGGTTTTCCAAACATGGAGAGATTACATTTTATTTTTCAATTTCTAAATGGCTTGTGGATAGTAAAGATCTTCCATTACTGAAAAAAATTAAGGTTAATATAAATACCTTACTTTAACAGTACAGAGTAACTTGTTCTTAGATATTATTCAGAATCCGAGTTGTACTTTTCTCTTTATTTCACACTCATACTGCTAATCAGAAGCTTAAAGGAACACTAAGAAGGATCTTTTCTATCCAACTTACACTTTTAGATAGAAATAACAAGATTCAAGTTTTTAAAAGAATGATGTCACAATGTTCTCTACCTGTTGAACATCTCTTCTATCTGTACATCATTTGATTTGAGTTCGTTGAATAATAGTAATAAATAATGCTTTCAGAATCAATGATATTGATCACCTGATCACGTCAACACTGACAAAAGAGTGTTGCAATAATTTCTATTTTGTTAACACTTCGACAATTTAGCAGTATAACTGGAAAGTGACGTATTTACAAAGGAAAAGTAAGAAAATAATTGATTTGTCCCATGAGGCTTTAAAAATTCTGACAACAGTTCCTAGATGTGTTAGTTCAAATGAAATGTGGTTTTGTTAATGATGCTTGTGTCATCTCATACAAATATGTATTTATATATATACAAATGTACAAAGTTTGTGGTAACAAGAATGTATAATAGTATCTCTGCCACAAGGCAAAGAAAATTGCAATACTTTTTCATCACATCTCTTGGATTACTTAAGAAGGAACATAACAATGCTGTAACAAAATAATAGCGTAATAATTTTTCACAGTTTTTTCCCTTTTCTTATTTTAAAAAAAAGTACAAATTGTTGCACCCTGACATGTATAGATCAATCTCCATTACTTCCTTACTACGACTTTGGGACCTAAACTTAAGTAATTCCTTCATATATTAATCTAAAACCATCAATTCATTAGACTGATTCTTCCTAATAGTAAATGGATTTGATTGATTTACATAACAATTCTTAAAACTGCACAGCAGTTTTCACATTCAGCTACATAAAAATGGTAACATTTTGTTACTCCTTATTGGACCCTTGATCACTAAGAGTCAAATTAACATATGTTCCTTTCTTGCCGGTAGGACTGTTTTTGCAGTCTTCTCATTATCTGTTTTATCTCACAATTTGCACCGAGTCTTGACCTTGTTGGAAACATTATTTACATAAAAGGTGCACTCATGAAAACAGCAAGGACTTGAATTTTTCTCCTGCCTTTATGGCAGGTTATCAAAAGTTCTTTGCAGAAGGGGAAACAATAAATAACAAGTTCCCCTGTAGGGTTTTTTTTTTCTCTCAGAATTTAGCAAAGTTGGTATTAGATGGCATTACAGATCTTGACTCTCTTCTGACAAATTGAATTGGCAGTGTGTTCAGAAAATGTTTAGAGCCCCCACTCTGATCACAGTTTTAAAATAATTGTTACAACATCTGGTGAACAGATGAACGTTTCTTCCACGCACAGGAAATGTACCTGGCAGTCACCTTGAAGTTGGGCATACTTCTCGTTGAGAGGCACAGCAGGTCTTGCGCATTGAAGGGTAATTGCAGTACTGGAAGCCATAACGCTCCAAAAACTCTCGGCATGTGAGACCGCCACTAATTGAGCGAGCTACATCCACACATTCCTCAGTGCCTGCCACTGGAAAAGAAGGAGTGAAAAATTGAATTTAATTTGGAGTTTTCATTTTCTGGATTGAAATTCAAATCTTTTCTGACATTGTTAGTAGCTAGTCAGTATGAATACAGATAAAAGATAAAGTCGCTCTTCTCATTCTGGCAACTTTGCATTCAATTTCCCAAGCGAATGAGTCCATATTTAATCCAGCACCATTTCAGGCAGCATTATATCATCACCTAGAGTATGTATCATTCCAACTGCCCCATGCAAGCAGGCTAAAATACTGAAAGTCTCATAGCAACATTTGTCACAAATCACAAAAGTCTGAAGTAGCTGTTGTTGGGTTAGGGTGGAGAAGGAGGTGTTTGTCAATGAAGAGTGACAGCTGAAAAGTGAAAGCTAGGTTGCTCTCCATTCACTTTGGATAGTGGAGAGACTAATTATCAAAGCAACATAGAGAAGAAAATAAAGCATCAGCTTCAAGAGTTCCATGAAGTATGAACACATTTTAATGTACACACACAATGAACTAAAAGTTTTAATTGGCAAAGAAAATAAACCATTCTGGACCGGTATTAATCATAGACAAAAATTTGAACTTTGACCTTGTGAAGCACGTAAGCAAGGAAGAAGTAGCACTCAGTTGAATATCAATTACTTTGTTGGAAAACACCTGAAGGTAAAACAGTCACCCTCTTTGACTTACCAGGCTTCGTGCTGCTGTCTAAATAATGTGGTGCGGATGGAAGTGAGTGGATAGGATTGGGGTTTGGGGGGTCTGGAGATTGGCTCTCGGCTAGAGCATGATTCTCGTAGTTGCTCGTGCCACTTGACTCGTAGTATGGTCTTGGTGTTGTAGAGGTCTTGTAGTACAGTTCGTATGCAGCATATGGGTTTTGGGTTGTTGATTGTGTTTCATAATATTCATGTGGGTTAGTAGTTACAGATGAGTAATAATTATTTTCTCTTTTTTCATGTACTTGTCTTTGCTTTCCAAAGTCACTAAAATCATAAGGATTTTTGGTTGTTGTCTGAATGGGTGTTTGTTTACTGGAGGTTCTGTAGTACTCCTCATATTCATTAGGTTTTGTTGTAGATGTTCTGTAGAATTCAGCATAGATATTTGGGCCCTCAGTGGTCGAAGTTCTATAGTAATCTTCATACAAATTTTGAGATGCAGTAGTGGTTTTATAATAGTCATATAAATTTTGCTTTGTAGTTGATGTTTTATAATACTCATCATACAAGTTACTTTTTGATGTAGAAGTTCTGTAGTATTCTTCATACAAGTTAGGCTGTGCTGAGGAGGTTTGGTAGTATTCACCTGGAGATTCAGGTTGCGCTGAAGATGGTGAATGTGGTAATGTTGGTTTTCCAAAATTACTAAAATCATAAGGACTCTTAGTCGTACTGAAAGTTTGAAAATAGTTATGACTTGTGGTGACTTTCTCTGGTATTTGATTATTTTGATAATTTTGAAGTCCATCTGTAACATTGTTAACTGGTTGCTGGTCATTATTCTGAAGGTGCACTGGCCAGTTATCATTCATAGTGGAATGATGATGAGTCTGTTTGTCATCATGTTGCAGAGAAGTTTTGAGGACATTTCCATCATGGGCTCTCAAGCTGTTTCCTGCCGCATGGTTTTGTAGATTTTGGTTCTGTGTTGTGTCATATGATGTTGAGTAAGAGTAAGTGATGTACGATTTTGTTGTTTCAGGGCTAGGTGTTGTTGTTAAGTCATTAAGTCGGTCGTTCCAGAACTCGGCCCAGTCAGACCTGTAGTTTACCAAAATTAGTACAAATGTGTTAGCTATGTACTGTTTTCACAGTGAGTCAGTTCCTTACACTATAATTATATCAGAACCATTAATAACATCATGCATTAATGAAGAAAAAGGTTGGACCCAAATCAGTTTATAGACAATCTCCATTTAGAAAAAAAAATATTAATTTTTTTGGTATACTCTTAAATTACTTAAGTATTTTAGTTTTTACTTTAGAAACAAGGTAAAAGTTTTGGCTGGGTCAAGCCCTTTTCTCTTCCCTCTTTAAAAGTTATTAAGTATTATATTCATTCAATACAACATCCCTTTTATGCCCAAAATCCTACACCACTACATTTTGTACCCAACCATTGATGCAAGTCAAAATGCAAAATATGGCACGACCATCAATTTAACCTATGTTGTACACTTTGTACTCATTTCATTAAATCACTGTTGATATTTTTAGTTTTCAATCTGAGCTCAATCATTGAATTGGTCATGCATTTATGTACAGTGCATGCTTTCTTTCTGTTTCAATGCAAATCTTAATTTAATTTTGATTACCAACATACTTCCCATTGAATACACATGCCTTCTTTACCTTTGTGTGGTGATGTTATAAGTGTAGTAAGGTCTTGGCTGCGATGAGTCATCATCATCAATCCGTCTGAGGAACGCTGGAGCGTTTTGAGAATAGTCAGGAATAATATTTTCATGCTCCACCACACACTTGCCATTCATACAGTACTGTAAGGAAAAGAAAGCAAACTTGAAATCCATCTGTTCCATAATTTTCTTGACTTGTTAAAGGAGAATGTTTCAACATTTACCTGGCCATCTCCACAAGGTGAACCCTCTGCCGCAGGTCTGTAGGCTACACAGTAACCAGAGCCAGAATCAAAGCAGAAGAGTTGTGCACACACCCTATCATCTTTCTGTAATCCAAAATAATTTTATTTTTTTTTTTTCAAATTTCTCAAGTCTTTCCAATTAAGTCAAGGTAACAACCATCAACTTACAAAGCATGCACTAGTTCCTCTGTCTTTACGACATTGGGCATCTAATGTGAGGAGCTTGCCAGGTAACACTCTTGGCAGTGACTCATCCTCATGAGGTGAGTTGTACAGGCACGTTGCTGTATCACCACTGAAATGAAATTAAGTCATTCGTGAACAAGATTCCTAGCTTTGTGAGACTGGAGTTTTTCCTTTTTTGGTTGTGTTTTCTCCCTTACTTGAGAAAATGATGAAATGATGCAACAGTACATGGAGACCACTTGAATCCTTTCTCTGTGTGACGTAAATCACTCATTATATACCCATCTTCCCATCGGCATTTTTCCGCTCCTGGACCGCCAAGGTAGCTAGGAGGTGGTGACCCATCATGAACAGCACCCAAACTGTGGGATAAATTTTCTCATCAGTGCTCTTTACTGTCTCAACAGTTATTATCTAAAAGAAATTAAAAAGAATTGTACATACAGATGTCCAACTTCATGGGCAGCGACTATGATACCAGAGAATCCACCAGTGTCTTCAATAATCGCCACACTGTTGACTTTCTCCAATCGTTTGTTGACCACACATGCTCCTCCAACATATGCAAAACCTGGACAAGCACAAGTTATTCCATTAATTTATATTTTCCATATTGGTTGAGCAACCTTCTTTTATGGTTGTGAGGAATTCTTTTTAAGTTATATATTTTGAAATAAGTTTGAAGAGCAAACTTGTGCACCACCTGAAGTGCCACAAGTCTTATGCTATACATTTCTGAAAGTTAGTAGAGTTGATGTGTACAGCTCAGTAAATACAGCGATGAAGTTAGCATTCCTTTCCCTTTGTTAGTAGAAAGTCAAAGTTTTGCAATTTTATGCAATGTTAGCTGACCTCGTCAAGATGCATTCTGTTAGTGGATGCACCCAGATCCCCATGCCCATTTCACATAGCTATTCTCCACAGGTTCCTGATTTCGGGAGATGAAGTAACAGCTTACCTTTGGCCGCTGTTGTCCTCAGGCTATGAATTGAGACACTGACTTTACCTAAGTTGGTATGGTTTATAACCATCCATGTGTCATTGAACCGTAGGTTGAATTAAAATTTTGTGTCATTCAAGAAATATGTGGGTTATAGAAGTCAGTCATTTAGGAATAGTCTGATAGCAATGCGAAGCTGTCACACAAAATGGCTGTTATGTGCTGTTTGCGGCTGTTCAGCAAATTTAAGATAGAAATGTCAAGAATTTTTTTCTTTGTCGGTTTTGCAGTGAAATAGTTTAAAGCAACACAAATAGCTGCGAAGAACATAAAATGGAGTGAGTATGAATGAAATGTTTGGTGATTTTTTATTTTTTTTTCTGATGATGCTGACTTATGTGGTATGGCATTTTGAAAGTCGAATCTGCTTTATGGATTTTTCTTTCTTTCCTGCCTGAGTAGGAAAGCACTCACCTGCTGTGCCCCTGTTGCAGGCATCATTTGGGTACTGTCTTCTGCACATATCTAATCTGCAATCACACAAGCATACCACTGGAACACCAACCCACACCTTCCTTGACCCCCCGGAATTCTCCGAATAAACACTGGTTAATGGCCCAACGTTATGTACAAGACACTGTCATCTCAAATTTTCACATCGACTGAAACATGAGTTGGTTATGCAACTTAGTGCTACAGCCAAATTCATTGCAGAGAACAGTGTTTTTATGGAATTTGACTTAAAATGCAATTGGTTTGACACTACTATCAGAGGCCCTTTAAACCTGCTTTAGTGTTCTAGAAGAGTTTTGTTTAAAATAATTTGTTTTAATAGACAGGAAGTATCACACACCAAAGCAGAGTTGTAGGACTCGAATATGTACATACACTAAAGGCTGTGATGGGAAGCGCATCCTGACCATGCCTTTTATTACTAAAAATATTTCCTCAAGCAACTGTATGCTTTATGGTCTGCGTTTCCCAACACAACCTACCAGACCCCAATGTTAGCCCAATCCATCCCGTTGCAATCCAATCCGATCCAATCCAATCCGTTCCGATGCAGAAAGTTGTTAGGTCTGGGCAATGGCTGCCCTGGCAGAGGCGCTGCGCTCCGCGACCTACCAGCGGTGCCCTTGGTGCAGCGACCCCCTTTGCGACGGCGACACATGTCATACCTGTCAACCACACATTATGACGCACACACACACAAGCACACACAGTCGACACACTGGTGTGCAGAGAAATATCAAAAAGTGTCCGCAACTTCACAAGAGGTCATCAGGTCTGGGACCAAGATTTTTATCTTTTATACTCAAATTAATAGTATTTTTTGTACAAACAAAAAGAAAAAGGTTAATTTGATCAGATGTTTTGTTCGTGAAGGTGCGGAATGCCTTTGAAATTCTTAAAATTAGGAATGCCGTTCCCGCAGCACTTCGAGTAACTTTTGGTGGGCTGCGAGACAAATCAGTTGATCTGCACCTGACATTGGCTGGATGACACAACTCAGAGGGGCTGAACATTTTTCACGTCTCACCAGAACACATCATCATAGTTGCGTTCCAAGAGCTAAAAATTATTTTTAAAAAAAATAAAATTGAGTGTTGGGATGCTGCTTGGAGCTGGGGAGCCTTACTTGGTGACGGCCACCGCGATGTCGTAGACGGGCAGGCGCCTCTCCCGGAACAGGTACTTCCCCATGTCCGTGAGCGCGGCGGCGGAGTCGATGGCGTCCCTGCCGACGCGGTTCCGCTCCAAGTAGGGCGTCGCGTCCCTGCCCTGTGCACACGGAAGCCCGGATTAAACCCAATACGTAACCCGCTGCATGCTCGTATTGTTGCAGGTTCTGCTTGAGGTCCTCTGCCACCGGCTCCTCGCCGAGTCCTCGCAGGCCGTCGTGCCGGACTTCCCCCTCAGCTTCTAGACAGCAGCACCCTCCCCGTCGGCGACCCGACAGCCCCACCACCATGTCGTGCGCCGAGGCCGTGTTGAAGTACATGGTGGCGCAGAACAGGCCGTACAGCGCCACGGACGTGACGATGAACCTGGGCAACCAGCACAGCAAGGGCGCCGTGCAGAAGGCCCTGGAGCAGCTGGCCCAGCAGGGGCGCCTGCTGGAGAAGGAGTACGGCAAGCAGAAGGTGTACTGCGCGCTGCAGAGCGGCAGCGCCTCCAAGGAGACCCTGGCCAAGGAGCTGCAGGAGCTGGACGCCGCCATCGCCTCCGCCACGCAGAACCTCAACGCCGTGAACCAGCAGGTGGGTGTCGTCCGGCCGTGGTCCGGCCCACTGGAACCCCTGTACTGATGGCGATGTCCCCCGACCAGTACATCGAGTCCGAGGCCGTCTACAAGGAGCTCTGCTCGGGGCCCACCACCGAGGAGGCCGAGGCCGAGGTGGCGGCCCTGGACGCGCGCCTGGAGCGCCTCCGGGCCAAGCTCGCCGACCTGGCCGACAGCTGCATCAAGGTGAGTGGCGCGGCCCACGTGACCGTCGGGACCTCCCCGGCGACGCGCTCACGCCCCGCTCGCGTGCTCCTGTTGGCAGGTGAGCCCCGAGGACCGGCAGCGCGTCGTCCGCCAGCACGAGACCATCCTGCGCGAGTACCGGAAGCGGAAGCGCATCTGCAACGAGATGGTGGCCGAGATCCTGGAGGGCTACGACAAGAGCAAGAAGACCCTGCTGGAGGAGCTGGGCGTCGAGACGGACGAGGACGCCGGGGTCAAGCTGTAGCGGATTGCGCGCCGCCGCCTGGAGCTGCTCAAGTTAAATTAAAGTCTCATTTGTGATTAAGCTTTTCTATTATATTTAAAATGAAGTTGAGAATGAATTTTTGAACTCATTCTTGTTGGGTGTACGTACTATTTATTTCTACATTATATTGTTATCAACTGTCTCTTTTCACAAGACTGATCATTTTATTTTTGTGAAGTGGTGAGGAGTAAGCTCATAAAGTGTCATTTTTTTTGTTACATATCTTCAACTGCTGTGATTTACATTTTATTTTTAAAAAAATTCATGAAATATATGTGCAGTAAACTTATCTGCGGTCTTTCTTACCCGCGAGATGATGATGCCGGCGATGCTGATGCGGATGCGGGGCCCCTTGAGCAGCTTGTACCGCAGGTCCACGCCGTTCCAGAAGGACACGAAGTACCTCTTGATTTGGACGTTGTCACCGCCGTGCAATCTGCCGAGAAGAAGAGTCCTTTACATCACGTGCAGCGCGACGGGTAGGGGACACCCGCGCAATAAGTCTCTGACGAAATATGTAGAATCATGTCAGCCTGCGCCGCCGGAGGGCCAGCCAACTCTTCGCACACGCGCGGCCGGCGCTGCAGTTACCTGTAGCCGTCGTAGTCCACGATGACCAGGATCTCGGGGTAGATGACGTAGGGCGCCTCGCGCTTCACGATGGAGCGCCGCGCCCTGGAGCCGCGACCGGGCACGGAGTCCGGCTCCATGAAGGCTGTGGAGCAGCAAGGCCGCCCAAATTAGAATTTCGATTTAAAGTTTTTTCGTATCTTTTTTGTGGGCCGGCTCATTTTGTCTACCATAAAAGCGTCTAACATTAAAAAATTAATATTTTTAATAAACATACTGTTTTAAAAAACTGTTTGAAATTTGATAAAAATAATAAATAAAAAATGGAACCCTACGACCCTCTCCCTCCCGCAATGGGGTTCGAGCCGCCTGCTTAACTTCGGTGTTCGGATGGGAACCGGTGTATCCAGGCTTTAACTGCTACCGCATAGTTCAGCTTCTGTAGGACCGCAATTGCCTTCCACACATGAAGGACCGCCGATGAAGGCAGCCGGCGATCGTAGGGTTGAAGAGAGAGGACAGAGAGACAGAGAGTTAAAGAGAGAGACAGAGAGTAGTTTTGGGAGCTTTTGTTTTCGCAGGCTGGTCGGTACCCAAATGGTACACCCGCTGTCCGGCGCTCCCAGACCCGAACATGCAGTCAGTGGGCCAGCTTCAAAGGACTTATCAACTCCATCCGACGAATCGGAATGGACCCACTCGCGACCAATCTCGAGTGGCTGACTCGATCGGGGATCGAACCAGTGCCGAGGCCAATCCGCCGAAGCGGACTGCTTTTTAGACACCCGGGTGTAATGGCCTGGATTGAGCCTAGACCACTACACCACCCTGACTTGCACGTCTGCCGAGTGTTGGACGACGGGTTTGAGTCGCAGTGGGAGGAAGCCACTCGAAAAATGAAAGGAGATATCGGGATTCGATCCCCGGACCTTACGGTCGGAGATCGACGCCTCTCCACTCTCAGCCACCACGGCTCATGTATGGTGGCGATCAAAGCGGGCCCTTGACGTGACAATGAGCAGCGGTCACAGAAAAAAGTTGTGAAGTAATAAGATTTGAACCGCCGATCCTCATACCAGGCAACCGACGCGTCTACACCTCCAGCCACCACGGCACATGATGAAATCAGCGCGTTGCCGTGGATTTGAAGCACACTGGGAGAGGCAGTGAAAAATAATAAATGTTGGCAGTTGAACCTGGGACTCGGGGGTCTGGTGCATGTTGGCCTCGCACCGCACAGGCCCTTGGGTTAGCTAGTCGGAAAAATAAGAGAAACGTGGGGACTTGATCGCCTGTGCCCACCGATGGGAAACTGATGCCTCAAAGATCTCGGCCATATTACAGTTGATGCAGGGATGCGGCTCACATCAGCTTTGTAAGTCATAACATACATTCGATGCCTCTACGCGTTTCTCGGCTAACAAACCAGGTGATGCGAGCCGTGATCAGCGTTCAACTGCCAACATTTATGTTCATTAAAAATGAAAAGATTTTAATGGTAGACGCTTTTTTGGTAAACACAATGACGCCATCTTTTTTTTTTTTTTTTTGCTTTGCAATATGCATAACGCTTTGCCGCGCATCGCGACGCATAAAGAGGGAATGACCACGAGCCGGCACTCCCCGCTTGCGCCAGAGCATCGGCTCGGTTACATTAACGCTGTCACTTCCCCGGCCGCCCCGACGCCGACCTTTCCCTGCCCACCCATCCGAACGGCGTGGCGCCGTCTCTCTCGCCGCCGTCTCTCTCGCACGCACGGGGCGCGGGGCCGGCGGCTGCCGGTGGCGCGACACTGTAGACACTGCTCTGGGCGGCCGCACGCCGCGCGCCGCGATCGCCGATGTGACATTTCAGTGACTGAGGCCGAAAGGTTTTCCGGCACCCTGTCCACGACGGCGTCCCCGACGGCGTCCCCGACGCACGCAGCGCGACGCAGCGCGCCGCGCTCACTTGTGCCCTTTTTGCGTCGCGTCTGCTTGCGTGGTGCGTCTGTCCGAGCGGCCGCGCAGAGCCACGCAACAGCGGCCGCGCCAGCCGCGCCCCGCGGAGTTACGTGGGTGCAGCGCAGCGCAGTGCAGCGCGCAGGGGGTTCACCTCGCCAGGCCGGGCACCTTTAAGCAGCCTTTGCTGGAACTAGGGCAAGCAGCAGCAGCGAGCCGAGCCTGTCTAGTCGCGGCGTGCGGAGGCGGGGAGGATGGCTCCGACCCATCCATCCCACACTATCGCATCCCAGGCCGACTCCAAGACCCTCCAAGACGAACACGTCCAGTGCGGAGACCTCAACGCGATGCGGGCTGTGATTGCCAGGCCGTCTCTCTCGCACCCGTTAGGTTAGGTTAGGTCACCTAACCTAACCCACCATGAGTGCGAGGGAGACAGAGCGACTGGCCTGCGGAGGACGAGGACGGGGTGAAGGAGCACGTAGCACGCGGCGCACGGCCGCGCATCTGAAACAGTCTGAGATAACCGTGGCCCACGTCGATGGCGCACCGCCGGTCCGGCAAGTCGAGGTGCATCCCATTAGGCTGTCCGGCCCGCGCGAACCTCTGTACTTTCTGGGTATGTCTTATGGCAGTGCCGCCTCGCCTCGCGGTCCGCGGCATCCTCTCCGACTCCCCTTATGCTGATAGGCGCTCCACATAGCGGTCAGCGCGGCAAGCGCGGCAAGGTGGCGCCGATGACGTAACCCCCTCCCACCAAGCACCGCACCCATCGCGCACCCTGCCGCCCGGCACGGCGCCTCGCGAAACTGGAGCAGGCACCCCGGACATTTAGGAGAAGTGCGGCGCTCGGCTAGTCGGAATGCGGATAAAAAAAAAATTCTGCAGCCGGGAGTCGAACCGCAGCCATCAGGGTAAAAAGCAACGCCTTAACGATCTCGGCCACGTTCCCCAACGCTCACCGTAGTCGCTGAGGTCGCCGTGCACGTGGTCTGCGTTGCTGCCGGCGCGCTTGAACACGATGTGCGCGTGGTGCTGCGCCGACCGGCGTATCCGCCGCCGGCCCTGCCGCACGTCGGCGTCATCGAACCGCACGTCGCCGTTGGAGTCCTTGCCGAGCGGGAAGCCGCGCACCACCTCGTCCTGGGAGGCGTCCTCGTCGTCCAGGAACATCTCGTCGTCGGGGTCCTGGTGCTTGGCCGGCCGGGCCAGGTGTTGGCGCACGGACGCGGGCACCGGCTTCACCACCAGGTCGTGGCCGATGGTGCCCTCCTGGAACAGGGAAAGAGTAAGAGACTTGCACACTGTGCGCGGCGCGGTGCGGCGCGGTGCGGTGCGGCGCGGCGTGGTCAGGGCCGCCTGGTTCAGTCATCTTTGCGGCGGCTGCGTGCGGGGTGGCCGCCAGTCCGGCGCTTCGGACGCAGCGAGTCCTAAAATGTTAAACCGCCTTGTAGTAATCCAGTAAGGGCAGTGGGTCGAACGGCCCGGCCGGCACCGCGCCAGCACGGCTCAGCGTGACTCCACGACCCGCGCCTCCTCGGCGCCGCGACGCCCAGTCACGTTCTTATCAGACCATATAGCGCGTCCCGCGCCGCTCCCGAAATCAATTATAACAGTCCGCGCCTAGTAGGGCCTCTCAGGGCGGCGCCTCACTCATTCATTAGCTGACGGCTCCCTTGGTGCGTTTAGGCGCGACATTGGCGGCCAGCCAATCGGAGAGCAGAGCGCGGCGCGGCGCGGCGCCCTAAACGGAGAGGAGTCTAGTGGGTGCGGTCTGGGTCCCGCTTGGCACACGCCGCCGCCGGCCTTGACACCCTCCTCAGCGTGCGCGGCGTGCGCGGCACAAAGCGGCCGCGGGGACGGGCAGGGTCAAGGGAGGCTTGCCGAACACCCCGCCCCGCCACACTTGCAGCACCCAGACCCGCTACGCCCCGCCCCGCCCCGCCCTGACAAATGAATGGATGGATGGCGCTCGTTTTCCATAGCCACCACCGCCGGCCACAAGCAACAAGAGGCAACTGCTTGCAGGCAAGGACGATCGCTCACTCACTGGGGTGACATCACCCGCCAGGTCCAGGCTGAAGGTGTGGTACCATACCACCGCGTCGGTCGGACACTCAGTCCGAACAGCGGTGAATTCGCCGCGCCGTCTCTCCGGCACTCGCGGGGCGTTCCGCGGGGCGTTCCACAGGGCGTTCCGCGGGGCGTTCCGCGGGGCGTTCCGCAGGGGTGCAAGAGAGACAGCGCGACACGGCAGGACGGGACGCCCTTACAGGCGACGGGGAGTGGGGGCGCTCCAGATCACCGCGGCAATAGTTGCAGCGCCAAGGACGTACACCACTGCACACAGCTGCCACGCCTGCGCGCTCCTCACCGCCACCGTCACCGTCTCGCAGATGGCCGCACCTGCAGCCGCGCTTCCCGACGTTGCTGCCGCGTCTCTCTCGCACCCCCACGCGACGCCGCGACGCCGCGACGCCGCGACGCCCCGCGAGTGCGGGAGAGACGCGGCAAGGAGAGCTGCAGCGCTCTGCCCTTTTACACCCGGATGCCACGGTAGCCTCCTCATTACTGTCAGCGCACACCCTTCTACAGCGGGAACACACGCACACGCGCGCACACACACACACACACGCACACACACGCACGCACTCACACGAGGTCGACGAGGCGCGCTGCAGACAGGCGCCCGATTCCCGTTTTGGGGCCGAAAGCCGAAAAAAGGAACACTCACCAGCAGGTACGAGCCGTCGGGGTCCCGGTGCAGCAGGATGGCGGCCTGGCTGTCCTCGTCCTGGAAGATCTCCCCGACGTGCTCGCCGTCCTGGAAACAGCCGAGAGAGAGGAGCGTCAACGAACTGTGGTCTCTGTGGTCGAGAGCGTCTGTGTGCCGACTACAAAGTACGAGAGCTGATGTTCGAATCCTGCCGTATTTTTTGCTCATTTCGACACGAACTCTGTGCGGATCCAGCCTGTCAAAGGCACCGCTTCAACGGCAGTGACGTATGTGCCACGTTGGCCGAGGGCGTAGAGACGTCGCACTCTGAGTCCGGGGGACCTGGGTTCGATTCCCAGAGCTGGCGTCGTTTTTGACAGTCTGTACCGGGGAATCGACCACCAAATAGCCTTTCTCTTGCAAAAATTTACGTCATTATTTTTGAATTGAAGTAGCCTTATAATCTTGTCTCTGGATGAGGTTTTCATTTTTTATAGAGAGACAGGACGACGAAAACGACTCTCGGCATCAGTCTACTAGACGAGTGGGTGCGCCAGGCGGCGAGGTGTCTCTACGTGCCTTATTAAGGATCTGCTCCTCCGGGATCTCCTCCGGGATGATCCTGCACGCACGGCCTTGGCGTCCGTTCCCAGCAATCCCGTCCCATCCCGTGTTGCAGCCAAGCCCCGCGGCACTCTAAAACCGCCAGCAAAGTTATGCGGTGCTTGTGCTGCTCCCTGCAGCGCGTGCTCTGGGCGCGCACAATGGCGGCCACACCTCCCACGCGTTGGATGAGTACGCCGAGTCGACCGGCGTGGAACTATGGCCGCCGCCGCCGCCGCCGCGCTCGGCGAGGGTTGCGTGCTGCCCTCCTATAAGGAGGCGCCCATCGCCGGCGTGCCGCGGCGTGCCCTAGTTTCCTCAGTGCGATACCGCGGCAGGCCGCCGACGCGAACCGCCAACGCCGACGTCAGTCACCCCGGTGGAGTCCCAACGCGGCGGGGCCGAAGGCGGTCAAAAGGGCGGACGGACGGCGATGCAAGCCGGCAGACGCAGCGAGGGCGGCCGGAGCTGTCAGCGGCGGCGCGTTGCCGCTTTGCGTGCTGTTGGTTGGCGGCCGCCCGTCGCACTGTACTCCAGATTCCGCCCCAGAGATGCTATCCTCCGCCGTGTCGCAATCATCGGTAATGAGCCCGCTCGGCGCTGCAAACGACGCGTCCCGGCGCCGACGGCGGGGGCGCGGGTCTCGCACCGCGAGCCAGCCGGAGAGCGGTCTCTCACGCGCCTGAGCGCGACGCGGGCGACAAGAGACGACGAGGAGGGCGACTCTGGAGACCAATGGCGGACACCGCCGTGGCGGTAGGCAGCCCGTCGTGCGGCGCGGCCTGCCGGGACGGCCTGCGTCGCCCCTGGGAGGAGGACCGGGGGGGGGGGGGGAGCAAGGCCGTCGGGCCGCAGCCACGCCGCGCCACGCCGCGCCACGCCGCGCCACGCCGCGCCACGCCGTCCGGGGCGTAACAGCTGAGAGTGGCCACTCCGCCACAAGGCTGAACCTGCAGCGCACAGCACCCACTGCCTCACCGCGGCGCCGCGCACGGCATCACAGTCGCTCTGTCTCTCTCGCACTCGTGAAGGAGGACGCGGATAACGAACCCGTTCCCCTTTTCCTCGCATTTTTTTGCGCAACGACCTTGGCGATTCGGCAAATCAGGGCAGAGTCCCTCGGAGCATCCAGAGTCGCGGCGACGCGCATCCTTGCGACACGACGGCGTCGACAACGTCCACGCCGACGACGCGGAAAGGCTAAAGGACGCGTGACCGCGCCGTTTTGACGAAAGGTCCGAGAGCAAAACGAAGAGCCGACGACGTTCGATACGACGACGACGTCGTCGTCCAGGAAGGGGGACGTCACGATCTGGGTCATCCAGCACACACCGCACCGCGCGGCGGCGGCGTGCGCGGGCACTCGGAGACCAGACCGGGGGGCGGGGGAGTTCGAAACGAGCCGACAATGAACGCCGCAGTCGCAGCGAGGCGCCGCCGTTGTTCAAAGACTCGCTCGGCGGAGCGAACATGCGAGTCACCCCGCTTCGCTTCGCCTGAGGCAATTTAATGTGGGTTGCCACGGTAGCCGAGATCGTAGCGACGCCTATCGCAAACTCACAGGACAATGGTTCAAGTCCCACCACCTGCCTTCGTATCGAAAAATTTTCCGCACTGTTCCATTTTTGATGTTGTTTTTTATAAAGTCAAAAATTTAGAAGGCTTTGTCATTGGCGGAGAAAATTGCTGCGATTGAGTCACACGGCCTGACCGCGAGCTGGTTTAATGGCTGAGCGTCTCGACAGGGAGGAGAGGGGGCGGGGGCGGGGCGGATGGGTCTGCATGCGTCTGCCACCGGCTGCCCGTCCATCCGAGCTTCCGCGTTTCCCACGAGGTCCACGTGTGCAGTGGTGCGGGCGGCGTGCGCTAGGTCGACGCTCCACGCGGCGCGGCTCTGACCTTGCGCACGCACGATGGCAAAGCCGCACGTGCGTTTCATTATCATGAGAATTAGCCGGGATTATCGGTGGTGCCGACGCACCGACTGTTGTACCGCACGCGAGAAACACCGCGCTGGCCCTCTGGCCTGCAGGCCCTGCCGGTGGAGGCCCTGCTTGCCCTGCCGCCGGTGGAGGGGAGGGGGGCGTTTCGCCACCGTCGGCGGTACTGCCGCAGTACCACGCTGTGGAAACACCCGGTTATGAGAATTAATTTGACTTGGCTCCATTGGCAGCACTGCAGGGGCTGCTGCACACACGCTCGCCCGGCGCAGTGCCATTGTCCCTCACGGGGCGTCCCGCGGGGGGGGCGAGAGAGACAGGGGCGCGGCAGGACAATGGGTGCAGCCGATCGCCTGCAAAGCGCTCCAAAGTGGGCTTCGGCCGGACGCCGACTCGGACGCCGACTCGGACGCGACTTCCGCGAGAGTGCACTGTGATTGTGAGGATGACCCGGCCGGCCGTGCAAGTCACAGTCACAGTCCAGTTTTTATGCAATTGTCCGGAACCGTGCCGCGCGGGCAGGCGAGGTGCCGCTCCCCGGCCACGCGGCGCACAGTGGGCCAGAAGACCGTTGAGGCGGCCAAAAATCCCGGACACGTTTTGAGCTTCAGAGTCGCTAAATGGGACTCGAATCGAACGTGTGACCCCACCAATGGATTGCTCTCCGAACGAGGAATCCATTGGTGGGGTCACACGACGTTCGATTCGAGTCCCATTTAGCGACTCTGGAGCTCAAAACGCGTCTCGAATTTTGGCCACCTCAACGGTTTTCTGACCCACTGTGCGGCGTGCCTCTCGCAACGACATTTGCACAGTGGCTGACGGCGCCCTTCACCTCCACACTGCACTTGTCAATGAGCTCGCCGTGAGCAGGCCGCCGCGCGCCCCGCTGCCCCCGCCTGCCCGGCTCCCTGCCGACCGGACGGGTTCACGCGGGGCAGGTTGTCGAATCCCGCCGGTCTGATTCAGTCATCGCATAGGACCGGCTAGGCCGGCCGGCCGCCGCGCCCGGCGTTGTGCAACGGTGGCCGTCCGGGCGGCAACGCAGTGCGCAGCCAGTAGGCCGGTCTCATTCATCGGCCAGAGCGCCGGGAGGGTAGGCAGGCCGCTCGGCCGGGATGTCCGCCGGGCTGAGTGTCCTCCGCGTCGCTCCGCCGAGGCACGCTTCTATCACGTATTACATAGCCTGCTTGTCCTGATCCTCCTCGGCCGGGCCTCATTTACATACGAGTGTCCGTGCACTTTCACTAGTTCCGCGCGCCGAGCGGAGGCCTTCGGGACGGCGGCGCGGCGGCGGCGCGGGGGAGGGGGCATTACGCTGTAGCGCACCTGTTGCACTGGCCGACTTGTCTTTCTCTTGGCCAGCCTCAGCCTGCCCTGCCCGCGGCCCAGCCACTCCCGAGCCGCCGAGGACCTCCCGACGACGACGACAACAACAACAACACCTTTTGACAAAAGGCCCAATTCGTTGGCTGTCCGTTTCGATATCGCGGCGTCGATTGGTTGTCCGGCCGAATCCAGGCCGCCACACCCACGCCCTAAACAATAACCGTCGCGCCGTCTCCCTCGCACCCCGGCGACACGGCCCGTGCGTGCGAGAGAGACGGGGCGGCCCGGTGATAGCATCGGCCGCAACGTGCCGATGGTTGATGTATCGGCTAATCCAATCCTTCTTTTGTTTCGTAAGGTTGCGTCGTCGCCACTAACTATCAGCGTTTGCTCAAACCGGGGCACGGGGCGCGACAAAGGCATCCGGCCGGCCCACTGTGCGGCGTGGCCTGGCGGTACTCACGTGCTGCAGCTCGGTGTAGTCCACGTCGGTGCCGTTGGCTTGGTCGGCGACGAACACGCGCAGGTCCTTGTTGAGCAGACCCTGCGCTGGCCGCAGCCGCAGCTGGTGCTGGCGGCCGAACGCCGACAGCTGCACGACGCGCGCCACGTCGCCGCCGTCCTCGCCGTCGACGCCGTCCTCCGGCGCCGCGGTCGTCGTGGTGGTCGTGGCGCCGCCGCCGCCGCCGCCTGGCACGTCCCCCCGCGCGGGCAGCCTGGACGTGACGCGCACCACCTCGTACTCGGGCACTGCAACACCAACGGGATTAGGAGGACCAATCGCGGAGGACGTGACTCCGTGGCTGCGTGGGCGGAAGCGCCATTTCCGACGCGCAAGGTTCCGGGTTCAAGTACCGACGGGGTGCTGATTTTCTTCACGCGCAAACTCGTTGTATTTTAATTTTTTTTTGTTGAGACACAAACATTAAATTATTTAGATTGCGAAGAGGAGCGTCATAAATCAACAGAAAATAATACATGCAAAAACTTTTTTTTTTTGAAATAATTTTTTTTTGGGTGACTGTACTACGCTTCCTCCAGGAGCCCCGCGGCCTCCAGAGCGGCGCGGTGCTGCGCGGTGCGGCCGCAGCGAATGAACTTGACAAACGGAACCGCCGCCTCTGATTGGCGGATTGTTGTCTGGCCTTTAATTAGCACCTCGACCAATGGCAAGGCTGGTTCCGGCCGACAGAGGGCGTTGTTTTGACAAGGCGGTGAGGCGCGGCCGCGATCCGGGGCCTTCTCGGAAATCAAACACGCTCCCCGGGCGAGTCCGTTTGCTCTCCAAACAGCGGAACCCATCCAGCTAAAATCACAAACGGAGACTGCTTACCTTCATCATGGCGCTCAACCTGGAACAGCTGTCTTAGGTCGTCCACACTCATGTGCCGGTGAATCTGGAAAAAAGAGAGGAAAACCGTTAGAAAACTCGTCACGCCGCCTGAGTGAGTGAGATGTGTGCTCCAGAGTGCCTTTCTTCACCTTGGGCGCGCCGGGGTAATTTGAGTACGTTCGAGACACTTTCGCCACGGAGCCATAATCTGCTAACGCCACAGA
>CM060101.1:11217483-11227483 GCA_030522485.1 Stenchaetothrips biformis
CGCAAGCCCAGGCCTTCATCTCGAATAATGCAGTAACATTTCCGCGGCTTTTCGAGAGTTTCGTGCGTCTGGCACTTCCCCGCGACGCTGGCGCCGCCGCCCGGACTACGAATCGGCTGCCTGCCGGCCCACTGTGTTTCCATTGCGATCACGCAGACGGGGGCAGCGCTTTTTGTATGCGCGCGGCAGGCCGGGATCGTGTCAACCTGGAAAGTCCACTGCGAAAAAGTGGTGCCGTGCGTCTGTGGTGGTGTCTGTGTGAGTGTCCGTGTCTGTGTGGGTGTGTGCGTGCCGCACGAGTCCCATTCACGCTACGCCGGCTCATTTACGCACTCTCGCCTTGTTGTTATTCTGCACTCGCTCTGACATTTACA
Organism: Stenchaetothrips biformis; assembly: GCA_030522485.1. Classification (NCBI taxonomy): domain Eukaryota; kingdom Metazoa; phylum Arthropoda; class Insecta; order Thysanoptera; family Thripidae; genus Stenchaetothrips; species Stenchaetothrips biformis. The sequence goes on from CM060101.1 coordinate 11,217,858, forward strand.
ATTCTCCGCGAAACCGAAACTCTGTCGCAACCACCCTCTGGACGGCGGCGTTGCCTTCCCGCCAAAATCGCGCAGTGCACAGTGTTGCCAACTGTACGAACGGGGGTGGTGGCGCCTCTCCGCTGCTCAGGTCGTATCTCTGTTGGCAGCAGTGCGTGCGATGGGTGGCAACACTGGGCGCAACATTTGAACCTGACCGTTCGCGCGGCGCGCGTGTGAGTGGCGATTATTTCTCGGTTTATGACCTGTTTGGATGCTCTTTGGACCTCAAAGGATGATTCCGAAACGTCGGTGCTCCGAGAGAGAGAGAGAGAGAGAGAGAGAGAGAGAGAGAGAGAGAGAGAGAGAGAGAGAGAGAGAGAGAGAGAGAGAGAGAGAGAGAGAGAGAGAGAGAGAGAGAGAGAGAGAGAGATACGTTTGGGAAGCCGCCTGCGGGAGGGGCGCGCGCGCGCGACCCAGCCAGATGCAACCCAGCCACGCCAGTCAGGATTTCTCAGGGCCGGGCCCGGCGTAGCCCGGCGTAGCCCGGCGGTGCCGGGGACGAGTGAGAGAAGCGTCAGAAAAAGGCCCGTCGAGGTGAGCACAGCGTGAGGAATCAAGTAGCCGACGACGCATTGCGTAAAACTAAAGGACTGAAGGCAGGCAGAAATATTATCATGAGGACGTCACGACGCGACGGCGAGACGGATGAACAGACCGACCCACTGTGCGGCCGTCACCGCGCAAAGCGTCGCAGCGCCAGACTCCATTAATTTCGGCTTCACTCCATTATTTTTTAATTTTTTTTTTTCGCGGGACTTTATTTTGTCCTTCTCTCGCCATTTTCGTTAACGGTCCTTCCCCCTCCTACCATCTGCATTTGTTTGCATTTCAATTTTCGTAATCCAGGAAAGGAGGCCGGCATTGTCTGTCTTCTTAGAGAAACTTGCCTCAGGGATATGAAAAATACAAACCATAAACTGCGACTTATCTCACATGCTCCACAGCAAAAGAACTGCACAAAAAGACTCATGGAAAAAATGCGCTGAGTTGCACACAATTTGCACAGTGGCGACTCTGTGGCCGTGCAAGAGATTAAATTTTTTCCGAAGCTAATTAGAGTCAAAGTCGGAGGGCAGTCCGGTCCGTTGCGCCAGAATCCACACCAACTGGGTTGGATGACCCTAATGGGGCTGAGCAGTAAGGACGCGGGTTCAAGCCCAGTCAGGGACTATTTTTTTTTACATTTTCCTGCTCGCCCCGACGCACGCGCGGCCACGGTAGCCAGAGGTTAACGTGTTGTATCGAGTCGGCTGTAAATAAATAACGATAAAACCGAGTCGGAAAGTGATTCGGGGTCTCGCGCAGCGGGACTCGTGCTCGGCACTGTAATTTGACAAGACCATCACTCCAAGGCCCCTGGACGCGTGGCAAGAGGGGGGGGGGACTTTCTTTTCCCCGGAACCAAGTCTACTGCGCCGGCAAGGATCAACCAAGGCGCCCTTTACGGCGCTCACACCCGGAATCACACCAACAAGATGACGCTCGGGGAAAACAACAAAAACAACCATAAACAACGACTGAGCAGGCTTAGACTACTGCGAGTTACGCCTCTAAGTCTCGCGATACCGATGTAAAAAATCATTTTCCCTTCGTTCTCAATATTTTGGGTGAAGCACTTTTTTTTTCGGGTCGGGGGAAATAGTGTGGATGAGAGTAGCAGAGGGCACCGCTTACGTAAAAAGGCTCTCTCCCTTCTCAGCAGCTGGCTAGCGGGCGGCACTGAGCATTGTTTGTGGATCGCCAAAGTCTCGCGGAATCACCGGGCAGTCGGTGTGGCAGCCACTGGGTCTACACTCAGCACCCCACGTCCACTTTCACCTGCTAAACTGTATCAGTGAATAGGCAGCCAAATCGATGCCTTTCTTCCGCGCGGCCCGGGAGAGAGGGAGAGAGAGAGAGAGAGAGAGAGAGGGAGAGAGAGAGCAATGTTAAAATAAAAACCACTACCTAAAAACAACACATTAAATCGACCGAAAAATAATTAATTATTTGCTTGGTTCCGCGGCAAAGAAATATCATTTTTTTTTCAAAATCCTTTTTTTTTCTTCTCGCAGTGCGTTGGCGTGACAGGCAGGCGCTATTACTCCCCGTTACGACCCTTTTATCACTCGCGGCTGTTGATCTACTTGGGCGCGTTATCGTGAGGAATAGTCGCCTTGACCGAGTGGCGCGCCGCGTGAGCAGGGCAAGGACGCGCCAAAACAACCACCACGACAACAACAACAACAACAACAACAACAACAACAAATGCAGTGCAGCGCGCCACAGCGACAACAAGCCACGCACTGCGGAAAAAGAGTTGGGAGTTCGCATGACAGCACTCAGCACAGGGGTTCGGGGTCCAGCTGGGTCCGGATGGCGGAGACTTCAACGCACGAGGCCTACTCTAGAGGAGGGAGGGGGAGTTTCGTGACGTCTGTCATTTATAAGTTACGAAAAAAAAATAAAATCAGAAATAAAATGCCTAAAAATAGTGAAAATGAAAAAGTGGGGTATTTAGGGTATTGCACGTGGTGGTCCCACCCGGAGCGAGGCACTAGGCATCGGTCATGACTGCAGCCCAGGAACAAGCAGCAAGCAGCCCGCTCCAATGCCCGCCAGTAAATGCAATCCTTTTCCGCTCCATTTCGCCAACATTTTCGTAGCACTGGCTACACTTTACTCGTAAAACACGTCAAGCAGCAGTAGCGCACAGTGGGTCAGAAGACAGTTGAGGCGGCCAAAATCCCGGACACGTTTTGAGCTCCAGAGTCGCTAGGTGGGACTCGAATGGAACGCTTGACCCCACCGATGGATTCCTCGTTTGGAGAGCAATCCATTGGTGGGGTCACACGTTCGATTCGAGTCCCTTTTAGCGACTCTGGAGCTCAAAACGCGTCTAGAATTTTGGCCGCCTCGACGGTCTTCGGGCCCACTGTGCAGCGCGGGGCGGCGGGGGCGGCGGGGGCCTCGGGGGCGGCGCGTGACCTACAAGGGGGAACTGGGTCGGCGAGCCAGGCGGTGTGTGGTGGCGGCGGTGCAGCCGTGCCGTACCCGGAGATTATTATGAGCCATGCAAATCACACCCTGATTCGCCGCCTGCAGGCAGCCTCCAGGCAGCCTCCAGGCAGCCGCCGTGGGTCCTTCCCCAGGGCTCATCACCGCGGCTGCGTGTGAATGCGAGCACGCGTCCTGCGCCTCCACCCATTGTTTCCGGATGTGGTGTTATTTACGGCACACGCTCCTGGCGCTACGACCAGCAGCAGCAAAAGTTGAATTAAAAAAAAAAAGACGAGAAAAGAAACCAAAATTTTACGCAAACGAAATTCCACACACAAAAAACTCAAAACAAAAATACGTAAACAATTTTTTTTCTAAAAAGCAGTCTTTAAAAAAAAAATGGCAAATACAAAAAAAAAAAAAAAAAAAGAAAAAAAAGAAAGAACCGGTGCAATTGGGTGTTTGGCCGTCGGGTCACCGCCTTGCTCTACTACGCCTTTATGAGTGGCGGCGGTCGATTGCCGGGGGGCGGTGGATTGCGGCCGAGCGGCCCGGCGGGGAATCGGCGGCGCAAAAAGAAACACGTTCGCTATAAAGCGAAAGTAAATGGGCAGCTTACCTAATCAGCCGACTACAAGCATGTGGAGCGCAGCCGCATATCAACAATTGTTTCAACAAAAGACGGCATCGTGATTTGAGGCAGCTAGAGGGACGCAGGACGCTGTCTTGTGAACTGGAATACCTTGAGATAAATTCGACCGAATTTTCAAACTGCATATATTTGTCGTGATTAATTATTTTTTTCAAACGCAGTCAAGACCAGTGGCGGGCTTACCAAGACAACCCAAGGCCGCCCGACGCACATGAAACCATATTCCTTGAAGAGCGCAAAAAGCACTGCTGCTTGCCCAACCAGTGTCCGGCCAGCCGCATGCAGAGCTGCTCATTAGATCAGCTTTTTTTTTTTTTCTTTTCTGGACGCGAATCGACGCGCGGCAGCACTTGTTATTATACAACGAGCCTTTTTGCCTCGGCGGCTCGCTTAGAACCTTCTGAAAGCCATCATTGGGGCGGCCCAGCGTAGGACGGCGAGCACTGGGCGCACTCCGACGGCTCGGGTTCGACTCCCGGCGACGCCACGGCACGGAGTGCACGGCCGGCGCGGAGAAAACTCCAAACGGCCGAGGTTTAGTGACGTGCGTCGGGCTGCTTTCAAAAGGACTGGTCCAGGGCGGAAACCGAGTGGGCGAGCGAGATAAATTGACAGTGGTCCGCCGCGCCGCGGACAGCCGTGCGTGCATGCGGGTGGCCGTTTGAAAAGCCGCGCCAAAACGCCGCGATCCCATTGGCTGCTGGGCCAGCGGCAGTCGTCACGTGACGGCCCTGAGCACCGCTCATGCTCCAGCACCGACTCCAGTGGGGGACCACAGGGCCGGTCCGATCGTCACCCCGACAAGCCGCGAAGAAAGAAAAGGCTTCGGGTTTGAGATTGTTTTAGGCGCAGAGTCGGCCGCGCCGACCCGACTGCAAGGCAGCCACTCCGTGCTCCCCGTGCATTGAGTAACGATTGCACAACTCGCGCGAGCCGCGAGGCGGAGGGAGAGGGGGGCAGGAGGAGGAGAGGGGGAGGAGGGGGGAGGCGAGGAGAGGGAGGGGGGGGGGCAGGAGCCGCCGCCGAAAGTCCGCGCAGAGCGAGTTCTGTGCAACTGTTTTGTCGATATCTGGATTTGCGGCACTTGTAGCTCAGCAGCGCGCGCCAGAGCGACCAGAAGCAGGCGCGCCTGGCACGGCGCAGGCCTCGTCCCACGGCGATCCACCTGTCACAGGGCATCACAGTGGGCCGGCCGATGTGCAACAGCATGCTGGGTAAACACTGCCACAAGTGACTGACGAATGCATGCATGAATGAAATGAATGAATGAATGAATGAATGACTGGCCGTGCCGCGAATGCTAGCCCAGTGGTGGGCGGGACGCGACAGGCACGGGACCACCAGAACGAGGCTTGCTTCCGTCCGTCCGACCGCTGGTCTGGTTGAGGCAGGTCGGGCGGCTCGGCCGGGTCGCGGGGAGCAGCAGATCGCTCGCCTTGAGCGCGTCAACTCGTCTTACAGAGTGTACTACTTGGCGCGCGGCCTTGCGGGAAAGCACTCTCATTTATCAAATTTTTTTTTCCATTATTTTTTTTTTTTTAATTTTAAAACAGAGTCCCATGCAAGTGACATCTTTTTTTTTCATCGGTCGTGACAATAAACTTTTCCAGTGCAGGCGGCAGCCTCGCAGGTGGCGCTTTGACGCCGTGCCAGCGAGCGGACGACGCGTCAATGCCGCCAACTAACGAGATCCCAACAAGAAAAAAAAAATAACCGCAGAGTAACTTAAGAGATCCCCAACCAAACCTTGTTGCCAAACGTTAAAAAAAAAAAAAAAAAAAAAAAAACCCGCACTGTGATGACGTTGTTGTTAGCACAAGTACAAACGTTTGCAATGAAAGTCGCACAAGAAGACGCGTGATTTCTCGCGCACGCACGTGTCCGGAAACGCGTGCCGACGCACGGCTCGAATCAATATCTGGCGTGGCGACGACGCCGGGCTGTCTGTCACTCTCACACCGCCCGCGGATGCACCGCCTGCTGGTGTTGTTGTTGTTGTTGTTGTTGTTGTTGTTGTTGTTGTTGTTGTTGTCGTCGTTGTGCACCTGCACACACACATGAAGGCGGGGCGTGGCTGTGGAGCCAGTTTCGGCAACCTCAGCAAGCGAGGCGCGCGCGAACCAGTTGACCTTTCCCGGCTGCAGCCAGGTGCTTTTCGGTGGGCATATCCGAGCAGAGCGCACACACACACACACACACACACACACACACACACACACACACACACACACACACACACACACACACACACACACACACTTACACACACACCTACTCGTAAGCAAGCAGACCGACAACGCGGTAGTCTTGTCCATAGATGTAATCGACCGCGGGAAAATGCCCATCATTTTCTACGAAGATGAAGGAGGAGAAGAAGAGAGAGAGAGACAGACGGACAGACAGAGACACATCAGAAGACGTGAAACCTTGATCTTGTCGTGTGGAGCCGATTTTGACGATGCGATAACCGGCCCACGAGACAGATAGGAAGTGGCCCGCGCGCGTAGCGGTGTGCGAGGTCGCAGAGACAACGGTAGGGATGCCGTGTGGAACACATATTTGGAGGCCGTCTGGACCACCTGTGCCGACCGTGTACGCCCTACGGCCTCTCTGTCACCGCCAGAGAGAGAGAGAGAGAGAGAGAGAGAGAGAGAGAGAGAGAGAGAGAGAGAGAGAGAGAGAGAGAGAGAGAGAGAGAGAGAGAGAGAGAGAGGGAGAGGCCGCGTGAGTGGTGCGATGAGTAAAGGAAGAAAAGGTATACCTGAGCGGGGCGAGCCAAGAGCCCGCCGTAATTCTTTTTTGAGCTTTTCGAGCTGTTGATGAAACAAGTCCAGCTCCACAGACCACAGCCCGGGATGGAAAGCACAGGCGGGGCATACAGCCGGCCAACTCAGCGTCAGCGGCGGCGATGTTGCGTCCCTCTCGCTCGCTGGGCGTGGTCACTTGGGGCGCTTCTTTTCTTTGGCCTGCCGCGGTCTGCACGTCCGGGTGCAGAAGCAAGGGAATGCTCTTTTAAAGAATAAAGCGCGCGCCAAAAAGTTGAAACGAAAGTACTCCCGGTCGGGGAGTTGAACCCAGGTCCGTGCATCCAGGCGGGGCGTTTCGTTTCGCTGGTCGGTTCGGGGTGCTTGAAGGGTGAATGTGATAATGGTGGCCCAGGCGGCCTTCGGACCGTGGGCTCCCATTGGCAGTCCATCCATCCACGGCTTCATGGACTCGACCAGTCATGAGCCCGGCCGGCTCCTTGTCGCGATGAATGCCTCCATTGTGCTACAGTTTCGCAAACCACGACCAAGCGGAGTGCGAGCTGCCGTGTCGCCGACCAGTCCGGGCGGGGCGGGGCGGGGCGGGGCGGGGCGGAGGCTGGGCGAGCGGTTAGCGATAGACTGGGTGCTGCAGGCAGTGCACTCAGTTTCCTACCGAGGAGCGCCATGCCGTCAGCACTCAGCACTTTGATCGGAGAAAAAGCTCAGCAGGACTAGAACAGGGAAGACCGTGCAGACAAGGACTGGCAGGCCTGTGGCTCGACTAGAGGCTAGAGCAGCAGCCCTGGGTGTCCAGCGGGGAATAATCTCTTGATGCACGATGGGTGTAGCCCGCTCCGCGGTCTAGCGGCCTTGGAGTTGGAGCACATCTAGCTCGGCCCGCCTCAGGACGCTCGCTCGGACAAACCGCATCGGCGAACCAACGCAGGCAGCGCCAACGCATCAATGTCCACCGTCAGGTTGTCTCAATCTTAACGCCTAACTTCGATTTACCGCCCTCAGGCAGTGCCCGTCGTTCGTATCACCCGCCTTTTTTTTTAAAGGGGTGGACGGAATGGTGATGTGTGACTGACCTGCTGGGCGTGGCTGGCGTGGCATGGCAGGAGGGCGAAGAGCGCGCACAGCCACGAGGCCACGCGGAGCGGCGCCACCATTGCAGGGGGTGGCCGTGGTGGGGCGAGGCGGCGGCGCGGCGAGGGGGGGGCCGGCGCTCAGACCCTGCAGCTGCAACCACAAACAACAGACAGTCAGTACAACTTTCAACAAAAAAAAATAATTTTTTAAAAAATAAACCCAATTTTTTTCCAGTTTTCTTTTTAATTTTTGTAATTTTTTTTTTTTAAAGTTTGGACTTTGGACTTTAACAGAGGTTGAACAAGTGCGACTGTGTTGTGTGTATTATGTGTACTGTACGTGCCCGGGCGTGCGTCTCTCTCTCTCTCTCTCTCTCTCTCTCTCTCTCTCTCTCTCTCTCTCTCTCTCTCTCTCTCTCTCTCCGTGTGTTCCCTAGAGTGGACCGGGCGGCGCGTGGAAGGCCGGCCGGGCAGGCAAGTCCCATTCCGCTCCATTTCGCTTTCTCCCGCCTCGGCGATGAGCAGCTACGCCGCTGTCTGTCTACCCTCTCCACAAACCAGCCCCATTCCGTCTGTCTGTCTGTCCGATATGCCTATCCGCGTCCGCATCCGTCCGACTGTCGTCTGCCCGGAAGGGCTGCAGTGTGTGGCACTCGAAGCGCGCCAAAGGTCATCGGGGGTCAGAATCGGTCGGAGCGGGCTGCCGGGGGAAACCGCCTGACGCGTTCTACCGCGGAACGACAACAAACAAACAGCAAAAACAACAACAACAACCACCCCGTCGACGGGACGTCCAGACGGACGAATCAATCCCTCCGAAAGTCAATCAGCCGCACTACATGCGACTCCCTTCGCGGAACACTCTCTCTCTCTCTCTCTCTCTCTCTCTCTCTCTCTCTCTCTCTCTCTCTCTCTCTCTCTCTCTCTCTCTCTCTCTCTCTCTCTCTCTCTCTCCGGGGGGTCTAGTGAGCGTCTCGCAGAACAAAAGATGAACAACATTCTCGCGCTGCCGGAATGGCCGTAAAGTTGGCAGCCGTGACGAGGCGGCATGATTCAAAACCCATTTCGCAAGAGTGTCATCACCGCGCGGCGCGGGCAGCGCTTGCATTTGTTTGAATATTGGCGGCGATGATTAGTCGTCTTTACAACGCCGTGTTGCGGCGCGGGGTCGCGCAGCCCCAGGGCAGCCACCAAAGAAAAATTAAAAAATAATCTACAACAGCGATTATACTTTTTTTAAAGGTTTTGTTGGTGATGTCAAAATGAGCAGATAATTAATAAAAATCGAGCCGAGCCGGCGCGCGCCAAGACAGCTTCTGAAGCAACACACCGCTCCCTCCCAAACAAGTTTTCGGCTAAAAATACCTCAAGTCCCTGCAGCGCGTGTCTGCCTGCCTTGCATTGACGAGCGCCGTCACGCCGCCGTCAGCCGCGCCACAATGGAATGCAGCGTCAATTGTCTTGTTTCTTTGCTGCACCGGCCGCGGGTTGTTGAACCGAACGAATTTGAGCCGACAAGTAGCGCTTGAGTAAAGGAGGGAGAGAGATAGACAAACAGAGACGGATAGACAGATAGACAGACATACGAGGGTCAGTGCCCGACCTTGCGGAGGGAAGGGAAAGGCAAACCCTTCGGCATTATTTCAAGATGTAACAGAATCCAATTACAATTTAAACGATTCAGGCGGGACATGTCAAAACGTTGCGTTCAACACGTCATTCGTGCTAACAGTCTCCTCAACCAAAAAAAAAATCTATAAAGTCATTTAAAAATTGAAAAGTCTAGGCTGGGCGTCCGTCCGTTTGGGATCCCTTCCGCCGATCGCACCGCACCGCCTTTTCGACCTTGTCTGTCAAAAAAGGATGGCCGGCCACCGCCTTCTCTGCTGCAGCTGATCGTGTTATATAAGCCCCTTGCGCCGACCGCTGGCTGGCTGGCTGCCTGCCTGGCTGCCTGGCTGGCTGCCTGGCTGCCTGCCCGGACCGGCCGCAGCCAGACTCCAGCGCTGCAGGCGAGCGTCGCTGCGCCGCTCCAGTACGGCACGCGCGATGCCGCGATAACGCGCTAAATAACGAGCCACGATTTGGGCGCGGGTTCGATTACCATCGGCGGCG
>CM060101.1:11229983-11242483 GCA_030522485.1 Stenchaetothrips biformis
TTGGGTGCTTCCTGCAGGGAACGAGCGGCTTAATACCCCGTCGGGCACCGTGCTCGACTCACAGACACCTGGGAAGGAACCCATTTTTTTTTTGGGGCCAAATCCCAGCTACCACATTTAAAAAAAAGCGTTAGGTTTTTTTTTTTTTTAAAGAAAAAATTAGTCCTTTTCAAAAGACCGAAAGACAGATTTGCACGCAGGCAGGCGCATGGCGTTTCGTAGGAGACAGCCTGGCTCTGCTGCGCTGTGCCACTGACAAATACTTTGAAGAGAAAAAGAAGCCAAATTTGTCAACTCCGCTGTCGTCTCGAGAGTCGAGCGGCTTACCCACCCACCCACCGCGAGCGGCCTGGCGTGGCAAGGGGGGGGGGCAGCAGCGAAGGACCATTCTCAGCCACTGCACACTTTGATTATGGGCCTTTCACTGAAATGTAACTCCCGGGGACATCCAGGGCCGCCCCGCCCCGCCCCACCCCACCTGCGACGTATACCTGTCAACGGAGTAGCCCCAGCCAGCCAGCCAGCCAGCCAGCCAGCCCCGCCGGAGACATTAAGGCGATTGCGGCAACCGAACGCGCTGCTATTCAGATTCAGGATTTCAGGGCCGGGCGTTCGTACACTAATAAAGTGGCGCGCTTTTTAAAAACGGCCGCTGCACCACCGGCGCCACTGGCGAGGCCTCGGTTTAGCATTGCAATTGCCCTACCGCCGGTAGCAGTGCCGCCAAAACAAACATCTCATTTCATCAAAACACACTGCTAAATTTAAAAAAAATAAAAAAATAATTGAGACACGAATTAGAACAATAGGCTTTTTTTTCGACAGAGACACACACGCACACACGCGCACACACACAAAAACACACACACACACACCGCCCGGTCGCGCCGCATTGCCGCGCCACCTGCCGGCTTAAGCAGGGCGCCCTCCGCACGCGTGCCACTTCGGCGTGACGTTCGCGTGACGCGTGCGTGACGCGTCCGTGACGCTTGCCGTGACGAGGGTGTGACGCCGCGCATTAGGTCATCGCCCCATTGTGGAGTGCAACCGGATCGCAGCGGCGGCGGGGCGGCGGCAGCAGCAGCAGCAACGGAAGCACGGGGAGTGCTAGCAGTATGGAAGCCGCGTGGAAGGTCGCCACGCATAGCTCCTCAAAAATAACGACGGATTCGGATTCGTTTTGGCAGCATTGCGAAGCAGGCTGGCGGCCCCAGGCACTTTGTTTGACAGTTGACAAGCGACGGAGGAGGGGGGGGGAGCGAAGTGCGTCGCCTCGGCAGTAAAGTCCGTTTGGCAGAGTCCGGCCCGCGGCCACAGATTTCACTTTTGCGAATATCAAGAGTCGCTCATCAAATCGCCGCTCCGGGCTTAAGGCGTCGCGCAAGGCTCACTCTGTCGACACTTTGTGTCTCTCTCTCTCGCACCGTCTCAACACTCAACGCCGTGCCGATCGTCGCCGACACTGGTTCGGTGTCAGCCCTGTCGGCTGCCTGCTTTCAGTCTGCTTTCAGTCTGCTTTCAGTCCGCTCGCAGTCTGCTCTCAGACAATGCCGGGCGGCCTCTTTGAATCCCTGCCCACAAAGAGCGCGCACCTGTCCCGGATTGGCTCCGTCTCTCTCTCTCTCTCTCTCTCTCTCTCTCTCTCTCTCTCTCTCTCTCTCTCTCTCTCTCTCTCTCTCTCCGGCACGGCAGGCCCCACGAGTGCGAGAGAGACGGAGCCGTCGCCATGGTAACGAGGGGTCCGTTTGTCTCCGGCGCCAATTTCGAACAGGTGCCGCGCGCCTCGCTCTGTCTCCGTCGCACTCACGGGGCGGCCCGCGGGGGCGCGAGAGAGACAGAGGGCCTGCCCAACGGGGTCGGCCGGCGTACTCTTTCTTGTTGAAGTACAAGGGCCTGCTAGGCGTGTCTTAACGAAGCGACTTGTGCGCGGACGGCCCGCTGAGAGGCCCTGGCGAAAGGCCCTGGAGTCTAGGCCCTGGAGTCCAGGCCCTGGGAAAAGGCCCTGGACATCGGCCCTTCGGTCCAGCAGCCTCGGGGCGTCGGTAAGAAACTGCACCCTTTTCCAGGTCTCCTACTGCCCCTGCATTAAAGCTAAAATTCAAAATCCAATTTAGAACCTACCTCTTGTGCATAAATATTTTTTCAGGCCGTTTACAAGACGTAAATTCGAAAAAAAATCGCATAAAAATAATGCTAAGTTGACAAAATAGGCATTTTGCGGTGGCGTGACAGCGCAGGGTCGTCCCGGCCGGCCATTGGCCGAGGGGGATACGGTCATAAACATGCATGAAGAAATTTCCCCCGGAAAGGCAGTATAGCCAGAAGGGCACGGCCATGAGCCCGTCATCCTTCTATCAGTCTATCCGCCAGTCTGTCTGTCTGTCCGTCCGTCCGTCCTGCCGCCTGCGTGCCTGGTGACCTACCTGTTAGTCTACACGACATCCTGTCTGTGTTTGCCAATCGAAAATCAAGTACCAGCATGGCGCATTCGCCTCGCTCACGCCGCCTCTTTCCCCAGGGAACTCTTCTAACTCGCCGCGGCTACCCTTCCCTAAACATTTCCCCGCGGGTCACGTCTCTCTCTCTCTCTCTCTCTCTCTCTCTCTCTCTCTCTCTCTCTCTCTGCTGAGTAGTGTACCGTCAGCGGAGTGTAGCTGTCAGCACTGCCTGCTGCCCGTGTGTGTAGCTGAGGCCGCGTTGCGTCACCCCCTCCTCCCCCCCCCCTCCCGCGCCGTCGTTTCCGTCTGCGGCGGACCAGATCTGGAGCAGATCGCCCAGATCTGGAGCAAGACCAAGGTCCCCCCTTCCCTTGAATATTGCCACTCTGCAACGGCAATTGTCGTGGCACCCGCGGGGCGTGGACCAACCGGCTCTCGAACCAAAGCGAGTACTCCAAGCGGGTACTCGGAGCGAACGCTGGGGCAAAGCTTTCATTGAAACGATTCACGTTAAACTTTTTTTTTTCAAGTCATATTAATTTGCGGAGAATAAAGTCACTCTCGCGGGGTCTGACCACGAAACCGCCGCGAACCTGCGGGTCTTTTGCTAAACCGCCTCTAGACCCAGAAGAATGAGCAAATTTTTTTTTCCAGGGTGCATGGTTGGCAACTGTTAATGACACTCTTAACGAGTGCCGCTGACTATTTCGTATCTATCGTTCATTTCCTAACGAAGATACCCAATCAATCAGCGGCGTTGGCGTGGGCAGGGCGGGACAGCGCGGCGGGGCAGACACGCAGCTCCAGTTCACGGCCTTGGCGCCGACATGCACACAGCACTGCCCATTTGCACACTGCACCCAAAGCCTCGCAGTAAATTTGTTTCAGGGAAAACACAAAAAAAAGTAAAACAACAGCAACAGCAAAACACTGAAAAAAAAAGACAACTTTTTTCCCCTATAAATTGAGGCCTAATTCAACCGGGAGACAAAACGCAGCGGGTTTCACCCACGGCCGGCCGTGCGAAAATGACGCCTGGATTAGAAAGGCCGCCACGCCCCCACCCCACCCCGCCCCACCCCACCCCGCCCCACCGCGAGGAGATGTCACCCAGTGTCCAGAGAGGAGCGAGCAGCGTGGCGCTGTGTTTTTCCAGCGAGGTCCGCGGAGGAAAAAAAATAATCCAGTTTTTGTGGTGACACTTTGCGGCCCACTGTGCGACATGTATGATGATTGACCGCGGCCAGGATAATGCCACGTTGCCACGTCGTCGGGGTGTGGCGGCGGCAGGGCGCCACTCTACATGCGGTGGCTGCATTCGATGTGACGTGATTGTCTGAGTTGTGGCTGCCTCAGCGACGTCGTATTATTTAAGTCTCGGCCCGTTACGTGCACTGCATAGTTTATGCCCGCCCACTGTGCACACTGCAGGCTCGGCGCGGGCCGATTTGCAATGCGTTGTAACGAAAGGCGCGTTACATAGCCTTCGTCGAAACAACCCCTTCGTCCACGATTTTCGCGCTCTTCAATAATAAAACGATTTTTTTAAATATTTTTTTTTAAGGATTTCAGTTTGTTTTTTTTTGTTTTGTTTTTTCGGTGTAGCAGAATGGGCAGCGCTGGGAGTGGGTGTGCCGACGGCGCTTTCCACAAAGACAGGCCGACGGCCCCAGACCGCAGTGGCAGCCTTGACAGTCGCTGTGGATCGAGTGAAAGAAAATGGCGGCGACACTTCGCTACACACACTGACCCAGTGTCAGCACGGTTGCCGCCCATGCCCATACAATAAGTGGAAAAATTAAAAAAAAAAAAAAAAAAAAACCTTTTGCAGAGTACAAACGCTTGTCGTCGCGTGGACATTGCCGGCCAGTCGCGACCCAACACGAACGCACACCTCCGCCAACACGCACACTCAGACTGGAAAAAAAAAGGCTTTCACCGAATGGTTACGTTACCGATTGCTTGTTTCGACACACACTCACACTCACACACACACGCACACAACTAATTGATAACGCGGAAAATGCGCACCTTTCCTTTCACGCACACAGACTCATTCGCCTTTGTCTCCGTATCGCTGCTAATCGCGGCGGCATTATCCCGACAGTGCACCCCGCTGCGCCCCGCAGCCAACTAAAATTAAAATTAAAATTTTCGAACGTTGGCGCCACTGCCTCGCTGCTGATTGGTCCACCGAGAAGTGGCCTGCCAACGGAGCGCGCGGCAGCCGGTAGCGCCACCGTCCGTCGTAAACGGCTGCAGCTCATAATGTTGTTGTTACTATGCTTCTTGTTATTGTTGTTGCTGCTTGAGAATTTTAGTGCCGGCTTGCTTTACAGATTATGCAACCAACGCACTCTGCCGATCATGAAGGCACAGCTGCTTTTTATTGTACGACCCGTAAACACGGTGGAAATCGCGCGCGCGCGCACACACACACACGCGCGCACACACACACCGGAAATGGCACACGACAATAGTAAAGCGCGCTGGTTATCTCACGCGTGGTGAGCCGCCCAGGACGGTGTTTTAGGGTCTAATTAGGACGTAAAACTAACATCAGCCAGCTCCTTGAGTGCGATGTCACTCAACTCCGGTGGCAGACAGACAGACAGACAGACAGACAGACATATAGAGCGACATACAGACCGCAGTACGAAGAGGTTCCCTGCATCAAAAAGTGCCCAGAATAAAGTTGTTTCCCCGAGTCCTTTGCCGGCGGTTGCGGCTGGAGACGGAAGGTTGAGGCAACAGAGCAGACCTCGCTACGTCCGTCTGCACCGCAACAACAAAAACATCAACAACAAAAATAAAGACAACACAATCCCCGCCAGCCGCGACAAACCTGGCGAATTTAAGAATAAATTGTAAACATTTCCATGTAAAAATATTTTCTTTAATTTTTTTTTTCTTTTCGGAAAAGCCACCGAGGGAGCACAGTGTACAGGACGCAGAAAGCAATCTGCTCAGAGATTTCTGGCCGACCATAATGCCTCTTTTTGCTCCGCTCTTTGACGGACACGCGACCTCGCGCCCAGTGAGGCCCACTGACGGACGGGGCCTGGGGGCTCATTCCGAACGGAGCCTCCATCTCCCTCGCTCCCTCGGGGATGCCGCGCGAGAGAGACAGACTGCAGTGAGAAGAAGAAGAAGGAGAAGAAGCAAATGAAGTGGTGTCGCAAAGCAGCAAGCCTTGTTGGGGCCAAGCCGAAACGCCGAGCCGCCTCGTCCGACTTTTTAGGGATTAAGCTCCAAATGGCGAAGAGGAGCCGAACGCAATCTCGGTTACGCTGCTTATCGGCCACGCTCGCGGCTTGCACTCCTTATTTTTTTTTTTTTTCTCTGTCCCTCTCTTTTTCTCCAGGCAAACAATGAAAGTGACAAGCCGGCGGCCCGGCTATGGCACCGCGCGATAAAACCAGTTACCGACACCGACCTTCTTTTTGTCCCCATACAATTATTCTTCATCGTTATTTCAACACCAAGGTAACTTTTCCTTAACCAAACGTGCCATGGAGAACATTTTTTTTTTTTTTCATTTTCAACAGAATTATTTTAGCATTATAAGTACCGAGAAAAAAAATTGTTATTTTTTTAAAAAAATATTTTAACAGTTTTTGAGTACTTTAAACATCACTTTTTCAAACTCCTGCTGCCGAAAAGACTAAAAAGAATGGCTTGCCTTTTTTTTTTCGCCAACAGTGCCGAGCTCTTTTAGCGTGACGGTCTGCAGACCCGTTCCGAAGACGAGCAGCTCGTCGCTGCGTCTCCATCGCACTGCCCGGGCGCGGCGCGGGGTGCGAGGGAGACGGACGGCGAGGAGGGGGGGGGAGATGGCCGGCTAATCGCACCCACACCGCAGCCACCGCAGCCGGCCGGCTAGCCTCGCGGCGGGCTGCGGCACTTGACACCCGCCGCCACCGGAAATGCACCGCACTGGAAAGCTCTGCCCGCTCCGGTATTCCCGACTCGTGCCGGGCAGACGGGGCTGGCAGCCAGCGCGCCGGCGCGGCAGGCAACCGGCGCGGAGGACGACGCCCGCGCGCGGCGGGACGGCCTGCTTGCTCGGCGCGCCGCCCTGATGCCGGTGTGTCAAGGTTGGCGGATTTGGCGCTGGTCGCGGTCGCCGCGGTCGCTTCAATTGTTTCGCGACGACCTTGGCGGCCTGCACCGTCGACGCGGTGGTGGACAGGGCGCCGGGTGTTGACGGCGTGCCCGGCGGACGCGCCGCCGTCTGGTCCTGGCCGGCCTGCACTGGCGTGTGTGAAAGCCAGGCAAATCTCCTCCGGTGAAAGTTATTCGCTGAGTTGCCGCGCGACGCGACTGAGCGCGACTCAAGACGTACCGCGCCGTATCGCGTCCCGCCGTAACGCCGCCGTAACGCGCGGCGAAGGGCGCGGGTTCAAATCCTGACCGGGGCGGAATTCGTTTTTGTCCGAGCGTTTTGCCAGTGTGTTGTTGTGTTGTGCTGAGTGTTCCGTTGTGCGCTCTCTCTCTCTCTCTCTCTCTCTCTCTCTCTCTCTCTCTCTCTCTCTCTCTCTCTCTCTCTCTCTCTCTCTCTCTCTCTGTATGTGTGTTACGTCCGCGTCGATGACGTCACGCGCGCGGCTTTCTGAAGGCGCAGCCGATGACGCCGAGGGAAGCGCTTCTTCGCCCCACGTAAGCGTCGCTACTGTTGCCTGCAGTTGCGTGGAGCTGGCCGACCCGTCACTTCAGTCCTCTCTCGCACTGCCGCCGTCGGGGCGCGAGAGAGACAGAAGGTCCTCTTCTTGTTGATCGCTGTCTCCGTCTTCCACCGCCAGAAGCGCTGCTGCTGCGCCTTAAAACGTTTGGTAATTTGATGTCCGCGCGATACCTGGACGGCTTCGATACTCGGCTTCACGGAAACCAGACCGGCCGGACGGCGTCAACGCGTTTCTGGATTTCGTTATTCGTTTCCGAGAGCAGGACGGATCGTGACGCTGGATGTTGAGGATCTCAGAGCCGAAAGCTTTTAGCACGTCGTAAACAAAAGATAATGCGAGTCGGACACGGGAAAAAAAAAAAACACCTGCTATCAAAACTACTACCTGGAAGCACCCGTGTCACATCGATCACGACGGTCACTAGGGTCTGCTAACTCAACTTTAAAAAAATAAAATTAATTTTTTTTAAATGAATACTTCCTATAATTGACGTGTAGCTCGTGACCGGTTTTTTATTTTGAGCCAGTGGCGTGCCGCGGCGTGGCGTGCACTCACAGACCGCAATGTTGCCGAAAACAGTTGCAGCCGGACACACACCTCGCATTGCATTATGCGGGCGCGATGGAAAAGGAAGGACCCCTTTTTGCGCTGATTGTTTGTCTGGCCTTCGCGGACCGCTGGCTGCTGGCGGTGCATCTTGAGATGGATTCGCAAAATGTTCACCTCAAGAGGATGTTGTTGTTGTTGTTGTTGTTGTTGTTGTTGTTGTTGAGGACGGCACAAGAATGATTCTCCTCTCCAGCACCACCGAGGGGCAGCGAATGTCGCAACCCATTCACACGCCGCTCCCATCACTCTGAGTGTGTGTGTGTGTGTGTGTGTGTGTGTGTGCGCGCGCGCGTGAATGATTAGGGCGGGCCAGGAATTTCTGCTCTCGCGGCATAAAAGTGGGAAAAGCGCAGAGGCGCGAATCGCAAAATGTCAGACGCCCCTTCCACACATAATGCGCCTTAACGGGACGGCGGCATTTGAGAAGCGGCGTACAAGCTTGCTTGGCTCTCTGCGTTCTTCTCCTGCTCCTTCTTCTCATCGTGATAGGCACACACACACACACACACACACACACACGGCATAAAGGCCGCATAAAGACATGATGAGGACCGCCGTGCTATGCAGGACGACGACGAGCGACGAGTGTTCCCAATCAATCAACATGCTGTGGATGGGTGGCATTGCTCGCCGTGGCCTCCGATAGTCGCACGGGGGGGATTGCAACAGGACGGCACTCTCACGCACTCACACACACACACGCACAGACAGACAGACCGACCCAAGTCGACATGAAACAGTAATACACCCGCCTGGCCCTGGCTCTGCGGCGTGTATCACAGCGCTGCCCTGTACAATACAATATCGTCTGCTTGCATGACAATGGCCGGCCGCCGTGTGTGACGAAGCGCAGTCCGACCGAAACACTTCCGAGAACGCCGAGTGTGTTTCCAGAACGCACTATTACTGTCCCTGCACCGTGAAGTAGCCCCCCCCCCCCTCCTTCTCTGCCGCCGCCATAGCGACCGAGGAGGGTGTGCGGCGCGGAATGAAGCTCGAGTCATAAACGTCACGCCTTGCGCTGCTTCGGGTGCCTGGCGCCGCCGAACTGTGAGGATTCCTTATGGCCGGGGACGTGGCGGGTTCGAGTCCCGGCAGCGGCATTCGTTTCGCGCGTCGAGGGAGGCCTTTGAAGGCAGCTAGCTGAATGGCCCGGCCGTGCGTCTTTCCCAAACAGTCCGCCAACGCACTGCTGGGTCGCACAGTGGGACGCAGTGCGGGCTTACAAGGCACGCTAGACCCGGTTCGGGCATTGCTTACTTTTCCTCATTCGTCCGAAGATCCAGTCGCGCGGCACGCAGCTCTTTACAGTGTAGTTCCAGGGCGCGCTGGAACTATGCTGGAGCCTTGGCTGCCTTGCCCGAGGGCGACCAGCGACCCAGTGCTCAATGCGTCCGCCCCGCCTTGGACCCGCCCCGCCCCGCCCCGCCGCGCCACGCCCCGGCCAGGCTGGGTCCAGCGTCGTGTTGCAACTAGGAAGCCGTGTCCGCGGCGGGACCATGGCGGCGCAAGCCCAATGCATGGACCAACTGCCAACAGCAAACTGCCAATAGCGAACTGCCAATAGTGCTCACATGGAAGCCACGCCCCGGCCGCTCCAGCTTTCGTTTTCCGATTTCATTCTCTCTCTATCTTTTCCGGGAAGAAAGGTCACCGGTTATTGTGCGGCCCGCCCTTGGCCATACACTACACTCTACACGAGTGCGGCTTATTGGCAGTAAAAACGTTATTCGCAGAACGACCCAATCCGGAGCGGCAACACGTGAAATGGAAAGCGCGCGTAACCACGCCGCTGTAACGCGCTGCAAAGAGTGTGAGTGCGTTTGTAAGCGGCTGACGTAAAGATATTTCGTCGCCCGCTGCACACTAGCCCGTCCATTCGGCCAGTTCGATGCTAGCAATTTTAACGACAGACGTATTACAAGTGTTTTCTACAGGGAAGAATGTGACCCCGGGGGCTATTCAAGAGTGTGGGTTTGAGCTGGTAGAGCGAACGCAGACAGACTGACAGACACACACACACACACACACACACACACACACACACACACACACACACACACACACACAAATCAAGCAATGGCAGCAATGTTGGTGGGATTATGCTGCATTCCGAGCTGGTCTGCGTGTGCCAGGCCTACCCCGCGCACTGTAGGCGCTCGGCGCGGTTTTTAAAAGTTTCGAAACGGTCAAAAGTAGGGGAGACGGCGAGGAAGAAGGGACGCAGGAAAGGGAAAGAGGATAACGCGTGGTGCAAGGAAGTCGGGGAGGAAGGAGAGGATACCGAAGGACGAACCACAATGGCGCACCGCCACGCAACGCGCGCCGAGGCTGAGGTAGGCAAATCCAGCCAGGCGGCCAGGCGGGCAGGCAGCCAGCCGATTGGTTGCAAACGGCCGGCCGGCCCACGAACACCGCGAAACGAGACGGTAGGCACGGCTAGAAAGAGAGATTATAAAGAGAGAAAAAGGATATCGCAGTCGGAACGGCGCCTGTCATTTGCGGTAGGCCGTCTGATCGGTGGGCAGTTTTAATTGTCGATCCAGTTGCTGCTCGCCGCCCCCGCCCGCCTGGCTGTAGTCTGGCTGGAGTCTGGCTGGAGTCTGGCTGGAGTCTGGCTGGAGTCTGCTTTGAGTCTGCTTTGAGTCTGGCTGGAGTCTGGCTGGAGTCTGCCTGGAGCCTGCCTGGAGTCTGCCTGGAGTCCTGTCTAGTCTGACCAGCCCGCGCGATGCAGTGCAGACGCTTCCCTCTGCGCATCACGTCCGCAGGAAGCGGCTTGGCAGGGAAGTCCGGGCAGGAAAAACAGAGCAGAAAGCCGATCACCGCGGCCGAGGCTTCGACCAACAACAACACGGCAGCCTTTGGTTTCGATCACGGCTGTACTTTGACATCTGATGAATGATGGATTGTTTATCGTGACGGGAGCAAGTAGTTGGCGCCTCCTGGAGGTCATGGTGGGTGTCAGGATGTCGCCCCAGTTCCGCCCTCTGCCCTCATCCTCGTCTCTGACGCAAGCCCTAGGAAGTCCTGCCGCCCTCCCTACGGACGCCGCGACGCCTCCACGCCGTGCATACTGAGGAGGATGAGATGCAGGGCGGGCCCGGCCCGTTCCGCGTCGCGATTTGCCCTCAATTACCATGCGTAGCCCTGCAGCAGGACCGGCGGGGACCCAGGGGGACCTGGGGGGACCCGGGGGCGTCCCAGTAGCCGTGCCCACACACACAGACAGACACCGCCTCTTACATGCTAGTGATTATGACGCAATGGTTCACGCTTTCTTAGCAGGCGCGGCTGGGCCCGGCTGTGGCCTACCTGTGGTCTGTGGCACGGTGGGGCTCGAGCCGCCTCACCTCCAAACACACTGGCCTAGACGGGCCCTAGTCCTGATTACCGGGCCTTAGGTAACGAGTAAACACGGCGGCTGCCATGCGGAATGTAAACCATGTATTTACCTGCGGACTGATTTATTTACTGACTACTTCCTGATTTATTTATTTTCTTCTCATTGATTTATTTATTCACTTACTGATAGATTTATTTACTTAAGGACCAACTGATGAATTAATTTACTTGCTGACTGACTGGCTGATTTGCTGACAAACGGACGAAGAAAACTCTTGCAACGGCAGTAATTCTAGGTCCGCGAATGGATCCTAGTCGTCATCTTTAAGCCGCCGACGGACATCCTGCCAAAAGGAGACATCGAAACTGGAGCTCCCTCGTCCTTCTTACACACCGAGCCTGTCGCCGGGCCCTGGCCAAAGGCCAAAGGGCCAAATCCGGAATTTCGTTAAGTTACGGGCCCCTGGTTTTCTGTCGAAACGTGGTGGCCTTCTTGGGGCCGATGGTGCGAGCGGCGCGCCGGGCCGAGCCGAGCCGAGCCGAGCCGAGCCGAGCCGAGCCAGTGTCGACAGCCGATACACCTTGACTATCAATCGGCCCTCGCCCTTCTCATTTCCGGTCCAACTGTTAATGAGAGCAGCACTGGAGCGAGACTGCAGCCTGCAACACTTCCCAATTACATCTGATAAGACAAGCCAGGCTTTGCAACCAGGCTTCCTGGATTCTTTTTCGCGCGGGATGTTGCCTTCATACACGCGGCGGCGTGAGGCGGTTGATGTTGTTGTTGTTGTTTTGCTCTTCTTTCGCGTCGTTGCGCAGGCCGTATCAGCGCCCTCTATCAACCGAGTCTTGCACGACTTTTAATAACAGTTAAGCCGTGAGAAGCTCGGCTTACCCTATCGCTTTAATTCGTCTTGATTTCTTTTCATTGCTCTTGCTTTTGTTTTTCGGTGAGCTCGATGCTCTAATCCCACAGTCATTGTCTCGTCCCGAGCGGAGCACGTTTCATTTACATGGCGCCAGTCTAGTCGTTTGGTCGCTGCGTCCCCCTCGCACCCACCGGCACAGAGTGCGACGGACCGACCTCCTGGATAAAAACGCCCCAAATTTGAGCCAAGCGCACACAGCGCCAATGCAACGTGCAAAAAAAGCACCTCTCTCTCATTGCGCGCCTTCGACCCGTTTTTGTTTTTTACGACAAGGCGGTGTATACAGCGCTGATGACCTCATCATTTTGCAGTGCACTGGGCGCCGCTCAACATGGGCTGCATTGCGAGATGGGAGCTTAAGAGAGCGAATAAAGAGCGCCCAAAAGCAGCAGGAGGGGGAGAAGAAACCGCCTGCGAGTCGCTTTTGACCTACACCTCAAGATAATAAAAAGACGTGTACTCTCTGCGGCCATGGGTTCGATACCGGCCACGGCCGC
>CM060101.1:11247483-11324166 GCA_030522485.1 Stenchaetothrips biformis
GGCCCTTCCGACACCGCGCTGTCTCTCTCTCTCTCTCTCTCTCTCTCTCTCTCTCTCTCTCTCTCTCTCTCTCTCTCTCTCTCTCTCTCTCTCTCTCTCTCCCGCTGGCGTCCAGACACTAACGCGGTGGGAGCGAGGAGGTGTGAAAGGGGGATCGGGGGAGTTGTTGTTATTGTCGTTATTGTGGCGGATACTGTATTGTTCCGATTGTTCAGACTGTACTGGTGATGATGATGATGATTGGGTTGGTGAGTCGTTCATAACGACTCATACTACCAAAAAAAAAAAAAAAAAAAAAAAAAATTAGTTTGCCGCTAGGGCTGTCTCACATTTTTCTCTCTTTATTTTTTTTTTTTTTTTTTTTTTAGAGTATGCCAGTACGCGTGGCACGCCTTTGTAACCAGTTTACTCATTTGAGACATGCTCGGACTGTCCGACACTTACCGACTGGCGCGCGCGAGCATAACTCCGTTTATCCGAGACATTCCCACCTCACCTCGGCATTCCGCTGGGCGCAGTAGTATTTGAACCCGGAACCGACCGGTGCGGTCAAACAAAAGAGTCTCTGACCGCACGCGCGCGCGCGCGGGCGGGCGGGCCGGCGGCGGCTGCAGCGTTTAAGACGGCCTGGGCAGGCGGCGTTCAGTCCTCCCCGCGTCCGTTTTGCAACTCAAATCAGCGCTGCGTGACCGGCGCGACCGCACAGTGTGCCGCACACGCACGCGCTGCGTCCGCAATGCGCCGCAAGGCCGGCTTTTGCCCTTTCGCCTCACCTAACCTGGACCGGGCCGTGATAACCTGCGTGCGGGGATCACGGCGCCGCACAGTGGGCCGGCTGAGACTCATCCACGGGCTGGCACTACTCACTCCCGCCGAGAGGGTTCCGAACCTCCAGGCAGTTTCTCAACACCGTCGCTGTTTGAGTCACCGAGTCCCCCTGCCTGCCGGCGAGGCCAAGCCACTGCGCCAGTCAAACTGCGCGCTAAAAAAAAAAAAAAGAAGAAAAAACAAAACTGCCTGGCTTTTGGTTTTCCTATAGACGGCGACCGCCTTGGAGACCGCCAGCCCGTTGCGCCTGCGCGTCTGACGGGACTGCCTATCCTGAGTCCCGCAGGCGCTTCGCCCAAAATGCCAACTTGACAAAATAAAAAAAAAATAAAAATAAAAATTCAAGCACTGGTACATGGCAGCCGATAGGAACGTTTTGCAGAGAGGTTTCTAAATTTGATTTCCTAATTTTGCTACCCTGAGCGCAACAGTCTAACGCACGCCGTTTCCGAGTTGCGGCGCCGGGCTTCTCTTTCTGTGAGGTTGGCAGGGGAGGCCGTCCCGTCAGACCAGACAAAACGCTCATGCTAATTCCCGCCAAAATTCAGACTTGCACGCCGGCGTGCGCCTTGCGCTGTGCTCGCGGAGCGCGAGATGCGACCTTTGTCTTCTGCTGATACATACGCAAACGCCCAAACAAAAGGCACTCCCACTTTCAGAGGGAAAGGTCAAGATCGACAGAGGGCTGCGACTCTCGAACTCGAAATCAGCGATTGTCAGAACCTTGGGTCCTTCCAAATCACCGACGTGTGTTTACTCACGCCGTCTCTCTCGCATTCGTGGGTGCGAGAGAGCCCGGGCGGTCTGCAGTGCATTGCCTTGAATGCACCTCGAAAGCTGTACTGCCCGGCCGACTGCAGGCACTGCAGGCACGGACCGCAGGGAAAATGACTTTCGGTTCCGTTGCCTGGACTGGGCTTTTGTTTACAAGTTAACTGTCGTCTGCTGCGTCAGCCAGGCACCGCCTTGCTTGCCGCGCTTCCGAGCGCCGAATTTCACGTTCCGAACCCCGTAAGGTTAAGAAGGCGTCGTGCGGCGGGGCAGGGCCGGCAGGGCAGAGCGGCCAAGCCGGCAAAACACAATAAAATCCGGTGACGCTGCGCTTCGTGGCGACGGCCTGCCATTCCGAACAGCAGCGCTTTCGTCGCTCTGTCTCTCTCGCGGACCGCTCCGTGTGGGTGCGAGGGAGACAGAGCGGGGCCGGCGCGCCGGCGACGTCGTGCACTTCCATACCGGCACCGTCCTTGCGTTCAAGGGCCTTAAAGGCGCGGCGTGGCGCGGCGCGGCGCCGCCAAACAGTTAGTGGAAATCGTGATAGGCACACGCCCCGCGCGGCGAGACTGGCCGTGCTGGCGGTGGCGCACGCCGTGGTGCTGGCCGGGCCGTCCAGCCTCCCGCAGTGCAGTCGATGCGACGCGGGAGGTGTGTTTACTTCCGCCATTTCGATGCACACACACACACACACACACCCCACCTGCCGTTTGCAATTTCCATCCAGCGGCGTGGCGGTGCATGGTGTCTCCATGAGAGCCATCACCAGGGGCGCCACGGGGCCCCACGGGGGGCGCGGTCAGGAGGCGGTGGCTGCCGGGCACGGCCCTTGACACCGAGGGACCGTGGGGGCGCCCTCCTCCGGCGTGACCTCCGCCACGACTCACTTGGCGACGCCGCGGCGCGCTAATGACCCGTCATCAGCCGCCAATTGTTTGGATTTTGCCGCCAAGCCGCGCGCAGACGAGACTCGAACGAGACTCGAACGAGGCGAGGCGCTCCGCGACGCGTTCGGAGCGCGCTGCGCTCGCGGCAAACGGGGCGCATCCGTCTCTCTCGCAGCCCTGCGTGCGTCATCCTCCGTGAGTGCGAGAGAGACAGAGCGACGGAACGGCCCTGCGGGATCCGATGGCTGGAAGTCACAGCGAGGTCACTTCGTCATCGAATGGACCACGAGCAGTCGCGTTCATCAAACTTCGGACTTGGGACCCATCGACGCAAACTCGCGAAAAGGCGGGGTAAAGACGCGGGCACCTTGCCGAACACGTGTTGGGCTCCGCGGTCCTCAAACACGACCCGGATGGAGCGCACGGGGGTGCCGATGGAATCCTCGCTCCATGTCAATGGACTTTGTCAAGCAGCTAATCAAGGCACCCCAGCAATGAGTCGATTGTTGCAGGCACGCAACAAAGTGACGCCAGCGCGACTGGCGGCGATCTTCGGAACCCCGACGTTCGTCCGGCCAGAGGCCCCGGAGGCGGCCTGAGGACGCTCCTGTCATGGAAGTGCACACACGCACTCAACGCGACGAGGCGTGGCGGCCGCTTCCGTCTCTCTCGCACTCGCGGGTCGGGCCGCAGGGAGCGAGAGAGACAGAGCGACTGTTCGCAACGCCGCGGCACTGAAAGGACCGCCGCCGCCCTTGGGGGACGACGCGACGACGCGCTGCCCGGAGGTCCTTGATTTGTTCCTGTTCTTTGTTGCCTCCTGATTCTCTTTCTCCTTCTCTTTCGTTCCTCCTCATTGTAGTCGCGCGTTGCGTGCGATACGTCTGTCACGTCCAGGACCATTGTTGCCAATTTTCGGCTCCACCGCGCCCACGCACGAGGACTACCACGCGCCGTCGCCGTTTTTTTTTGTTTTTTTTTTTTTTTCGTCCTTCCCCGACTCACTATCGGCCCCGGGGCGGCCCGCGGGGAGCGAGAGGGACAGACTGCCGGGCCCTGCGTCCGCGGCACGGGATTCAGCAAGGCCGAACACGTAGCCGCCTCGCGTGTTCAAGTCTCCAAGGGTCGTGCCGCAAATCGGTCGCGGCGTCATTGTTGTAGTTGGCAGTCTTGGCCCGGAACGGAACGGCGCCAAGCCAAGGCGGGTACGGTGCGCAGAGCGTCACCCCGGACGTTGCCGATGACCCTTGACCCTCCGCCACCACGCCCGGGCCGGCGGCTCCGACCGCAGAGTCTCTCTCTCTCTCTCTCGCACACTCCACTGGGGCCGGACTGCCGGAGTGCGAGGGAGACAGACGACTCCGGTGTCACGGCCGATCAGCTGCTCGTCCGCCCGGCGGGGGCCGCGGAAGTGACAACGCGAAGGGCCCCGTGTGGGGCCACGCCGTCCAGAAATGACGTAACGCGGCGCGCATCCTTGGGCCGCCCAGGCCAGCCTAGGCCGGCCGGCCGGCGCTGCCGACGGCCTGCATCGGTCCAGCGCGCAGCCGCAGGTTCATGACAAGGCCGCTCTCCTCTTTGCCACGAGGTTGTCGCCCTGATGACCTTGCCCCCCCCCCTCCCCCTTTTTCCGGCTGCCGAAACGAAATAAAATGTTTTGTGAAGTGCTCATAACGAATGCGCGCGGAAAGACGTTATAAGAATACGCTTCCGGTGAGGCAGCGAGGTGGACTTCCCCTCGCGCGGCACGCGTTGCCTGTTGCCTACCCGGCCGGCGAGGCAACGGGCCGAAGGGTTGCCTAGTTGCCGGCGCCGCCGAGCCCTCCGAGGGTGTCCTCCTCCCTACCGCCGATGAGTTGCCTACCTTACCGCGCGGTGTTGGATCACTGCAAAGTCTGAAAAGCTACCGCCAGTCTACTGCTGCTGGGACTACAGTCTACAAACATATACCACATTGAGATATGAAATTTATTTTGGCATTTTACAGGCTGATAATTTATGTTACAGTTTATTAAGATAAATATTTTAATAATATATAAATTATGATTTATTAATTATCCTGGGCTGCCTGATGAACAAGTTGTCTGATTTTGTGCGGGAGAAGTTCAACCATTTCCTTGCAGACAGGTAGTTCCAAAGCGACTTCCTTTTCTGCCTCAGGATTGACAGCACAGTAGTCGACAATGAACTAAAAAAATTAGAATAATCAGTGGAAAATCTTGAAGTGATATACTTTGTTTTTTCATAATGCTTGTAAACCCACCTTGAAACTTGCTAAACTTTTCCTATTGTTCTCTACCTTTTGTTCTCCATCACATGTAATAAGCCGGGCAAACAACCTGCCCCTGAAAAAGTGACAGCTGAGGACAGGCCGCACAAATTCTGGCTCCAGCTTAATCTCCTTAATGCTAGAACTGGAAAAAAAATATGATTAAAATTAGTTTGCCAAGTACAACTAAGATGTACGTAAAATATTCAATCTTTCAATAATAAAAAGAATGGCTTACCCATCACTGTACACGGACGATAAAAAATATCCAAAATTGTCAATACTCTTTTGAGTCAACGAGTTTAGTTTGCTGAGCACATGAGGATCGGGCATAGTTTTATCATGGTTCTCATCTCTAATTTTTCCTATCTTAAGATGAAGCATTTCAAAATAAGTTTGCCCTAACTCATACCACATTTGCCGACATAGTACCAAGTAGCACTGGTGATTCAGTGATGAGAGCAGATGTTCTAGCATGTCCACCCGTCGCTTGTGCATTCGACATTGCCTGTAGAGTAGCAAGGATAGGTCAGTAAGAATTAAAAACAATCACCCACACATAAAATCCGAGACTCCTACCTTTTCTCATCAGCTTCAAAGAATGCAAGGACCTGGAAAAGTGCACTGCTATCCTGGGTGATTCTCACAAAATCAGATGCATGCTCATTCAATGTGTAATACTCTTTGGCATCTTCCAGCCACTGCTTGGTGAAGTGGAAAACGGGAAGGGCGTCTTCGTAGTCCAGTACAAACTTATCACAGACCTGATTTTCATAAGTCGGTATTTCTAAAGTTGAGAAGAGAAGGCCACTAATGTCATCTGTAGCAAGGATCAGGGTGATTAAAAATAAAGGAGTTAATAAAAAAAATTATTGAATGACTTGAAAATTAGTTAAATGTACCCAGAGATGTTGTTGTTTGATCAGGTGCTAGCTGCTTGGCCAGATCAGTTGTTGGGCTCTCTGTATCATCATTTTCATCAGCTCGAGCCATGAGCCTTTCTTTTGATGATTCTAAAAGTAAAAGTCCATACTTGGCCCAGCATCGAGCAACATCTGCACTACGGTGCTTATATCTTTCTTTCCTAGAAAAAAGAGTTAATGCAATACTTACAGACCAAACAAGGTCCCTAAAATAAGAAAGAGATCGAATGAACATAGCATGGATTTACTTTGCTTCCTCCTCCTCAGAAGAGCCTTCCAAGCATTTTATTTGCTCATCAAAATATTTCTCCAGTACATAGGAAGATGCAGCAAGGTGATGCCTTGCTTGTTTAAAACCATTACGAGTCATAAAGAATTGAGACAGTGTGGCGGCGTTCAAGGCCCACTCAATGGGATCGTAATCTTTGCTTTCAAGCTGCCTCTTCAGAGTGTTGTGACAGTAGACTGCGGAACGAAGTTCATCTTTCAATGTACCATAGATCTGTAAAACATACCATTTAGTTAAAGGACAGTTACTTTACCACTTATGGGATCAATCCAGGCTCTAAGAAATTTTAACACACTTGAGCTAAATAATAGAGTGTAAGAGTATGACTTTTTTCCAAATCACTTTCGGCTTTGGAACGAGGAGATGTCAGATCAGATTTATCAGCTTTGAAAAGATCTTGAACACGAAAAGCTTCAGGAGGATCATCTTGTTCTGTGAATTCTTTATAAAGACATTCAGCTTCTTCCAAGTATTGTTTGGATTTTTCAGGCTGCTCTAACATTGAATAAAGCACTCCTAAGTGGTTGAGCGCATTAATCCTCAGAATGACAAAGCGAGGATGCAAAGGCTTTTCTTTTGTGATATCCAAAACATTTTTGAGTTCCTGTGCGCTTGCTGACAAGGTCTCCGTCTCATAAGATATCACACCCAGGCCCAGCCAGACAGCGGCAAGCATGCCGGGAAGTATCTCACTGGCATCGCCGTCATGAAAACTGTCCATCAGAGTGATTACGTCGGTTTTTATTTGTGAGAGAACTTCAGCGGCAGCATATTTAGATCTATAGGGTTCAGTTTCTGGATCTTTCTGGGCAAGCAGTTCTTCGACTTTTTCGTATTTCTCTTGAATCTCCATTAAATAATTGACTTTGATGTCAACCATGGTTTTAGTCTGAAACATTTGAAAGACAAACATGCATCGAACATTTACGAAAAGTGATGTACCTTGAGAACGGAGCAAAACTAACAGTTTCCGCGATTCAGTCCGCGACGGCAGAAGGCAATAGCGACAAATATAAACAAAATAAATTAAGACAAATCGATTAGATGGTTATTTCTTTCCTGCTTCGAGCAGACTCTCTGTCGTCTGCAAGTATGAGAAAGTTGTCTTTGGGTTAGAGGTTAGAAATGTTAAGGTTTTAGTTTCAACGAGGATTTAAAACTTATTATTCCATGTCTCCCAGATGGACCCAAAATCATGGATAAAACGCCAAGCAATATTTCTAGCAGCGCACCATTGAAAAAATTGTTTTCGTTCAGTTCTCGTGGCTTAGCGGCGGCGTTCGTGGGAGGCTCACTCTGTGTTGGGTCTTTTATTCTAGCAACAAATACCGTGGTTCTAGACTGGAATAAAGCATTTCTACGAGTCAGAAGGTATCTTAGTCTTCCTCGAATTTTAATTTACCTTTTCATCACAGTTTCATCAACAGTTCTTTTTTATTTTAGGAACAATGCTGTCGTTGAACCAGCACCCAAGTTGAAAACTCTTCTCGACAAGGTTGCAACTGATCTGAAACTGTCCGATTCAGAAAGGAAATCTGTAAAACTGTTTACCACTCAATCAGATATTGTTGACGTCTTCGGAACTGTAGTATTTCCTCATGGCGTACTTTTGGGAGTACCAGAAACGGCTAATGCAGAGAGTGCTGCAGATTTCCCTCTGGAAATAAGATGGGTAAAATTGAATGTTTTTAAATAAACGGCATCTATTTTTTTCTTGGATATATCAACATTCGTGGCTGACATAAGACTTTTTTCCAGGGAAACGAAACAAAGACAAAGAAAATCATCAATAAAATTGAGAAGCTAAAAGAAGCATCAGTTCTCAGTGACACTGCGAAGCTCTTTGTTATTGCCGAAGGACTGGTGTTGGCTAGGGACCCTAATCATTTTGTTGTCCCAGCACTTTCTGCATCTCTTTGTATCATAACAAGTTTTGTACAGGGATTGTTACTTTCTCTGGGGGCCACTATCAAAGCGCTTCCTCATTTTCAAGGTCCTGTTTACGCTGTATCTCTTGTAATGTGGGGCGCAATTGCTGTATTTGTAACAGGGCAACATAATGAACTTAAGTTGAGAGAAGAAATGGGTCATCTCAGCAAGGAATATGTTGATGGAGGTGTTGAATTTTATAGTAAGTTGCAACAGAGACTACAGCTTAAAAAGGATTTATGTGGAGAAGAAGTATTAAATTTTATTGGAAGTTACTATCTTGTTGAAATTGTTGACAACAGATTGTCTACATTGAGAAAACTTCAGTCAAAGTTTACATGGGCTTCTTAGCCTGTAAACTTGAGCTCCTGTGGATGTAGTCCATTAAATGAAGTGGAAAAAATAGGACAAATAAAATTTCTTTCCATGTTTTCACAGTAATTTTATTTTTCAAATAAGGAAGGGGCAGGGAGGGGGGGTATAAACGAGGTGGTTAAATTTTGTAAAACAAATCACAGCAAAGAAGAAATAACATAGCTTCCTACTAAAAACAAATTTATAAGCTACAACAAAAGGAACCACACATTAGTAAAGCTGTGACTGACAAAAAACTTCATCACGCTGATGTAAAAGATAACAATAATTAAACTAAACGACTCACAATGGCAAGGACGTAACAAGTTGAAACTGTCTTTAGATTGCTCCATTTTTACATATTTCTCAAGTCTTACCTGCCATAGTCATAAATATCACACAAATATCAAAGAAAAATTCTTTTCAAAAGAAAGATTTATATTTATGAATGAACAAAGGCCTCTCCAATCACAGATGTCAAAATGGATAAAAGGGATGAATCCGAGTAGCACTTTTGGGATGCTGTAAAGCAAAGTAATGAAAAGCAGCACATAAATTAAAGTCACTGCATGAGTGCACTTAAGATCTCATACAAGCAAGTCATGGAATGTATAAATCCAAAATGAGGAACCGTCTCTCTTCACATAAAGAAAAGTCCAGTACACTTTGAACTGTCCCGAAATAAACTTGCTTCATAGAAATCTGTGTGTAGCTCAACATAAATTTAGATGCAGCCATAAAAATTAAACAGAATGCAAAGGGTGAGACAAAAATACTGATATCAAAATTGAAAAAAGATTAAATTTTCATTTCAGTATTTCTTGACAAAGTTTGACAGACTTTCCACAGCTACTGTCTATGAGCAAATGAATGTCAAAAAGCTTGCAGAAAAATAACAACACAAACAATCCATGAGTAAAATTTTTCAGTCAACCGTCTTTAGAAGAAATTTCTAAACAATAAATGAGAATCAGTACGTATTTTACATTACACACACACACATATATATATATATATAAATAAATATATATTAATGTGTGAACAAAGACAAATAATTTTACTGTGATGCACTAATGGGTATTGCACTTATTTCAATTAAGCTACTTAACCTACATACCATACATGACAGTGGAAATAAATGTTTTGAACAACATTGCACTTATCTAAGTTAAATCCAGTATAAAATAAGGGGCAGTGGTTCTATGCAAACTATATTGCACTAAAGAAAAAAGGTACCACAAGGTTACCATGGCCAAGCAAATGTTCTGAGTTCATGCACATTAAGTTCAGAAAATTTAAAAAGTAGAATCATTCACATCGCCATTGTCAGCTACAGTATTTATTTGATATGGCACTGATGAGAACATTGTTGGTATACATACTTCAAGAACACCATCTTTCTCTAGTTCACTAAAGTCCAAATTTTGAATTGAACCTGGCAAAGAGGGAGCATTCCCACTCATAATG
Source organism: Stenchaetothrips biformis (assembly GCA_030522485.1). Classification (NCBI taxonomy): domain Eukaryota; kingdom Metazoa; phylum Arthropoda; class Insecta; order Thysanoptera; family Thripidae; genus Stenchaetothrips; species Stenchaetothrips biformis. The sequence continues at coordinate 11,257,201 of CM060101.1, forward strand.
CAGTCATCATACAGAGAAAACCTTGTAGCAAATCCTCTTCCTCGATTTCTCCGTACCGATGCAGGAACATCCCCAGGAGTTTTGACTCTTAAAGTTGGGTCTTTGAGTTTCCAATCAGCTGAAGAACTAGCAAATAAATCCTGGCATTCAACACTAAGACGCTTTCTGCTGGCGTTTCCAGATGGGGTTTTTGCCCTCATGCGAGGAAGTGATAATGTTGTAGGTCTCAGCGCAGGGCTTAAAGTTACAGCTGCCATATTCTGCGATGACTCACTCTTGTCCCCATCTGCATCAAGGACTGTGGTGATGACCCCTCTGGGTTTGTTAAGCTGCACCTGTGTCTCTCTTCCAGGAGGGAGGTTGAGTCTCCCATCAGTTCCCTCTGGCCCACTAACCTTCCACGTTTCATCTTTAGTTACGTTTGTAACTTTCTTCTTCGACTCAAATAATTTGCGTAGTCCGCCAGTCCACTGTAAAAACTTCGGGTGCTTGGGAGGAGAGTCCTCTGTATTGGCTTGCTGTGAACTACATACCACATTCTGCACATATGGAATAGGTGTGATGGGTCGCAGGGCTGAGTTTGTATTCAACTGTGGTTGGTGCTGGGTTTGATTGAGGAAATCATTTGACACCAATGCTTGTGTATCTGCACAACTGCCGGTCGAAGGACAAGGCCCTTGGGGAGTGTGCTTTGACGAACGATCTACCAATACACTTCCTTGCCGGCTTAGCTCCTCTTCAGACGCAGCTGGAGGCATGAGATTACGCTCCATGCAAGGGTTTCTTCCCTGGTAAGGTTGAAGAGGTCCTTTTGGCCAGCTTTTATCTGAAAATACATGCAGAAAGTTACCATAGACATTCAGAAAGATGTGTCAAACATATTGAAAGCATCCAACTTACTCAGCATATACTCAGGAGGATCTGAAGGGGACAATGTCAGCAGGGTTTCAACTGTCCCTTCTGACACGGTTGACTCCTGAGTATCTTTCTGGCTTGAGTAAGATCTCATTGAGCCTCCTGAGGGGGCAATGAAAAGAAATGAAACATTAAAGGCTCCATGGATTATCTTCTTTTAGAAAAACCATCAATAACTGAAGGTATGAAGTACACTGTATGTACCTGTGTCATCAGTTGAGTCCACAATAAGCCGCTGAGTGTCAAAGGTATTTGTGTTGTTGGTAATAGAATTATTAATTGTGCTACGGTTGACATTAAATGATAGTCCTTGAGTTGGGTTTAGGGTAGGGCTCAAACCAGAAGTAAACAAACACGCTGAAATTAATACAGAACAAATATTTAAGATGTTTTGCTTATGAGTGACATGTAAGGCATTTTAACAGAGAAGTACTCACATTTCTGCCGTTCCCAAAGAACTGGCAGCTCTAAGAACCGTTCTTCAACACACAGAGCAGTTAATCGGGCTTCAGCATCCTGGTCCCAACAGTCTTCCATAGTTTCACGAACCAACTTAATTGCAGTTGAATCTTTCCACGTTTCAGGGAAAAGTGGCCTAGCTTTGTGGCGAACAATCAGCACTTGCATTTGCTCAAAGGTAGGATGATGACCTGAAATTTTAATAATTGAGAAGATGTGAAAGAGCGAGCCAAAATTATGTTGGTATGGGATAACAGTGACCTGCAAAATTACCTATTTCGGATTCAAATGGCATACGATATGGTGGAACTTCAGATCCAGTTTGATACAAATCAGAGCACCGACAAGACAACTCCCAAACTACCAGACCAAGAGCATACACATCTATTTGCTTCAGAGATGATTCACAATCCCTCAAATTTACAGCTCCCTCCAATACTTCAGGAGCCATGTATCTCATAGTTCCAACCTTTAAATTAAACACAGAAAAAATAAAAAACAATGAACACAACACTACTAATGCTGCTTTCACCCGTTAAAAATCAAAACCAAGATATTTACATCATTTATAGACTTTGTCTCTGCGTGCTGCTCCTCTCCATTTTGATAATACTTAGATCCAACAATCTTCATAGCAAATCCAAGATCACACAAGGCACATGACAGGTCAGCATTGACCAAAATGTTCCTTGTGTTTAAATCTCTGTGGCTTACACACGGTTTTTCTTTGTCTGAAAGTTTAAGATAAGATAGAAACAAATATTTAGAACCAATGCAAGTCAGATTTCAAATTTTGAATGAAAAAACACAACATACCTCCTTTGCGCATGTCAGTGTGAAGATGTGCCAGACCTTTGGCAATAGAGAGAGCCATACGACAAAATGTTGGCCAGTCAACTGTATTTGAACGTAAGAAATCTTGCAAGCAACCATTGGGAGAATGAGACAAAACCAATAAATACTCTGGGCTTCCATCCATACTAGGCCTCTCATCACATCCTGTAATAAATTTTGATGATGGTTGAAGAAAGTATTGCGCCATTGCTTAATCTGCTGTCAGAGAAAACTGAAACTTACCATAGTACTTAAGGAGAGACTGGCACTCGGACATGAATGGCAAACAATAAATATCTCTCTCATTCAAAAAGTAAGTACGATAATGAGGGGGGAAGACTTTCACAGCCACTTCATGCTCTCCAACTGTCGCTCGCCACACACAGCCATACCTCCCCTGGCCTAGAAACAAATAATGGGAGTTCCATAAAATATTCTTTGGTACATTGATGATAAACAACTTGATCAAAACATATACCTAAGATGTTCAAGAATTTAATCTTATCTCCAGTGTAGCAACCTAATATTTGACCATATCCTTGTCCGGGCCCATGGCCATTCTCCATCAGACGCACTGAATCCGGCTCAGGTTTCTGAGATCTCCGCATGCCAAAGCCTTGCCAGAAACAGTACAGTGCGACAAGAAGTAACGATCCAACACAAACTGTAACCAATACACTCATTCCGACCACCAGTGTAGCCCTTCCTGATTCATGGGCTGCTTTTAAAGGGGTGTCTTCCAGTTCTTCAACTTCATTGTCATCTTCTTCTTCAAGGAAAGTGTCTGTTATATTTGCATTGCATAGGTCTCCAATACAACAGCAGAAACGCATTTTTTGGTTCTTATGGCGGCGTCTCCTCAAAGGCACACAGGCAGTGCGAGCACAATCTTGCTTGCCTGAGCTTTCCCAACAACCTGAAATCCACCAAATTGAAATCACACTTTCACATGTGGTAAAATAAGAACACAAAAAACAGGTGATAAAAAGGCAACCTTGTTTAATAACTTTGGTTTCATTGGTAACTGGGTCATCCATAATGGCTGTGTAACATGAGGTTGGACACCTTATGTGCTGCAGATCAGAGGATCCCTACATTCAGACAAAAATAAATTGTAGAAGGAGTATAATTACTTCAGAGAGAAGAATAATGGAAAATTTTTGGTGAAATGTTCAGTTACAATCCTACCTCCACTTCTTCTTTACCCCCATCTTTTGAGACATCAGTAATCGATTCGCTGTTACCCACAGTGCTCTTTTCATAGAATGCACAGAGATGCTGTTCTTGTTTCGGTTCATTTGCTGTGTGAAATCCTGAAAAACCAATTCAAATGTCATACGATTGATAAAAGAAAAAGTGCAGACTTCAAGGTCGATAAGTGGCTGTTGCAGTAAATGTGAAACTGCCTACGATGCAGAATATGGGGGAAATAAAACAATGTGTACTAGTGATAAAAAAATGGTGACCTTGCAAAATGTGCCACGTGAACTTTCCACCCCATAAGTCAGTATGTTATGCACTGACGGGTTTATTAAGTTGTTACTTCAATAACTTAAAGATACACATCAATTAAGAGAACAAAGACAACTTACCTTCTGCTAGGAAAATTATTGAGAGCAAAAATGAAAGGATTCTCAGCCAACTCATGATTTTTGACATAAATATTTTCTTGCAGCACCAAAAGATCAAGTCATCAGCATTCTACAAAGTCAGGTACTCGCTACCATTATGAATTGTTCCTCCAATCCAGTTTGACAGTTTGGAAGACAATCCTAACCTGCAGGCACAAAACAGGGTACACACTTAAATTAATACATTACATGCACCGATACTGAATTCGCTAGTTTCTTGGAGCTTTCGGAGTACGAAACCCAAGTTTAAACATTGCAAACTAAAGCATAAATTAATGAAGAAGAAATATCGTACGCACTTCATTGAACACCATAATAAATGCATACACAGCACAGCAGACGAAACTCACAACATTTTATTGATATTAAGGACCAGGCACAAAAATGGGCTCTAAAAACTCGGATACCCAAACAAAGATTAGTCCTCGAAATTTTTTTTAACTTTGACGAAAACACCGATGAATTTATGTCAGCGAAGAAACGCATAAAAAGGTGTTGAAATAGGCGCTGCACTGAAAGGCTTAATACTTGAAGCCAGGAAACATGTTTTGCTCTCACCTTTCTGGCAGCACCGGGCTTCTGATGAGGCCTCACAACTAAAGCCAACCCAGGCAGAGTGTTTTATCAGCCATTTCGCGCACAAAAACAAGGGTTTTGGTGTGTTTTTCCAGAGAAAAGCTCAACTCGGCTTGTTGGAGGGTGGGGTGCGGGCGGGCGGGAGCGACGCCAACCAAAACCAAAGGCCCCAAAGGGGTGCGAAGGGACAAGGGGGAGGGGGCTGGGAGGGGGCGCCAGACAGCAGACAGTCTCGCCGGTCACGTGACGTCTGGGTACCCCTCCCCCTCCCCCCTGTCTCGACGCCCCTTACCCCTTCCCTCGGCCCTTGTACCAGGCCTCTCTCTCTCTCTCTCTCTCTCTCTCTCTCTCTCTCTCTCTCTCTCTCTCTCTCCCTCCCTCTCTCTGCATCAGCACCACGCAGCGCCATCGGTGTGCAGCGAGGACAGTGTACACTTCGCCGGAATCCAGGGCTGCTTCTGTTTTTGCAGCGTTGCTTGCCACCGGCGCAGTTCTTGCAGCACAGCGAGGCATCGTGTTGTTGTCTCACGAGCAAGTCTCGTATCGTCAGGAACGGGGGAAGGCGGCATCTCAATGGAGGATGAGATCTACCGTCCACGGCAAATTATGCAATGTGACCCAATAAATGGAGACAACATTGGATACCACGGCCCAAGTGTGACACTGAAGACAATAGGCCACTGCCGTTATCAAGAAATCTAATGACTGTCAAAAGGATAAGGAGGAGGGACATAAAAAAAACAACAAAGACAGATTTTTTGATTTTTTTATAAGTTTCATTTAATACCACAAAAAAAAAAAAAGATGAAATAATCCACATTTTCCAGCCAAGCTGCCTCTTTGCTTAAGGGAACTTACCCCTACAACGCTTCCTGAACCAAATCTGATGTAAGTAATGGCAAATGTTGACATACAACAATGCAAAAACATTCCACACCAGATGCAGTTCATAATCATTACACTAACACTATGATTAATAATTAATATCATAAAACCCCAATAAAATAACCATTCCACCTTGATTCTTAAAATTACCCAATCAAACGTGATAAGATGAATGCAATTGATAAACATTCAGAAAAGCAACATAGTTGATGAGAAAATTCCAGACACTGATAAAACAAATTTCAGAAAACAATCAAGGTTTATACATCTTGGACAATTGAGTGCAATTTTACCAAATCCAACTCTGATATTCAAAAGCAGAAGTTGGATTTTTTGACACTTTTATAGCAAAGATAATGTTTTAAAAAACATGAAGTGTTGACCATCATTTTACCCCAACAAATACAATCCACAAACAAAGCAAAATGGACATTAGTCAATTCATTAACAAGAGAAATTGAACTAAGTCATAATAATGAAATTCATATGTAATACCCTGCATTTAATTAGGATGATACAACATCAAGAAAAATTCATTTCATTGCCAGTCTTGAATTAAGTACATACAAAATTACTTAAGTACAAGAATGAACTAGGTGCAGCCTTTCTTGCAAGATACAAGAAAAACTAAATTTTGATGGAATACAGCCCACTGACATAAAAGCTACAGCAGAAAAATTAATTAGTCAAAAACATTAAATGAAATGGTCAACACATGAATGTCATTTGACAAGCTCTGTAATAATTGATACATGTGAAACCCCATGATCATATTATATTTGTAGAACTACAGTACTTCACACCCAAGTATTATGGAAATAAAAGTTGAAAAAAATTGGCAATTAAAAATTTGTGACAAGACGTCACTTTTAGGTCCCAAGAGTTGGAATAAAAATTCAAACCAGACAAAATGCTGGTAAGAAGTTGAAAAAGTAACATTTTTAAACTAAAATATATTCAGGCTTCTTTTTTTTTTTTTTTTTCCTTTTTCAATTTTTTGATCAGTTGTCAAGTCTTAAACCGGGCCCACCAGAAGGACAGTGTGAGCTAATCCATGGGACCAACTTGGACGAATTCAATGAACATGGGGGAGGTGCCGGTCAGGTCCGAGGAATCCACCACAGAGGCGCGGCGACACATGATGGGCGGGGACATGTACGGAGACATGTCGTGGTCGGACAGGTCGTGGTCGCGGTCCTCGGAGCCCTTCGAGTCCAGAGATGTGCGGGACATGGACAGGTCCGGGCGAGCGCCGGCCAGCGACAGGCGACGCGCGACGCGAGCCACCTCGGCGATGGGGGCGGCGCCGCCCAGGTCCAGGCCCATGCACAGGTTGGCCGGGGTGTTGCCCTCCACGAAGTGCTCGGGGGACATCGGCAGGCGGTCTTTCAACAACATCCTGGAGGGAGAGACAGGAACAAGTTAGTTTGCTTTCTGTTCGAATGCTGCGGTCAATGGAGCAGCTCCATCAAGTTCGACGACAACTCACCATGCAGCATGAGTTGACACGGTGTGAACCTTAGGCACGGGGAAACCATTGAAGGGACTCGCGACAGGCAAAGAGTAGGCACCCAAGTTTTGGTAGATGATCCAGCTGCCCAAGTCCATCAGAGGAAGCAGAACATTCTCTTGAACCTTGTCAATGCCGTCACAAGTTGGGCCCCACACAGATGAAGGAATCAGTTTGCCTTTGGGTGTCTGAAAGACACAATTGAAATGTTAATCAACCATAGAAGCACCTTAACTGCATGTTTACTTTATAAATCATGTGAACTTACTTCCAGTGGCACACCATGGAAAACAGCATCCTCATACAGCTTGGCATTGAATGAGCCGTACACACCATCATTGATGTAATACATGACACTGGTGATATCGCCCTCTTGGGACCGGATCTCTCGTTTGGAATGAATGTTTGTGGCCAGAGTAAAGGCGGAGCAGACAAAGTACCTGCCAGGCTCTGCAATCACTTGGATCTCAGGAGATGCGAAAAGCTCGTCTAAAGATTTGTTGATGACATCTGCACACTGTAATGGATCAATGACTGTGAGTTAGAAAACTAAAATTTCAACAAACATTTCTTACTAATTTGAGTGATCAATAAATACCTCCGAAAAGTTGGTATTGTTGTCTCCAGGGAAGCCACCACCAATGTCCAGCAGGGTCATATGGAAGCCCAGGCCAGTGCCAAAATCAAAGAGATCCCTAGCAAGAGAGATAGCTCTACGGAAAGCAGCAGGTTCGCGGCATCCAGAACCAACATGGAAGCTCACACCAACAACGTTCAATCCAAGATCACGAGCAAGGGTCAATAGGTTGGGACCCTCAGAGACAGGATCACATCCGTATTTGATTCCAAGCTGAGAGCATGAGGATGAAGCATCGCAGCGCATGCGCAACACCAAACTGAAATGGAGAATGAATCAGTCAATAAGGAATTCAAGACAACAAATTAACTGATCCACCTTAAAAAACAGCTTCAACTTACTTGCATGTTGGGTGGAGGCTCTTCATTTTGTGCAGCTCAGTGACATTGTCAAAAGTTGTAAGGTTGACTCCCAAGGCAGCAGCATGGCGAATATGAGAAGCAGGTTTACAGGGATGAGCAAAGATGATACGATTGGGATCTACTTCCAGGTCCAAAATTTTGTTGATTTCACCCTGATGAACCAAACAAGTAGAATCACAAAATTAGGTAACTGCAAAATTTAGTTGATTGAGACAAAAAAAAATTATTCAATGATGTTGCTTACCTTGGATGCACAATCAAAGCCGGTCCCAAGGGCAGCAAGAATTTCAAGAACAACTGTGCTGTCATTGCATTTCACAGCATAGTGGGGCTGAACACGGGGAAGCAGAAGTTTCCATTGCTTGTACTTAAAAATAATCTCATCGGCATCACAAATGTAAAATGCCTCCTCTTGGATTCCTGATTGACAAATTGCCTGGAGGACTGAGGATGGGCTAGTCTCTCCATCCAGGACGTGAATGCGTTCATCAAGATTGGTGAGCTTCATCTTGATTGGTTTAAATGTAAAGATAAAATATAAGAAAAAATACTACTGGGGTTTACAATATAAAATAGTCAATCACAGGATAAGAGTCCTGTTGGAAGCGTTCTAGGATGACTCGTTCAACTAAGCAAACTGTAAAGAGAGAGAGGGGGCAAAATTAAACAACAAATTCATGAAGATATGAAAAAACTACAGAATTAACATTAAAACATTGAAACTTACGAGGCAGCCTATGTTCGGTCGGAGTCAGCGTTGGACTGAATGGTACTAGTAAGCAGGTTAAGGGGGCTAGCACACAGATTCAATTGACTGCCAAGGCGGCTCGGCGTTGAGGGCAAGGTGCCACTTGTTCTGGAATTGGGAAAGTGCACTTGCTGGGCCTTGAACCAGCCGACCCGAGTTCCCGCTACCCTGCAACACCAAACAAAACAATTGGTCAGCCTTCACAAGTTTTAAATCATGTTAGGTCTCAGCTGTCTGTGAAAAGTTTTTATTTCCCCCTCTTTTCTTTTCTAATTACATTAAATCAGACTAAACTCAATAAAAATTTCCCAGAAGTTGACAGAATCAGTTTCGTCCTTCAAAGAACACAAGCAAAAAAAAATAATCAGACAAAATACAACAGCAGAAACACACATAGCACTTGTAAATTTTCTCACAAAAGTAATTTTAAATTTGTTTCAACCTGACTATGACCATAGCTTAAGACCGCACAGAGTCACAATATTCCAAGGACAAACACGACGAAACACTTACACTCTCCACAGAATACTTTACCTTTCGGCTTTCAGTTTCGTCTCTTAGACAGAAGGTGCATTCACAGCACCCGGCCTCACAAGGACCCAATTGAACACCTCCAAAATTAAAGTTAGGACTGCACATTCCCAATCAGACCCAGCCAGCAGAGCATCGCACACCTCGGTGCTAATAGTCACTAGAAACAGGTACTGAACAAATGTGTTCCACTGTACTGGAGTGACCAAGTCACACACTTCCACCCGCACTGCTTTCCAGTTGTCACTGCACGTACCACAACTTCTGTTCTCACACTCCTTCAATCCTAAACCCGGGCCGGCTGGTCCCTGTATGACTACAGGCGGCACCGTCTTGCTAGGATCACCACAGATCGGACTAATCTGAGCAAGCCACAGTCATGCAGTTTTATACGTTATCTGGTACTGTCTCAGGAGTGACGTACAGACAAGAGATAAATGTGGCCAATGGCATGGGTGATGAACCATGTTATCAGTGACCAGACACAGCTGGCAACAAGGCACAACTTCTACAAGTGCCATTTTTTTTTTTCCCCCTCTCTTTGGATCAAACTTGAGATAGCCGGAGGCAACCAAAAGAAAGAAAAAAAAGAAAAGAGGGCAACAGTGACCACTTTTTAGGTTGGAGGGAGACAAAAACTTGAAAAAAAAAGATACAAGTGCCACACAGCAGTGTTCTCCAGACAAGAGGTATGCCTGTGGTAACAAGGCGGTATAAAGGTCACAGTCTGACTGGAACTCAGAGCAGAGACTACAATCTTATTTCAAAGCTGTAATGCCAGAGGATTTTACAGCAACCCACACCAAATGTGTCAGGGAAGTAAATTTCACTTTCTAATATCAGTGTCTTCAAAGAAAAAAATAATTATGGGAACAAACAAAACATGAAATTCTAGAATCATAGCTGCAATGTTGCACAATAGGCCGCGAGCCTCGGGCTGCAAGGCCCTTGCGGGGGACACGGGTCTGGAGCACAAAGGCACCAGGTTGGAGAGACGTGGAACACAAGGTGAAACGTCACAGTTGGTTCAAACCGAACCGGACTCATCTAATTGGTCACGGAAACTTCTGTCCCCACATAACCTTAATCATGACCCTTGACTCAAGGACAGATTGAAATCGTGGCGTCACTGCAAGGCCCGCGTTAGAGGCGCAAAACAACCAAACCTACTTACATCTTACGACAGAGTCATGCGGGAATTTCGTCTGGCAGCAAGCGCAAACCCCTGGCAAGCGAAATGCTGAAGGTTAACCGTTCCCGCTTGGCGTCCGTGTCTCGTCCCGATTTGCTCACCTCGACGAAGTAAAGCCACCCAGAGGGTTGGCTTTGGTTTGATGGCGGAATGGTGGAGGCCTTTTTTTACTCGACCGGTGAAAATTCAGGGTAATTTCTTGATATTTGGCCTGATCCGGCGAGGCACACACACTCACTCAGCGCCCATTTTTTCGAGTGGGCTGAGAGGAGGGTGACGCGGGGCGGGGTGGGGGAGGGGAGGGGAGGGGAGACGACCGACGACTCAGGGGCAGGGACTACTTTCGGGACACGGGCGTATCCTTGCGCCGGCGCTTCAGGATCGATATAGTTACTTCCTGGTTCCGGTGAAGGAACTACCTGCCAGCGGCGCGGCTGCAAGGACGCCTCCAGCCGGCGTCCGCGACGCGCCGCGCTCTCGCTCCAGCGCTGTCAACGCCCGCCGCTCCAGCAAGGCTGCCTGCAACGCGGGACTACTTCGGTCGCGGGGGAAAGGCGCCAGGGGAGGGGAAGGGAAGGGGGAAGGCAAGGCGGTTTTTCCCGAGCGCATGGCACCCTCGATAAAGTGACACATTTCTTGCAGCCAGGAAAGAAAAAAACTCCCCTTTTATCGCGTTTTTTTTTTCTTTTTTGCAAGTTTTTGGGAGTGGCTGAACCCGAGGAGCACGCGAGATGGGTACAAATCCCGAAGCGAAGACGCTCCCAAGGTTGCAGCGCTTGGATGCGGAAGTGATCCGTCGCCACGCTACTTCCGGTCTCGGTACCCGCGCCGCAGATGACGTCACCACGTCTTCCCGGAAGGCGCGCGTCTGACGTCACACAGGCTGTAGAGCGGCGGGGCTTCCATCGCCAGCGCCAGCGCAGATAACCGCCAGGCCGGGCCGCTCGCGACGAACCTGATGCAAGGTTCGGCGGTTTGTTTACGGGTTGCCTGCCGGTCGTGCATGTTGACGCGGGTTACGCCTCTCCAGATTGTTTACATCCGCGGCTGCGTCCGCAGCGAACAACAGCCCTCGTTTTCTTCGCTCTGTCTCTCTCGCACTCACGCTGCGTCCCGATTAGGTGCGAGAGAGAGAGAGAGAGAGACAGTCCGACTAAAACAAAACTCAGTGCGCAGCGACGCAGCCGCCGTGTGACGTCGACCGAGGGAGGGAGGGCGTGAGAGGGTGTGTCCGGTGAGGCTCGTAGATCGAAAAAAAAAAAAAAGGGCCTTGCGGATTTGGGCGGGGGGCTTGCTCTGCTGCCCTCGTGCCAACCCCTTCGTGGCGAGACCGTCAAGGTTGCCCTCGGCCACAAGGGAGAGGGCAAGGGCAGCAGCAGGCTGGCGTCGCTCCGTGCCCCTCGCACCGGTGGGGCCGTCCGTGAGGGTGCGGGGGCGGCAGACCGGCGAGGCAGGCCGTCAAAGGCAAAGGCCGGTTTAAGGGGAGCAACCGGCCCGGCCCACTGTGGAGCGATTCACCCGACTGACGTCACGCCAGGCCGCTGTGCGTATGCTAATCTGGTTGACACCCGTTCATTCGACCTCGTCGGGGTTGTAAACAATAAACAACAAAAAGGACGTCGAAATGATGCCCTATTTCGGTGTTCTTAATGGGTTCTGGCAATCAGCTCGGCAGGTGTGTGTGTGTGTGTGTGTGTGTGTGTGTGTGTGTGTGTGTGTGTGTGTGTGTGTGTGTGTGTGTGTGTGTGTGTGTGTGTGTGTGTGTGTGGGAGAGATAGGGACTGAATGCATGTGCGGCCTTGGAGAGGGCGATGCAGAGGGCGCGTCCAAGGTTTCTCGGAAAGGCTCTTGATGTTGTTGTTGTTTGCGCTGCAGACCGTGTCGGGTGATCCAGGGGCGGCCAGGGGTGGGTGGCTCCGCGGCCCCCGCGGCCCCAGACCGAGCGCGGCGTTGCCGCTGCAGCGCCCCCTGCAGTGCGTCTCATCCGAGGGGCGCGGCGTCTCTCTCGCAGCCCCGCCACGCCGCAGCGAGTGCGAGGGGGACGGAGAGCCCCGCGGGGGCAGCCAGCCGCCGGCCGTTCGCGCCTTGTGACCCGGCCGGGGGTCCAGGGGGCTCTGCGGTGGGGGCCGCGGGGCGTCGGGGCCTGGGGGCGCAGCGTATCAAGCGCAAACAGCACAACGAGGGGGGGGGGGATGTCATGCCACGACGGACAGCGAAAGGGAACCAAGGAATCAGCAGGGCGCCTTGTGCGTCGTGACCGTGGTGACCGTGGTGACCGTGGTGACCGTGGCACAGTGGGCCAGAGGACCGTCGAGGCGGCCGAGAGAGACAGACCGCGACCCGTTGGCCGCTCGCACGACGACGCCAATCCCGTCAATTAAATTAGGGCGAGGGAAAACCAACGCGCTTATTATTTTGCGCGCTTGCACGGTGTTTGTGTGTGTGTGTGTGTGTGTGAGAGAGAGAGAGAGAGAGAGAGAGAGAGAGAGAGAGAGAGAGAGAGAGAGAGAGAGAGAGAGAGAGAGAGAGAGAGAGAGAGAGAGATGGTGTGTGAGTGTGAGACAGACACACTCGGTGTTCACGCCATCAGCCGTTGTCGTCGCGGGAATTCGCATTGAGAATATCCTCAATAAACTACGCGGCAACAAAGAAGAGTCTCCGCTATCGCTCTCTTTTTTTATTTTTATAATTATTGGCGCAGGAAGATAATAGCCGCCTCTAGCGGCAAGATGGCGGTCCTTCTGCGCGTCGCGACGTCCGAATCCTGCGCAGGAGGGGACCGACAGCGAAAAACGCAAGCCCTTCCCCTCCCGGCCGCGGCTTCGTCGTGCAAGACAGCCACTTGTTCCCCAACGACTCGGGCAATGACATGGTGCCTCAGTCAGGCAGAGTTACATTGAGTACTCTCGGCTACTCGAAGCAGTCGGACTCGAAGGACGCTGGCTCTCGGATCGAAAACCCGACCTGCAGGCTAGCTCGCAAGTCACTCGCAATCCTGAAGGACACAAGCCGAATTTCTCGAAAGTGTCGCGCGTCTCATTCGGCGCGCTACCCCTCGCTCGCATCGGCACCCCCGTGGGGCGCGGGGTAGCGCCGCAGCCATCCGCCGCCGCCTCGGCCCGTCTCCGGGCGAGGGGAACGAGGTGTCCGGTGCGGATACCCCGCGTGTCAGGGACTCCCCTCGGCGGCAGCACGCAGGAAAATCGTACCCTCGAATCGGAGGCAACGATAACAGACGCATCAGCTTCATTCGGAATTTCCTCTCCTCTTGAACTCATTTCGCGGCGAACGATGACGTCATCGTCGGCCGTCTGGTCGGTCATTCTTCGCAGAAAAAATAAAAAAAAGTCAAGAGAGCGTTTAATTGATTGGAAAGGACACGGGTGGGGGCGTTGGACGCTGTACCAAAAAACAATTATTGATGGGTTTTTTTTCCTGCTGCAAGTCGGCGCCCCGCTCCGACAAGGCGGCCGGTTCTCGCCAGTTCGGGGTGACGGAGTGAGACACACCGGCGCATCGTGGATTCACGCGAAATGTTATCCACCTAATTACTGCAACGTTCTAGACCAATGACGCAAACCGGGCGGCGAGATAGGGCCAGTCGCGCGTACTACGCGAATCATGTGAGTCAATTGCGACTGCGCTGCGCACGCGCTGGGACGCCTGCTTGACTCGCGCGGGAAAGACGAAGGGTCATTCACGGCCGCCAAAAAAAAAAAAAACCAAAAAAAAAAACCTAGCATTGAGTTCTTTTGGAGGTTTCCGCGCGGCGTAACTTGAAGGCGATTATATAAATGTCTCGCTCGGTTGGCAACACGAGCAGAGCGGCCGTTCGGCAGGCCAGGCACTTTCGTGCGCGTTAACGCGTTAAATTCCAATCGGAGCGCTTGCTTCGCGTTATATAACTAGGAGAAAATTTGCGGCCACCCGCGTTGAAGTTGTTGTCCCCAAACAGCGTGACGGCTCGGTGTTATTCGGCCTCGGCACGGCGCGGCACGGCACGGCCAGGGCTCGTGCTCTTTCCCTTCCTCTAGACGGCCTGCCTTGCCATTCGCTGCACGATAACCTTGCGCCGAAGCGCATGAAAACCGCACACAGATAAGCTTTCAAATCGGCGCCCCGACGAAGGCTCATCCTGTCAGTAGGAATTTAACGCAGCTATCTCTAGAGGTCCCTAGTTCAGCGCGGATCCCTTGAGAGTACTCCACCGGGCCCTGCGGCCCGCCTGGGTAGGCAGCCACGCGGCGTGCGTGCGGGGCGGGCGGCCTGCCTCGGACCTGCAGGCGCTAGCCTGGCCTTCACCATGCCTTCAGCTGTCGCACTGCTCCTGCCTCCGGTGCCAAGTTATCGCCGCAGAAAATTCATGACAAAAATTCAAATTTTGAACCTCATCGGTCCAAACATGGAAATTAATTTTTAAAAAAATAAAATAAAAAAATTTCGAAGTGTCCTTAATTGGATTTGCTCTTGTTTTGCGCGCGGGACGAGCATCCTCCTGGATTTCTGAATCTGCTCACTAAGCCAAGAATCAGGAGACGCGATCGTTCTTCATCAATTTCCCTGTTTTGAAATAAATAAATAAATAAATAAATAAATAAATAAATAAATAAATAAATAAATAAATAAATAAATAAATAAATAAATAAACAAACAAAAAACAGCGCACTTTTATTTGAACTTGTTGTGGACAGCTGGTGCTCTCACGGCCTGGTGCAGCGTGGCGGGGCGTGCGGCCTGGACTGCGCGTGGCCCGGGGAAGTGGAGAGAGAGAGAGAGAGAGAGAGAGAGAGAGAGAGAGAGAGAGAGAGAGAGAGAGAGAGAGAGAGAGAGAGAGAGAGAGAGAGAGAGAGAGAGACTCGGTGGGGTCAAGCGCCACGCGCCGCCACGCCAGCGGAGATAGCCGCCGTCACACTATCGACGGCACGCTGAGCGGCGCTGAGCGGCCATCGCAGCCGGCGAGGCTCGCTGTCTCTCTCGCACTCACGCGGCGACCCCCACGGCTGCGAGTGGGACAGACAGAGATGCCGTAGCGGCTCAAGGCGCCACCGATGACGCGCCTTCTTCGTCGCCGCCGCCGTCCTGCGCACTTGGATATTTTTCATACATTTTGCGCGGAAAGCCGAGCGGGCTTTCCCAGTGCATCACCGCCGCCATCCAGAAACCGAAAAACAAAACGACAAGAAAGCAGCATGCAGGCGGCTGTGCCTCGCGGTGCGCGGGGCCCAACCAACTGTCGCGTGGCCGGCGAGTCAACACTGCACACTGGCGCGTTTTGTTGTTGTTGTTTCAGAGCGCAGCCGCCTCGCAGACCCGAAGCCACGTGCACGTGCACTGCGGGGACTGAGACCAGAGTACTTATGTGGCACAAAAAAAACCCCCAGACAGACTGAAAAAAAATATTTTAAAAAAATTAGGTAAAAAATCTCAGACAGGAAATGGATAGTGTGCCCCGCGTGCCCCTTTTTTCTTTCAGTAACTCCGTTTATCAGCGATGATTGAGACAAGGCGTGGGGCGTTGTCCGCGCTGCAAGTATCGCACACAAAGACACTCTCCTTCAATTTTTTTTTTTTTTTGGGTGGAGGCCCGCACTGTTAGCACTGAGTAATTACTTCACACTTCGAACACCGAGTCTGCCAGGTGATGTGACAGGTGGCACAAGTGAGGCCTGAGAGAGCCACGGGCCGACCTCTTAAAATTCGGTCGGTCTCTGGTGTGCGTGCCAACGTGCCAACCCGCAGCCGTCTCCCCCCTCCCACACAGCCTCCAACTTTTGGTTTTGCTAAATTTTAGAAAAAGAGTCGCTCCCTGGTTTATCGAACTGCCCTGTGCCCTGGCCCCTGGCCCGCCCTGCCCGAGGGAGAGAGAGAGAGAGAGAGAGAGAGAGAGAGAGAGAGAGAGAGAGAGAGAGAGAGAGAGAGAGAGAGAGAGAGAGAGAGAGAGAGAGAGAGAGAGAGAGAGAGAGAGAGAGAGAGAGAGAGAGGCGAGGGGGCGCTGACTCTCCGCCCTCCTCTCTTTGTCGGTCACAGTCCCGGCCTGGTGTTGCACAGCGAGCCGGCCTGCTTCGGCAGCCACGCTGGCTCCACCCCGCGGTCTGTCTGTCTGTCTCTCTCGCAGCCCTGCGGCGCGCCCCGTGTGGGCGAGAGAGACAGGCGTTCTGCCGGTCGAGCGATAAATTCCTGCGATACTCGCCGCGCCGCCAGTCAGCAGCGCGGCCAGCGCGGCTTCGTCAATAATGACATTGCTCCCCGATTGTTGGACTGTCCATATGTCGTCGGCCCCTACGCCCGCCGCGTCACCAGAGCACTGTCGCCGACAGGACGCACGGAAAGCAGGCCGAACGTTGTGTACTTGCAGAACTGGCCAGGATTCAATCTCACTGACCATCAGGAAGCATTTGCTTAAAGTTGAAAGTATGTCATTTTTTTTCCGGCCGTGAAAAAAAAAATTAGGCTTGGTCCACGTGTGGCACGTGTGGCGAAAATGCCAGGCAGCCGCGCAGCACTACTCGAGATAACCCGGCGTGCCGAAAGGGGCTCACACCGCTGCTCTGCCGAGTGGCGCACCGCGTCGGGAGATTGCTTTTTTATCTGGTGCAACAAGGAGTGTGCCTTTCTTTCGAGGACAGTCCGCGGCAAAACCGCGAAGCCGGGAAGCCGCGACCACACCTCCTCGGCGCCCTGTCGCCAACTGCCTGCGTCTCTCTGTCTCTGTCGCGCCGCCGCCGCGGCAGGCCTGGGCAGGCCTGGGCAGGCCCCGTGGGTGGCTCTCGCGGGCTGCGCCGGCTGGACTGCAGGCCGCACGGCGGTGGAGTAGGATGGGTTGCCCACGCCGCCGGGCGCTGCCGCCTCGAGCAGACCTCAGGAGGAGACGAGAAAATAATCGGTGTGGACGGCAGGAAAAACAGTCGGTGTGCCTGCTGTTTCCAAACACGCTCGCTCCATCTCCATCCCCGAGGTGAATTTATTGCGCGAACGCCCTGGCGCCAGGCAGCCCATAGGACACGCCGTGCCGCGTCGCCTTCGGAGAATCACTCAGGCGCTCCAGACCTCGATCGGCAATTATATCACACCCAGATCCACCGATACGACGCCGGCCCTGCCCTCTCCCCTTCCCATATCCTTTCCCATTTTCTGCCCTTCGCTTAACTCTTTTACATTTATCTATGGAGCGGGCCGATTTCTTGGAAACCCCACCGCTGATGGGTGTGGTGAAAAACCTTCGGAAAAATGAGGTTGTTTGAAAAGTCAAAGTACGGCGGTATGCTGTGCTGCTCCATCAAAATTTTGGAATTTGTCGGAAAAAATTATTTTTGGGGAGACAAAATTATCAATAATGGTTTTGCTGATAACGGGCCAGGCCAAAAATTTCATTGCAAAAAAAAAGTAAAAAAAATGCAATACTAACCCACACACTTTGAAACACACACACACACCGACACGCGCGTATTACACCGGTAATCACACAGGGGGATAAAGAAGAATAAATTTGAAGGCGGAACACGGGCGGAGGATGAAGAGCAGTGCCGAGAGGAGAGAGAGAGGGAGGGGGAAGGGCAGGAGGGGAGGGGGAACCCGATTTACCCTCTCTCTTGCCGCAGCCCGGCGAGCGGCAGGTCCGATTCCTGGAAATCAGAAGTAGTTAACTTTATCCATCCGCCGCCCCGCCCCGCCTGCCCCGCTCCAGCGGCTGTCCCTTTCTCTCCCACCTCTCTCTCTCTCTCTCTCTCTCTCTCTCTCTCTCTCTCTCTCTCTCTCTCTCTCTCTCTCTCTCTCTCTCTCTCTCTCTCTCTCACTCTCTATCTCTCTCTCGTCTGTTGCAAACCCACTCAAGCAAGCCGAGCAAATTGCGATCGAGCGTCGGTAAATAGGCCATCAGCGACAAGCGTTGCAACAGCACGGGATCACCGAACGGCATCGACTCTCAGCATCTAACCAAATTATTGATTTTTATATTTTTCTTTGTTGTTAATAATAAAAATGAATTATTGCGATGCTGACACCCTTGACATGTGCTCACTCCCGCGCGAAGTTTTCTGTTGATGTCCACTTCCGTCCAGCAAGAGTGTCACACATGCAGTGTAGGTGGCCAATGACTTAAACGCGCATGCAAGACGGGCGACAATTTTTCAATGCACTCCAACTATATTTTTCAATGCGCATTGCGGGAGGACGAGGTGTTGTCGACGCGTTGCCGCTCGACGGAGTGAGACAACAGCTGCAGTGCTAATTGGGCGTCGCGGGCGGCGTCGTCGGCGGGGATGGCGGCGAGGACGGCGATGGCCCGGGCCGCCAAGCGGAGTGGGGGCCGCGGAGGAGGGAGGCCGCCGGGATGGCGCGGGGCCGACGCGGGGCCGACGCGGGGCCGACGCGGGGCCGACGCGGGGCTGGCCGGCAAGGCAGCAGAGGCACACGTCTGGCCTGCCTGACTCACACGCGTCTCCAGGGATGCCTATGAATAACCGGGCGGGCCTGCCGGTGCACAGGGGTGCTGCCCCCGCCAGGGCCGCCGCGCCCGGCCTCAGTGTCCGCGACACGCTCCCGCCAGCCGCACGCGCTCCAACAGGTGGCCGCCGTGGTCGTCGGCGAGGTGCAGCGGCCGTCCCCGCGGTCCATGTGTTGACGCAGCAACAGGTGCGGGCTCCAGCCCCCAGGGCGCCCGGCATGCTGCGACAGGGCCTCCAGGACAGCCTCCAGGACCTCGACGTCGTGGACCTGCTGACGCCCCCCGAGACCCCTGAGGAGGCGACGCCACCGCCGCTGCCGCCGTCCGTGTCGTTCGTCGTGACCCTGGTGGACGGCAAGCCTGGCGGGCAGCATGGCAGCATGTCGACCGGCGACGGAGAGCACCCGTTCCAGGGCATCATCGACTACCTGCTGGCCGGCAGCGACCGCCCCCGCCAAGATGACGCCCTCGCCCTGGACGACACCGCCTGGATGTCGCCGCCGGGCCAACTGTTCGTCGAGCAGACCCCGGGGCTGTTCGCCGGCCAGGACATCTCGCCGGTGACGCACAGTCCTTCGGAACCATCGGGACGCACGTCCGCGCAGAGTCAGGAGACTCAGTTCCCCAGCCCGCTGCAGGACTTCGCCAGTCCGGCTCAAGACTTCGCCAGCCCCACTCAGGACTTCGCCAGTCCGGCTCAAGACTTCGCCAGCCCCACTCAGGACTTCGCCAGTCCGGCTCAAGACTTCGCCAGCCCCACTCAGGACTTTGCCAGTCCAACTCAAGACTTTGCGAGCCAAGACTTCGCGTTCACCAGCCCCGCCTCGGCGCCAACGTCAGTACAAAGTTTGGAGACTGTGAGCTGCAGCCCCGCCCCCACCCCCGCCCCCGCCCCCAGCCCGGCCGGCAGCGCCACCCTCACGGAGCTGAGGACGAACCGGCGCCTCGCGCAGAGCCTGTCGGACCCGGGCTGTTCGACCAGTGCGACCAGTGATCAAGTCTGTGATAGAAAAACGAAGAAGAAGAGCAAAGGATCTCAGCCGGCGGTGCAAAGGACACGAGCCAAAGCCCCGGCCAGTGATAAGGACAGTGATAGTGAAGACGACCCCGACAGCGAGGAAGACGCCTCCCTGCCTTCCGGTGAGTTGCACGCTGGTGGTTTAGCAAATATGTTTATCGGGATTTTGTTTACTTGTCGTGGGAATGGCACTTACGAAGCTGGCTAAGGTCACCATGCGAACTCGAGTAGCCAATCCACTTGCACTCATAAACAAAAACAAGAAATTATCCTCCACAACAACGTGATCACTGCTGATGATTTCTGTGGCGGGGCAGCGCAGTTTATAATGCAATCTGCATTATTTTCTGCGAACCGCTTTTTCCCGAGTAGCGATGCAAGGCGGGTCGCACCCTTTGAGGCTGCAGTGCGGCTTTCCAGGAAGGGCGGCTGAAGGGTTGACTTTAATTGGCTGCGATGTCCGTCAAAGGGAGAGAGGCAGCGAGACAGATACCTTCATGGAAAATGGTCTTGATTGCGGGTTTCCACTCTAAATTTGCGTGTGTGTGCGTTGGGATTAGTTGAAGACAGCCTGATCCGTCAAATGGGACTCGAGTCGAACGTATCTCAAAAACTAGCTTGACTCGAATCAAACACATGACTTTACCAATCGATTTCTCGTTCAAAGAGGAGTCCATTGGTAGGGTCGCACGTTCGATTCGAGTCCCGCCTCGCCTCGGTTTCCGATGCGCTGGTAGTTGAACCCCGGCCGCGCGGCACTGCGGCGCCATTTGACTCCCCTAATCCTTTAAGGTACACCGCGCCGCAACTTGGCTCATTACCGCGCCGCCGGTGGCGCCACCGCCGCATTTCCATTTTTAATTAAATTTCAAGTGCGAAATATGAGGCGTGCGCGCGCCGCGGCTTGCGCGGATCAGCGCGAGAAAGATGCGTGATAAATCTGGAGCCGCTTCATTGCGGACTGGAGAATTTATCAGAGAGCCGCACCGTAATATTGTGGAGCCACGCGTCGGCGAAAAGGGCGCGAATTTGTCACTTTTGCACCACATCGGCGGCTTGCTCTTCTTATTGGCAATTTAAAACACTCGAAATATTTTACCGCCAAGTTGCATGCGGCCAGTTCTTTTCTATGCATACAGAAAACTTTTATGGACTCAGGGTGCCCAGGAGTCAGTGCGAAAATACTCATGAGGTGCACCCAGCGCAAAAGATTCGCATATCAAAAAATAATTAAATTACCATGCAACATGTGGAGACTGGCGTAGCACATTCGGGCAAGTGACCGCTCTGCACAGGACAAAATTATTTTTTTGCCGTTTATTGGTCAGCTGACTCGGCTTGGCCCAGGGCTCGTGGCTCGCGAAATAGACTCCGTGATTCAGACTATTATCCTCCTTCTTCTCCTTCTCCTTCCTCCTGGGTGAATCACTGCAGCCTGTTTTGCCATCTGCTTCCTTTCCTTCCGGTGAGCCGTCGCCCGGAACGGCCCCAGGCCACCGCAAGTTGCACAAAAAACAACAACATAAAAAAATCGGACCTTCTTTGATGAATCACTCATTTTTATTTTTTATTAATTTTTTTTTTTAGCCTTTTTGCGAATTTGGCTAAAACGCCGTGCCAATAGTGACGCGAATTTCGGACGATCGGAGCCGAGCAGCCGTCGCAGTAACTCGACTCAAACGAAGTTTAGTCAAATTAGCGCCTCACTCGGATTGCTTATTTGCGAATGAGGCGGGCATCTCAAAGTAATTCGCGGAAGGACAACCTTCTTCAAGCCTGACCCACAACGGTCCATCTCCCCCTCCCCTCCTCCTCCTGTCCAGCGCGTGGACACACACGAGCGCGAGTTTTTCTCGGGAAGGAGATAGAATGCAGAAAGAAGCCAATAAAACCGGGCCGGCTTTTACACGGAAAGCCGAACGTCCCATCGGCATTCAGTCCCGCCGACATCTTTAACCCGCTGTCCTGTTTCGCAACGCGTCACCCAGTCCGCCTTCGCCGAAAGCGGGTTATGTTTTTAATGAAGCAATGCAGCGCCGCAAAAGAGACGCAGAAAAAAGTCGGCGCGGGGAGGCCGGGATTCGAACGCCGGTTCATGAGATCGCGGGTCGTCGCCTCTACGCGCTCGGCCGTCGTACCGTACCGGTGAGAGTGTCAAGGCAAGTTCACGGACCTCATCACACTGAATCATCAACCAGCGCGGGCTTTCCACTGCGTGTCCGTGCGTATGCACCAACACAGTCACGCGCGGCACGGCGAGCGAAGCGTGTCGGCCACGTGTCGGCAGGCGGCGGGTCTCGAACCCCGAACCCCTCCCGCGGCGCGGCATCTGCCAGGGAAGCCCCACGGACACGCGTAGGGCCGTGGGCTTGGCGCCGGGCCAGGCGTTGTTGTGTGTCACCCGGCTAGGCCAGGGCGCCGGCAGGCACACCGTGGACAAGGAGGCCGCGTGCACTGAGTCACCGCCGCCGAGTGGGAGGACAGCGGCCGGCGGCGTCCTCGGGAGCACGGCGTCGACGCCCCCCCACGCGCTATGACGTGGCCGTCCAGCTCGGATGAATGGAGGGCCGCGATGAATGAGTCGCCTCCAGCGTGCCTGCCTCCATGCGCCTCCAGGGACCGCGGCGCCGGTTCGCGGAACGGCCGCGCATTCCGAGCGGCGAGCAGCGCGAGTTGGCCCGCACGCCCACCGTGACGAGTAATGACGGATTCGGATTCACATTCACAGCGGTGTGGATTCACATCAGTCCTGTAATCCCGCGCCGCGGCCGTGACAGATCGACACGGCGGATGTGCCGAGATCGGCGTCTTCCTCTCGGTGTCTTATGATTCACCCGATTGCAGGGCGGGAACCGCGCCGAGTGCTGTTATTTCGTGTCCAGGGAATCCGGGCCGCGCGTGGCCCAGTCGGCTGGGAGGTCGGTCAGCCACGCAGGCGGCGGAGAACCCGGGTTCGACTCCCACCGACACGTCCAGGTGACACGCCCAGGTGGGCGTCTTATTTTTTTTTAGCTGATGATACATTTATGTGCACAGCTATTGGCAAAAACAGAAACAGAAATTATAATTATAAATGTATTATTATTTTTTTTTGGCTCCAGCGTCCTTGAACGTGACTCAAATCAAGCCTATGGTGCCAATGTGAATGTGAATGCGAATGTGCGCGCAGAAAGGGCCCGGCCAGCGCGTCATCCTGGAATGCAAGCTATGCGATCGGAGCGAACCGCACCGCCCGGACTGGACACGCCTCGGACCAAAATACTGCCATGATGAGAGGGCGTTCTTCCCATTCATTCGCGGTGCCTCTCTCTCTCTCTCTCTCTCTCTCTCTCTCTCTCTCTCTCTCTCTCTCTCTCTCTCTCTCTCTCTCTCTCTCTCTCTCTCTCTCTCTCTCTCTCTCTCTCTCTCTCTCTCTCTCTCTCTCTCTCTCTCTCTCTCTAACTCACTCTCTCCCGCGCGCGCTTTCCAGAGAGGTGATTCATCGCTGGACCGCCGGGGTGACGAGTCGCTGCACCTCAGTGGTCACCCACTTGGCGGCCGGCAGCAAGCTGTTAGTAGTTGATGATTGAACCTGATTGATTATGAAAGTAGATCAACCGAACATTTAAAAAAAAAAACTTTTAAAAAAATTAAAAATTTCAAAATTTTAAAAAGGTCTATTACTCAGTCAGTATAAACTCAATTTTTTTTAAAAAAGTCATGAATTTTTTAAAATAAAAATGCAAAAAAATTGCCAGCAAAAAAAAAAAAATTATATTGAAAGTGATGCATTTATCTTTCACTCATCTGATCAGGTTCCGAGCGTTGATCCATATTTTCGAAATGAAAGCACACGGAAGGAAAGAGAGGTGGAAAAAAAGGAGGGGGGGGGGGGCTGGGAAGCACCATTCCATACCATACTGAGGCGCATTCCTGGTGCCGCCGTACGTGTTCGGCGTGAGAATCGGAATGCAACTCGTTATTACAATTTGGGACAGGATAAACAACAACAACAAAAACAACAACAACAACAAGAGCTGCTGCGGATGCGTTCCTTTATTGCTTCTGATAAAATGCCGTATGGTGATCCCGCTGGAATGTGCTTCCCTCCTGGAGTCCTGGAGCTAGGCCTGGAGCCCCCAGCAGCCTCCAGGTGAGCTGCCGCCCGGGGCGACGACGGGGCGTGGCGGGGCGTGGCGGGGCGTGGCGGGGCGCTGGCGGCCCGTGCCTGGGAACATTCTTGCCGGCATCCGGCTCCAGTTCTCCAGCCAGTCGCCGCGAGTTACGTGACAATATCTGGATATGGCTCCGTCGCTCTATCTCTCTCTCTCATCCTGCCGCGGCCGTGTGCTGTGACACAGGACCCTTCTCGGAAGCGGGTTTTAGCACTTGCGTTCAAGTCATGGGGAAGTCTTAGGCCACCTTGCTCTCCGCGAACTCTCACCCACGCCCAGCCACGCCCCCGCGGTGGTATTCTTGACAGACGCCAGTGTACCGGTCGGCGCTGGCTCGGCGCTGCACAGTGTGACGTCAGCGGCCGGACCCGCCCCAACAAGTCAACGCCTCGACGCGTACGCTGCGCTTCCTAGAACGTCACGTGACCGGCCGAGCCATGAATGGAGCACGTCACTAGTGAGTCACGACGAGCCGCGACGTCACGGCGGGCAGACGGACGGACGAACGGACGGACAGACAGACAGACGGACGGAAGGGCCGTCGGTGAAGGAAATACGCGGAATGGATGAATGACGGTGAGATCAAGACTTTCACGCTGTAATGTATCTGTGCTACTTTGTGACCCTCTTCTGTCGGGATGAATGGACGAATGAATGAAACAGAGGCGCGTGCTAGGCATCAACATTTGAGGTTGAATCCACTGTCCTCAGCCTCTGGAAAGCAGCTGGGGCGAATGAATGAATGAGAGGCCCGTCCCGTCTCGGCGTAACGTGCAGTGACGTGTACACTGTGCGGTGGCCCGGCCACAGCCAACCGCCAAGGCTACTCGCCGTTTCGTTTTATGAATGGACCGCGATCGGCGCGCCGCCTGCCGGCGCTAAGCCGATCTGACTCACGCCGCCGCCACAGGCAGCCGCGCCGAAAAAAACAAAAAACAAAAATAAAATCGAATCGGGCGCGCGGGAAGACGAGACGGGCCTCCTCATCAGGTCCGTTTCCGGTGCAAGATTTGGTCGCGATTCGCCTTGAGACTGGTCGGCCTTACGCGCCGCCACCGATCGGCCCGTTCGGGAACGCTCGGCTCGACTCGGTTCGCGGCGTTCGGCTCGGCCCGCCGCGTTTGACTCGGCTCGGCGCGGCGCGCGCGCTCGGCGGCTCGGCTCGCCGCATTTGACTCGGCTCGGCTCGGCGCGGTGCCCTCGGCGGCTCGGCCCCGCTCCTTTTCGCGTTGCGTTGGGCGTGATTCACCGGCTGATTCTCGGAACCGCGCCGCAACGACGGCGGCTGGCCTGGTGTAGCCTGGCGGCGTCGAGGGCACCACGACTATCTGTCTCAGGTCCGGGTCGTTGTCTCTCACTGCAGCGCAACCCGCCGGCCCGTGACACGCACGGCACCGCGGTAAAAAGTACTCGGCAACGCACGGAGAATCCTGGAAGTTATTAAAAAAAAAAAAAAACCAACTCCTAAACAAACAATAGTAAAAAAAATATTTTGAAACAAGGTCAATTATTTTTCGTTAATTAATTAAAGTTCCAGCCAAGCCGCTCTAGGGAGCGCCGCGTATCCTAGAGTGACTCATCCCCCAAGTTCGCCGACTAGCCGCGCTGCACGATTCCAATTGAGCCAAAAAATAATCGGGGGCCGAAACCGAGAGGACCGTGGGAACGCGGCGCGAGTAGCTCACCACGCTTTGCGCCCGCGGCGGTTATATGTCCTGCCGGAGGAGCCGGAGCGGGTAAGTGGCTGTAAGGATTCGGTGTGGGGCACGGCGCGGCGCGGCACGGCCAGAGCCACTGCCCACTGATCTCCGCGATGATCGGGTCGGGCAGAGGTGAGGGGCAGTGAGAGGGGCGCGGCACACCGGCAGGCGCCTCGGGCCCCCACTCTCTTTCTCTCTCTCTTCCCGTCCGGGGCGGCCAGTGAGTGCGGGAGAGACAGAGCAAGACATTTCGGAAAAGAAGTGCGACGGACAGCAGGCCACAGTAAGTAAAGTATCCCTTGGGCCTGCTCTCTGAACTGCCCCGGGGCGCCTCGGCCGGCCGGGGAGAGACAGGAGAGCTGCAGCAAAGTCGGTAGTGAGCGTGGGAGAGTCGCGGACGCACCTGGCGTGCCTGTGTGCGCGTGTGCGTCCGTGTGAGTGTCCCTACAATCACTGAGGTCGTTTGCGGTAATCGACCGAGAGAGCGCGCTGCGTATGGCGTGCGCTCGCCTCCCCTCTCTCCCTCCGCGCCGGCTGGATGTGTTATTGCGGGCGGTGTGATGTGCATGCGCTTATATCCCTTCGGCCGTCGCGTCGGTTTTGGGAGGGGCGGGGAAGGGGGACCGGATTCGCGGAACCCGCTGCAGTTTTGCGACTCGGTGTTGCAGTCGATGTGCGTGCTCACCAGCGTGCCGATCAGGGAAAACAATATTTGTTGTTGTTTGTCGCTGAACTGATTGTTGTTGTTTTCGTTTGCAGACCCGCAGACATGGACGTCGACGCACGTGGCGACGTGGCTGCGCTGGTGCGCCAAGGAGTTCCATCTGCCGCCGCTGGACGCGGCCAAGTTCCCGGCGACGGGCGCCGAGCTGCTGGAGCTGGACGGGCCCGGGTTCGAGTCCCGGTCGGGGTCGTCGCGCGCCGCGCGCCTGCTGCGCTCCCACCTCGCGCACACGCTGTTCCAGGCCACCGGCAGGGCCACTTCCCCCCTGGAGGACGACGTGGCCGCGCTCAGTGAAGGTACAGAATAAACTTGGCTGCATCGCATGCGGAGATATTTTCAATTTTAAAACAACTGCTGTAAAAGAGTTGGTCGCTGGACGCCCTGTGAACGGTCTCGGCTTTGTGAGTTCAAAGAGCGCGGCTTGACGCCAGGCGCCTTGCCATTGGGTGGGAGGGGGAGCGGCCGGGCTGGTAATCCTCGAGGATTGAATCGCATTACAAGCCATGCAGTGTTTACACAGTGAGGGGTGAGGCGAGTGACTCAATTTATTCAATAACATGGTGATTGCCCCGGCCCAGCCTTCGCTACGAGGATATCCGACAACAATTGCCCCGACACACAGCAGCCCAAACGGCGATCATCCGTTAATTTTGGCGGGAAAATCCAAGTCGTGATTCGCGGCGCGAAAAAGTGCACGAGTTGATCTTGGCAAGGGTTTCCCAGTGCAGTGCCGGTGCTGGCCCGCCGCACCGCCCCGGGATTTTCATATCTTTCTGTGTGATATGAGCGGGATTTCTGGAGGACAGGCGCGGCGCCGTGGAGAGCCCCGCCGTGAGCGAATTCACCCCTCACCTTTGGAATTTATGGCCAGTCAACCCGCGTGCTGACAGACAAACCACCAAACAGACGCACAAAGCGCGCCGAGCCGCGCGTTTAAGTCCGACGCGCCAATAGAGCCTCAATAATAAGCACAGCGCTTTTCCCAGCTTTTCCGACCCAAATCCTCATTTTTCGTCTCTATTCTTCCACCACTCCCAGCAGCACGCCCCCTGGTAACCTCTCTCTATGCCACCGCTCTGTGTGGTTGGAGAGCTCCCGCTCGTAACTCGGTCTTTTTATTTTTATTTTAACCCCGGTCCTCAATATGGCCCCCTGCTGTCACCTTTTACGGCTGCCATGCCGCCCCTGTCACGCCGCTCGCTGCCACAGAGCCACAGAAAGTCTCTGGTTTCGGGTGACTTTTTGACTGAGAATCGCTAGTCTTCCAAGTTAGCTGCGGCCACCAAACTGGCGAACCGTAACATTGGGGCGCCCATACTACGATAGGTGTCCGACCAAGAAAACAGCAGGTTCGACGTATACTGTAAGGTGCGCACGGTTTCGGTCGCTGTGCACGTCAGTGTGAGGGCGAGTGTGAGAGTGAGGGAGCGAGCGCTGTGGTGGCCGAGTGAAGAGACGCAGTGATCCCGGCCTGATCTCCGGGCGCCATCCATATGGAGCAGGGTGGGGCTTGGTGGGGCCCCAGGCTTCGAGCGCAGGGCCGGGGCGCAGGCCATAGGGCGCGCGCCGCCCCCGGTGGGGTTAAACGCTGCGGAGGCCCTGAGGCCACGCCCCGTGGAGGCGACCGGGGCGGACCGGAGGCGCCCGAAGTGCACCAATTAATAAGGTCGCCAAACCGGAGAGACCCGGAGACCTCGGCCCAATTATGGGAAGGTTGGCGACGGCACCAGCTCGCCAGGAAAAGACGAGGGAAGGGAAGATACTGACGAGTAGCGATTTCTGAAAGGGGACTGAAAACAGTGGCAGGGAACCGAAGTACCCCGAGTTCCCGGTTCTGAAAAAAGAACTTATCCAGTACAGAAAGATGACGCGCGAAAAGAAGAGCAGGAAAAAGGATGGGGCGTGGAGGAAGAGGAGGATCCGGCGGCAGAGAAAGAGGAAACAGAGCCAAGGTGAGCAAATCCCCCGTCTTTCCCTCGCTTCCCGTTGGAGGAACCATCTAATCAAGAATACAATATCGGAGCTGCTCTAGGGGCGCTGGGGGGCCGGGAGGGGCAGGGCAGTGTGGGGGGTCATAAGCGGCGATGGGGTGGGCCGTGGCCGTGGCCCAGGTGGGGATGCGTTTTCTGTAATCACTTCAGCCCTTGCATCACCGGCAGTCTCGCAGGTCGAACCCTGTTCGTTCAATCTGAGCAACCGCGTCACTACCTGGCTAGGCTGGCACAACAACAACAACATCAGCAGCAGCAACAACACCCGGTGTGGGGGAGCGCCGCAGAGACACAGTAGTTGCGCAGAGCTCCGCGCTCGCTCTGCACAATGAAGTGAGGGGGTGGCGGAGACCCGGGGTGGGAGGAAGAGGGTGCGTTATAGCCATCTTCGTTGTTTTAAACAGTCATTTATCATGCGAGGGGCTTGGCGGGGCTTTGGCGTAAGGTCTCCCCGTATCCACGCGGGCTGAGGCTGCGGGTCGGGCAGGGCGGAGTCGCTCGCTCGAGGACGCTGGAGCCAGAGGCAGGGGGTCGCAGGTCGCGAGGGTGACGTGCGTCCGCGTCAAGTGGGGGTCACCCAGGGCAAAGAGTGGACGCATGCACTATCAAAAACCTTGGCTCAAAAATTTTCACCGCTACTGTGTGCAGATTATCTGTTTTTTTTTTTTGTTTTTTTTTTTTAAATTTTTGCTTGACCTGGATACTTAACTTATACCAGTTAAGTCATGTTAAATATGTCGTTGCGAGATTTCTGGTTCATTTTCAACCTCTTAGAATGCCTTTAAATATGCGTCTCGCTGAATTTTCCCACCATCTCCTCGCGAGACGCCGCATAAAGCAGGCATCGAGTCACTTTACCGCCAATGCCGCACGGTTGAGCAGCCACACACTTGCCCGGCACGGTTTAATCAAGTTTTGGTTTACGGCTCGGGGTCTTGAGCACCTCGTCACCGTGTCCCCATCTCGGCGAGTCTTACTGCCAGGCGTCTTCAAACGCGGGGACAGTTTTCGTTGAACTCAGTGGAAGTTGATGCTGAACAGATAGGGAAGTCATAGGTATCAGTGTGACGTCACAGGGGACAAAGTTGACAAAACTTCCCACTGCGAGTAGGTCAAATGAGAGAGAAACTGCAGAGACGAATTCTGGAAAGCGAGTCCCTCTCTCCGGGCCGGCTTCCACTCCCCGCGATATCCCGCTGAGCTCGGCGCGGCGCTGCTTGGTATTCAGGTGGGGTTCGGACCGCTTACAGCGCGGCGCCAGAACACCCCATAATAGAAAGAGCCGGCAGTCAGCCCCTTGCGTCCGCAGTGCGAGGGCAGTCCGCAGGGAGGTGTACGTCAGCCGGAAAAGAAGGCCATTTACTGCGGAAAGGGCAATTAAAGAGGAAAGGTCGACAGGCAAGGGTGGCTGCGCCGATAGCATCGGGCCGACCTGTCCGGCCGCCGATTTGTCAAAGAGGAGGGCCTCTGCCGCGGCAGCTGGGGCTCAGTTCAGGAAAGAGGAGGCTCTGCACTGATTGCTGATTCGAAAGTGGCCAAATAATGACTTTGTTATGATTTTGCAATGCTCTGACTGGCATTGAAGTGATCTTTGCGTTCCCAGCTGGACAAAAACCTGCACGTTACTTCTTTATTGTGACTGACACGTTTTGACACACGCTGTGTTAAGCACTGACCTTTAGTAAAATTAATGAAGCGTCCACCTGAAATGTTGCCACAACTTGCCGACACTTGACTGCGGCTCAGCCTGCCACCCCAAAGCGCCACTCTGGGGCCCACATCATTAACCCCCCGAGTGGCGGCGTGACATCTTGATGACGTGCTTGGCCGCCGCCAGCACGCTTATGAATTGCACGCGCGAGATCATCATCAACTAGACCGTGATTATTCACCCCAGCCTCGCAGCGCGGCACGCGGTTACACCCTCATAATCGTGCGTCTGCTTGGCGGGGCGGGTAGCACTGCCGCCTCTTAGAGTACCGGGCGTTGTTTTTGGCTGGTTTCTTCTTAGGTATCTGACGGTGTTCTCGCTAAAGGACTCACTACTGAAGACCGAAAACTTCGAGCATGGGTGAATTCTCCTCTGAGGAACATTTCCTCCCAGCGACTCACCTAAAAAATCCGACCGGCGTGTCGAGCTGACCCTTTCCAGAGTCAAATAGCTTAGATCCGCCAATCTTAGTTTTTCAATTAACCGGGCTCACTCACCCCCACCTCGGCGGCGGGGTGGCTGCGTGTGGTGGGGGCGCCCTCCAGGGGATGCTGCGGCGCGGGGCGGCCGCTCAGTCTCCCTCCGCGCCATCAACAAGTTGGTGGTGGCGGCAGTGCGTTGCAATCCCCGGCAGCCTCGACACTCGCGCGGTCCGCGTTGTCCAGCAGCAGCGCGACGCCATGTGAGGCGGCGGCCTCCACCCTGTGTGTGCACGGATACCCACTCCTTCTTCTTGACTGCGGCCATGTCGTGGCGACGGTGCAGCTTCACGCACTCGCGGACGTAGGGGCGGCCCGCGCCGCCGCTGCCGGGCCATGCTGTCCCTATGCATCTCCATGTTCGAAGGTAAACAGTTTCTGTCAGCACCAGTGATTGTCGTTTCAACTACTTTCTTGAGTCATCACCTCTGGTCCACGACACACGGCATTTGCTGCTAAAACTTCCGCGGTTTGATGCGGAAAATGCTGTGCGGAAATTTCCGACCCTCCGTACAGGTTTTCCGTCGTCGCCATGAGTATCTCATTGGACTGGTACGGAAAAAAATGCGGAACTTCCTTAGTTGGCAAGGCACAGTCAGTCCAGGTAAATAAGAAACCAGATCTGTTCCGTCCCTTTTCTGTCCTTTTTCTTCCGGTATAATTTTAAAGGTAGTTCTTTACCTTCTTAACCTTTCCCCTTGGCCTGCCCGTCCTCGTCGGCTGCTGTCTCCCCCTGTGCCACGGGGTGTTTCCACTGTTGACCGACCGGCCCTTTTCAATGACTGTGCTTGATGAGAGTGAAGCCGCACACATCCCCTTCGCGTCACCGTGGGGCTTCCGGCCAGCTGAGAAGGAATCAAAGAGCCCGGGTTCAAATCCCGGCCGCGCGCGGCTCCGCTATTTTTCCACTCGATGCCCGAGAGGAGATAAAGGGATTTGTTGACGTTTTCGCCGGGGCCGGCGATCGAACCCTGGATGACCCCATTACCGCTCCCCGACCCCAAACGAAAGGGTTGGTCTCAGAGAAGCGCCGTCAATGGACGATGGCCGTTTGTCAAGGGGTCCCTGGACGTCCTAGCCGAGGGCAAGGCAGGGGAGATCTTGGTTGCCAGAGAAGTAGCTGATCCCTGAACAAAACAACTAGACTGTCTTCGTACTTCGCAAAATTTTAAATGTTATCCCGCACGGAAAAATAATCTGTTAATCGTTTTCAGTTTGCAATTGCCAGTCGTAGAATTATTTATTTAAGCCTCGAGAGAAAAATTCCAAATTCCACCGATGTTTTCCACCCAGCCAGACCAGCCAACTCGGAGAGAACAAAAGTGTCATCACTAATCTCAAATTGAAAGTTTTTTTTTTTTTAAATCAAAATTTGGTCCTTTTTCTCACAACACTGGACTTCATTTTAACCTAACTATGTCCCTCCTGCCCTCATTGGGTAATCAGGCACCAGGGCCGCCACCTTGGGAGCGATTAATTTGCAAAGGCCGCCAAGTTGGCGTTCCTGGCGCTCCAGCCTCCCCCCACTCCTCGCGTCGCCACGCCCCCAAGCGGCGCGCGTGCGCCCTGGCCGCGCCGAGGCGAGTCTCTCTCACTCTCTCGCTCTGCGGAGCGCGGCGCCCCCCGGCCGGCCTCTCGCTCGCTCCACCGGCCGCCGCCGCGCCCTCTCTCGCTCGGTGCCACTGTGCGGCCCGCCTGACGCCGCCCGTCTCTGTCCCGCAGACCCGTACCAGCTGCTGAACGCGGCCTCCTCCCGGTTGGTGGCCCAGGGCTCGGGGCAGATCCAGTTGTGGCAGTTCCTCCTCGAGCTGCTCGCCGATTCGTCCAACGCGCCGCTCATCTGCTGGGAGGGGACCAATGGCGAGTTCAAGCTGGGCGACCCCGACGAGGTGGCGCGGCGCTGGGGCGAGCGCAAGAGCAAGCCGAACATGAACTACGACAAGCTGAGCCGCGCCCTCAGGTGAGCCTTCATTTACTATAAATAAAATAAAGTAAAATAAAATTTACTTTTAAAAATTAAAAAAAAAAAAAAGCATTTGAAGTACAGTTTAATGGAGAGGCCGCAAAAGGAAAACTTCTGTAAAAAAAAAAAAAACACTTGGTTAATTATTAAAAATTGAATAAGTGTATTTTTTTTTTTTTATTTTTTTTTTAAATCGGCTTGAATGTAGAGATTTTAAACTCGATTCTTTACTTAAACTGCCATATGCAGTGAGGGCATTTTCGAGAGTGTCGATAATTGGTGGCGTGTGCGAAGGGCGCACGCAGGGCCGAGGGGGAAGGGCGGCCGGCCCGGCAGCCATCCTAAAGATGTTCCGAGAAGCGCAAGCCGCCTGTGCGGCGGTTTGTTATTCTAAAAGAAGAACCGACTCGACAGCCTGACAAGCGGGTCACATTAATAAGATTGCGCCAATGGCCGGCCTGCCGAACGGATGAAAAAGAAACACACTGTACAAAAGGCGTCTTGTTTTTCGGCGCGGCGAATTTCATCGGCCACGCAAACACCCGGCACGCAAACAACAGACAGGCTTCTGAAAATGAAATGAAACAACGTTGTTGCAGGTACTACTACGACAAGAACATCATGACCAAGGTCCACGGCAAGCGCTACGCGTACAAGTTCGACTTCCACGGCCTGATGCTGGCCTGCCAGGCGCAAGCCCAGGGGGGCGCGGGGGCGGCGGGGGGCGGCCTGGGGGGCGGCCTGGGGGGGCCTGCCCTCGGCTCCAGCCACCTGGGCACCACCACCCTGGGCGGCAGCCCCCTCGGCGCCTACCCCGCCAAGTACCAGCACCACCCCGGCGACCTGGGCTCCGCCCTGTACCCGCACAAGCTGCAGAGCTCCAGGTAAGCGGCGAGCCAGCGTCACGGATAGCGCCTGCAGAGGGACGGGGTGGGCAACCCGGCGCTCACGGCTGCGCCCGTGCGGCCTACTGCAGCAGGCGCTAGGGTCCTAGGCCAGTGGGCGAGGCCCCAGCAGCATACGTTAGCGTCGAGGCCCTATCTGGCAAGGAGAAGTGAGTCCTATTTCTAACTGCGGTTTAACACGCGCACCTGTCTCTGTGTTGCAGGATCTCCCCCGGCCAGCCCGCCACGCCCCACCCCCAGCCCCACCTTCATCCGCACCACCCGCACCCGCACCACCACCACCATCACCACCACCACGCCATGGCGGCGGCCGCGGCGGCGGCGGCGGGCGGCATCCTGTTCCCCGGGCCGCCCCCGCCCCCGCCCTACTGGGGGCACTACTCCATGCAGCGGTACGCCGCCCCCACCTCGCCGTCGCCGCCCCCGGTGGCCCCGCCGCCCCCGGCCCCACCTTCGTAGCGTTGCGTAGCCCACTGCGAAGACTCTTCTTTCCTCACGGATCTCATATTCAAGCGACTGCCTGTCCTTCGATTTTCCTAACGCGAACTGACTGTCTCCCATGTTAAAGCATGGCTCATACGCGACACTGTAAACTGTACAAATTATTTTATTTATTTTCTGGAGCGTGTTGTGGTCTGTAAGGTGGAGCTCCGAAGTCTGTAGAGTACCATGTACCTCAATAACCACTTGTCTCTCTCTCACATCACCGGTGTAGGTAGTGCAATTTTCTTTTAGGCAGCACTCAAGTTATTATTAAAACAAACTTTATTGATAATACGGCACAAGAGACTTAGTTTTTAACGTTTACAAATTACTTCATAATGATCTGCCAAGCGTTCTGCACATTTCTGAGCAATCGCTAACATTCCCCTGCCTGTCAAGAAATATTTCCTTGATAAGATATTAAAGTAAAAACTTGAGCCTAGTGATATCAGAGTGCTGAATTCTCTGTACATGTGATTTTCGTGCTTTTAGGTACAAGGGATTTATTGCAATGTTTTTAAATTAGACTTAAACTCGTTACTGTGTCCTGTCTAGCAATTAGATTGTAACGCTGCACAGCAGTGCGATGTAATACTCTTTCTCGTACTTTTTGTTGAATCTCTTTATAGTACAAGATCATTGATCGTTATTGGAAGTGGGTATCCACTTTTCCTACTGTATCGTAAGAACACGACAAAATGCGTATTATTGTTTTTTTTAAAAAAACTTTCTTTTTTTTTTGTAAATATACTTGTCTTCGTTAATAAATATTGTTATTAAAAAATAATTCTTGGTTTCGATTGCCAAAAAATTCACACAGCCCTCAAGTCTTTTTTTCTGTGTCCAGTTAAGTGCGGGGAATGAGTAGACATAAGCCGGACTTCACATTCGTTGCTTGGATCTTGTTTAGCTATAGTTACGACTCGTTTCTCAAGCGGAAGTCGAGCCGACCGAGGCGAGGCAGCCGACGGCTTATTATTGGGAGTTGGCACACACGTGTTCCTGGAACCGCAGACGACATCCGGCGACCCGGGCGCCGCCATGGCGCCGCCGCGACGCCTCAGACCAGAGGGGCACGCGAGAAATTAACTGGCGACAAGTGTGCCGCGGACGAACAGACGGACAGACAGACAGACAGCAGCCACACACGGCGGCGCTCCATCACCTTTCCCACTTCCAGAGAAGCCATCCACAATATTGTCCTGTTTGGGTTCCGATAAGCTGCGGAGCAGTCCGATGTGGTCCTTTATAGCTCGTGTCTGACAGTGGCCTGGCGGGCCGACCGTGGGAAGAACGAGCCGAACGCGAAGAGCGGCACCTCTACGTCTCCATCGCGACTCATTTTAGGACTGTGACGCGAGCGCAGTCAAGATAGCCGTTCTGGTCCACGGTGTCGCCCAGGGCCCCACGCCGAGCCCGCCGCGCCCGGCCGCTGGTTCCTGGAAGCCGCCGCTCTTTTATAGCGCGGGCCCGCGAGGTGGACTAGCGAACCACTCGACAGTGCTCTCTCTCTCTCTCTCTCTGTCTCTGTCTCTCTCTCTCTCTCTCTCTCTCTCTCTCTCTCTCTCTCTCTCTCTCTCTCTCTCTCTCTCTCTCTCTCTCTCTCTCTCTCTCTCTCTCTCTCCAAAGACAAAGACAAAAAATAAATTTAAAAAAATGGAACTCTACACCCCCTCCCCAGTCTTAATGGGGAGGCCTCCTGCTTTACTTCGGTGTTCGGGATGGGAACCGGTGCTATCAGGTAACTGGGGTTAATCCGATCCAGCGACTTCGATATCGTACGCCGGGGGACCCAGTAGGACCCGAGGACGCCGACACGCCTCAAACATGGGCAGAGTAGAGTAAGGCAGAGACGATAGAGAGACAGAGAAAGAAAGAAAGAGAGAGTAGTTTTGGGAGCTTTTGTTTGCGCAGGCTGGTCGGTACCAAATGTACACCCGCTGTCCGGCGCTCCCAGACCCGAACATGCAGTCAGTGGGCCAGCTTCAAAGGACTTATCAACTCCATCCGACGAATCGGAATGGACCCACTCGCGACCAATTTCGAGTGGCTGGCTCGATCGGGGATCGAACCAGTGCCGAGGCCAATCCGCCGAAGCGGACTGCTTTTTAGACACCCGGGTGTAATGGCCTGGATTGAGCCTAGACCACTACACCACCCTGACTTGCACGTCTGCCGAGTGTTGGACGACGGGTTTGAGTCGCAGTGGGAGGAAGCCAGTCGAAAAATGAAAGAAATTTGGGGGATTCGATCCCCGAATCTTTCTGTCGGGGTCGGACGCCTTAACGCCCTCAGCCACCACGGCTCATGAGATGGGTGGGGCGAAGCGGGTTTCTTGTACACGCGGCAGGATTGAACCGCAATGAGCGGATCAGAAAAAAAGAGATAGGCGCAACGAGATTCGATCTGGCGACGGTCGCATTGGACATCGACGACTCTACAACCTGAGCCTCCGCGGAACATGACTTACACCGGGTGCTGCCACGGGCTTGAACCGCACCGGGAGAAGTGGAAAGAAAATGAAAAAATGTTGGGAGTTGAACCCCACCTGTGCACCGAGGATGACGACGGTGAGCTGATTGTGACTGCGTGGGCGACCGTGCCGCTCGCCCACACACACGCCTCGCCCACTCACACGCCTCGCCCACTCACTGGCCGCGCCAGGTGGGCGGCGTGGGCATACCGCACGCACAAGGCGTGGGAAAGAGAGACGAGGTGCGCCAAAATAAGAGTACAGTACAGCCCGAGGGCGCGCGGTGCGGTGCGGGTGGCACACCGCCTGCGGGCTGAGCGCCGTCTCTCTCGCACTCACGGCGCGGCCTGCGCGGCATGGCAACGCCAGGCGCCGCGCGCTATCGCTGTCTCCATCGCTCTGCCTCGCCTCGACGATCCACCACACTGGACCTGCGAGTGTGAGTCACCGGCCTCCACTTTGGTGGCCCGCTCGCCGCCCTATGGTGTACCGGTGGCCTCGCGGTTAAAAGCGCCGCCCCCCGATGGTAAGGTCCTTGGGTCAAGTACTGGCTTCGCAAGCATTTTTTTTTGTGGGTTGAGCTACGTGTTGATCCCTAACTCTGGTGACCGCGGTTCGAGTCCACGCTGTTCCTTTTTTTTTTTTTCCCCGATGGGCCGTACTAGACTGCTGCAAATGACCGTCTGTCATCAGCAAAGCCTTCACACGCCGTCCGGGCCGAGGAATCCAGTGTGCAACGCGCTGCTTGATGGTGTCCGGACAGGCGGCGGCTACTTCATTAACCAGCGCGGAGGGCGGACGCCGCCAGGACACCCGGAACTGGATTCCTTAAATCAAAGTAGTAAATGACTGCACTGATGACCGGGCTGCCTGCCTCGCATTCCAGGCCGGTGATGTGTGGATTTGGACTCCCACACACCGCCCGGAGTCCGGCGGGCCGCTGGACCGCATTCCAGCATTCCAGTGAGTGCGAAGCAACTCCAAAAGCGCGCCACCTCCGACCCGCCGGAAGGGCGGGCCGGGCGGACGAATTAACCACGAGCAACAGCGAGCCTAGGATTGGCGGCACTTCTTGGAATCGTTTACTGACACTCACGCGGTGCATGAAGAAGGACATGTCCTTCCTTCCCTATGCACCGCAGGGGGTCGGTATCTGATACGATACATGCATTAGGTACAGGACATCCGCAGCAGCACATGTGAAATCACAGAAATCCGTGGCGGGCTATGACGGCACGTTCGCCGTCCTCCGGAGGATTTTCGCTCTGCACCCAACGTAACTCCTAACCTATACTGGTGCCGCGAGAGGCTGCCTCGCGACTTGCCGCAACGCCCTCTACCGGCAGTTCTCCCAATTACAACCCCGCTCCCGCCACAACGCGGCCCCTGCATCGTGGAGTATTCCCGTCAGGGCGGTCACAGCCAGCCACCCTGCAGCGCCACCCCCGTCTCAACACGGAGTACGGCTTCAGCGTCGACACCCCGCGCGTAGAGACTCCGCGTCGATGTGCCTGGCGATACTCCGCCTCTCGCACCGAGGCCCCTTGCGACCGGGGTATCGCCAAGAGCCAAGTCGGCTTGTTTTGCAGACGGCCGCCAGGCAGCGCTGGCGTTCAAACCCACCCCCGGCCACCCCCCGGCACGCGGCAGCAGATGGCGCTAGGTGCGTCGATTCGACTCGACCGCCGAGACGCCGCGTGCGGGGCTGATGTTCGAATCCTGACATATCTTTATATTTTTGAATTGAGGTAGCATCATGATCTTGTCTCAGGATGGGGCTTAAGTGTGCAGTGGAGCAGTGTGCCGGCTATGTAGGCATCCCAACAGACATCACCGCCAGCGGGCAGGCCGTTGGGTTGCCTATCTCACCGGCGCTGCCCGCGCGGTGCCTCCGGCAGAGAGAGCGAGAGAGAGAAAGAGAGACGGGAGAACGGTCATTCCAACTCAAATCGGGACGCGGGCACGCTCGCCCGACCGAAATTAGAAACATCCCCTTGGCGAGGGGTGGGGGTTGACACTGTGCCACACGTGCGGGTGCCAGGTGCGTGTGTGCGCGCGCGTGTGTCGGTGCTCCAATGGAGACGTATATATCGAGGGCATTATGGGCACAGAGGCCAGCAGTAATTACACACCGTCGGAACTGACCGTTTGTCATCCCACTGTGCTTGTCCTCCCCGAGAGTCCCGTTAGTGTCCACCTCTACCCAGCCGCCTCCACCCCGTCGCCCTGCCGCCTCGGCGATTCAAGACCCGCAGTCCAGCGCCCAACCAGCGGCCATTTAATTTTTGCACTTGTTGTCGATTAGTTTTTTCCTTTCCTTTCGCCGGCGCCTCGAATTTGCATGTTATTACTCGCCGGTTATTGCAGCGCCGCGCCGCGCCGCCCGCCGGCGGATCCAATATTTTGGGAATTTGCCGCCGTGACCGCCGGACTCATTATTACGAAATTAACAAGGCCGTCTCTCTCGCACTCGCGGGGGTGGTCGTCCGTAGGGGTGCGAGAGAGAGAGAGAGAGAGAGAGAGAGAGAGAGAGAGAGAGAGAGAGAGAGAGAGAGAGAGAGAGAGAGAGAGAGAGAGAGAGAGAGAGAGAGAGAGAGAGAGAGAGAGAGAGAGAGAGAGAGAGAGAGGTCTTTTTTTTTTTTAATCAAAATGTCCGACGAAAATCCGTTGGAAAACCGCAGCAGGACCCTGCTGGCTTCGCTGGTGGCGGCGGGGCGGGCGGCACGGCACGCCAAGAGGCACCCGGAGGTATCCGCAGGTAACAAACTTTCTTTGAAGTTTGCGGCGGAGACGTCGAGCAGCGTCCGTCGCAGCGCGAGGAGAGTCACGGTGACGACACCCGCCTC
This sequence comes from Stenchaetothrips biformis, assembly GCA_030522485.1. Lineage (NCBI taxonomy): Eukaryota > Metazoa > Arthropoda > Insecta > Thysanoptera > Thripidae > Stenchaetothrips > Stenchaetothrips biformis. Next base: position 11,296,371 of record CM060101.1, read on the forward strand.
CTCTTCCAGCAGCGCCTGCCGCGCTCCCTGGAAGGACATGCGAGCCGCTAATCCCTCCTGGATGTCCTGGAGCGCTGTGGGAGAAGGCGCGGGGAAAGTCTCTCTCTCTCTGTGCAAACGGCACTTGTTGCTGGGGGCGGCTAGAAGCCCAGCCCCGCCAGGGCCCCGCCCAGCCAGCCGGAGCGCGGACTTTGGCAAACATGGCACATCATAGACGTACCCGCTGCTGCCTTTGACGCGGCAACGCGCGCCGCCACGCTTAGATTTGTATCAACGAATACCTAACAAATTTTCTTGGTAATCCCAAAATACGCATTCGTTGGGGGCGATTTTTTTTTCCCGTGCACCCGCTCGGCCGTCAAACCTACACCCCCAGCCGAGCGATCGTCGCCCTGTCTCTCTCGCGCTCATGGGCGGTCCCGCAGGGGTGCGAGAGAGACAGGGCGACGCGACGCCGCCGACCTCGCGGTCGCCGCCAACATTAGTCTCTGTCACGAATATTTGCTCCTTTCCGAGCAAACGCCATTAGTCGTGACGCCCTGCTCGCCGTCACGGCGCTCCGTCACGCTGCGGTGACGAGACCGTCACGGAGTCACGAGAACGTCACGGACGGCGTCACGGACGGCGTCACGGACGGCGTCACCGACGACGTCACCGACGACGTCACCGACGACGTCACCGACGACGTCACCGACGACGTCACCGACGACGTCACCGACGACGTCACCGACGACGACGACGCGCTTCTTCGGACACGGCTGGTGGAGCAGAGGCTTGGTTCCCAAAAATAAAAACATTCCACATGCTGCAAAAAAAAAAAAAATCACACGCAAAAAAATTTTGGCCGGTATTTGAACCAGGGCGATGACGGTGATCGGCCCGTTACACACCGCAGTGGCTCGTTACAGTGTACGGCACGGCAAATGGAGAATTCATCACTTATGCCGCGCAACCCCAAATGGGGCCAGGGGGCCCGAAATTAATAACCAAAGGGTCGTTCGTGTCTTGGCCGCTAGCCCGGTGAAATGTGTGTGTACTTGCTGGTTCAGCTGCCCTCCTCCCCCTCCTCTCCGTAAGAACCAGCGCGCAGTAATTAATTGATAACTGACAGCAGCCAACGCACACACAGTTTCTCTCTCTACGCACACACACACGCACGCACACACGCGGGGCTTCATACTTTTTCCCCGATCCCTCCCTGACGTGCCGCCGCCTGCCGCCGCCTGCCGCCCGTCGGCCTGTCGACTTGCCCACTGCGACGCCAAGATTAACGATGCCGGATTTCTCTTCTCAGGTGAGCCGGGTCGCTTGAGTCCCCGGAGTGATTTCATCGCCGCCTTTTCCACTGCAGTGGCGTAGCCAAGGGTTGGGTCCAGGGGCGCGGGAAGTCGAGTACGGAAGGCAGGGGTACCACCCGCAGGGAGTGCGAGTTTCCGGCCCAAAGTCAGCCAAAAATCACGATTTTCAGACATTTCTCGCCGTTTTGACCGCGGCTTTGCGGCAACCCTGCTGCCAAACCAATTCCCACAGTGTACTTCCGCTCACTTCCGGCCGCTTGCTTTCCAAGGAGCAAGAAGGTCGGCCGCGCCGCACCTTGCGGGCTTACGTGGACAAATGCGGGCCATAAGGCGGGGCGCGGGAATGAAAGTGAGGGCGGGGCGGGGCGGGGTGGGGCGGGGTGACGGCAGGCGGTGGGAATACCTTCCCTCGCGTGATCCGTCAGCCCTCCGGAGAGAGATCCCGAAGGACGTCCTGTTGAATGGAGCCGCCAGTATCCAGGTTCGGGATGGAAAGTTTTCCGAACCGTGTATAGCGCGGCGGACGCGTGGTGCTGTGTGGACCCTCCCAGCGAGGAGGCCCTGTGATGGGGGTGCCCTGCCCGCTGCGGCCAGCCCGGCCAGCCCGGCCAGCTCGGCCCCTCCCTGCAGCTCTATCTCTGCGGGTGTCGCTAACTTGTGCATAATACATCGCACGGCTTTACGCGCGCCCCCCCCTCTCCTCCCCCTTTCCGAGCCCCACCACGTGGACCCGACCCAGCGGACCCCGCTCTATGCGAAGTTGAAAACGGCCAATATTCTCCCCCGGACTTCGGGGAACTTTGCCGAGCCAGCGATGAATCGAGTTTGCCACCACACATCGTCCTAACGGTGGCAGTAATTCACGAATATAAGAAAATAAAATCATCAACAATTTATTTTGAAACATTTTAATTATTTTTTAAAATTTAATCACGTTAAAACATTATTGTTGGGTAGCTGGTTTCCTGACGGCCCCTCAACCCCCGAGCCGAGCGCCCGGAGCAACCGAGCCCAGCCGAGGCCGGGCATTGTCGCGAGCCGATAAAGGGCGGCACCCCGGCGCCCCGCCGCCAGAGCACCGCGGACCGCGACACGAGGAGTACTCGCGTGCCTCACTGACCAATAAACCATCGTAGTTCCCAGTTGCCTTCCTTGACCCCTGACTCGCCCCCTCTAACCCTCACCCACCACCCAGAGACACAACACTGGTGGCAGCGGTGGGATTGAGGGAGGACGGGCCGAGCTCACGGTGAGAGGTTAGGCCCAGCCAGCAGCTCAGCGGAACGACAGCTTTCGAACGGGTTGCGGGGTCACGTCCCCCCCGACCCCTTCGCCGGCCTAGTCCGCCTGTACCGGCACAGCGGAGCGACAGCAACCGAACGGTCCACGGGGTCACGTCCCCCCTGATCCCTTCGCGAGCCTAGCCCACTGCATCGCGTTGCCCGGCGCAGCGTCAGGTAGCGCACGGCACGGTTCGCCACTGTCCTGTGTTCCCTGCCGTTGCCCGTCGCGAACGAAGATTCCCCGCTGCTGAACCGGTGTGGTTCCGGGCGGTTCACGGCGACCCCTGCCCTGAGCCCCCTGTCGCTACCCCGCTCCGGTCAACCGCAGTCATGCCGTCACACCGGCGTCGCCGATCACCTGAACGGCAACAAGTCCGTGCCGCCGAACGAGTGGTTGCCCGTGCTGTTGCTGCACATCAACACCGACCTGTGCCACGAGTAGCCGCGACCCGCAGCCGTGCCCGGCGCGCCCCGGCCTACCCTGCCAACGTCCGGTTCGCGCGAACTGCCGCCACGAACGAGGCCCCCATCGAGGTACCGCGGTCGGGGCTCCAGCGACAACAACAACCACGCACGTCGACGGGCCGCTTCGCCACCCCCAGCACGACGCAACCTCCAGTGCGCCTTTCTGAACCGGTGGCGTCCTGTTCGCGCCCAGCGGTGAGTGTGGCGGCTTCCAAGCCCCCGCCCTCGCCCCTGGCCGTGACCGAGGAAGCTTCCGTCGTCGTGAAGTCGACCGGCAGCCAGACGGACGTTGCCGTTGCGGCCGACCTGCACCAACTGCCACCGCCGAACCCGACCTGGCCATCGATGCAGCTGGTCAGCCCCCCGACGTACGACGGCAAGACGGACTACGGGTACTTCAGAGCCCAGTTCCTCGCCCTGGCGGCACGGCGCCCCGTGTCCGAGTGGGCCGAGGCCCTGGTGGCGGCCCTGCGCGAGCCAGCTTCGCACGTGCTAGCCAGCTTGACGGCTGCCCAGTTGAGCAACTTCGACGCTCTGGACGCGGCCCTCCGGATGCGGTTTGCCCAGCCGCGTCCCCGCAATCAGGCCGTGCAAGGCCTCAAGGCGGCCCGACAGCAGCCGGACCAGACCCTGCGCGAGTTCGGCGTCCACGTCGACCAGCTTTGCCGCGAGGCGTACCGGGACGATCCGGTACTCGCACGCAACCCCGCCACCCTGGAGAAGATCGTCCTGGACAACTTCCTGGCGGGCATCAACGACTCGGCGACGCGGCGCCTACTCCTCATGTCCCGCCCCACCGACCTGCAGTCAGCCCTAACCATTGCGAGCGAGCTGGAAGACGGCCCCCTGGTGAAGCGCGTCCTCCAGGCCGTCCCTACGCCCGCGCTGCATCAGCACCACCTGTCGGCGAACGCGCAACCTGACCGCCCGGCGGAGGCAGAGTCCCGCACGAAGCAATGGACGCGCGACGGGCGCCCCATCTGCCGCCAATGCAAGGAGGTTGGCCACGTTGCCCGAGACTGTGACGTTTGAGGCTGGACGTCACGAGCGCGAGATGTCAACCCGGCGTGACCACGAACACCCTGCTCGTCGACGACGAGGCCACCATCACCCAGCTCGCCATCTGCGGTCCCTGCCTGCGGCGCTCTCCCCGCGGGCAGCGAGCACTCCTGCGTTCAGCCCGGCGCCCCCGGCGCGTGTCCATCCCCGAGTCCAACCATGGCGAGGAGGGTCCGTTGACCCGGGTCCTCTGGGTAGGGCCGGTAGGCTAGCAGTGGTGTCCCCCCAAGAACCGTGGATGGCGTGGTAGCGCTGACGAGTGCTCCGCCTGCGGAAGGCACGGGAGCCCGTGCTGTGCTGTGCTGTGCCATGGAAGGGCATGGGAGCACGGGAGCACCGGAGCACACGGAAAAGGGCTGTGCCGCGGGGCCTGGGAGCACTTGGGAGCGCTGGGCCCGGGACACTGCCGCCATGCCTGCGGGACGCCTTTGGAGTTCAACGACGCCGAAGGCGCCGGAGACCTCGAGGACTTCTTCGCAACGGAGGGGGAAGTGTTGGGTAGCTGGTTTCCTGACGGCCCCTCAACCCCCGAGCCGAGCGCCCGGAGCAACCGAGCCCAGCCGAGGCCGGGCATTGTCGCGAGCCGATAAAGGGCGGCACCCCGGCGCCCCGCCGCCAGAGCACCGCGGACCGCGACACGAGGAGTACTCGCGTGCCTCACTGACCAATAAACCATCGTAGTTCCCAGTTGCCTTCCTTGACCCCTGACTCGCCCCCTCTAACCCTCACCTCAGCGCTCCACTTTCCCGTTGCTGCTCGGGTGTAGGGCCAGGGACCGGCTCTTCCGGATGCCAAACATGGCCATGACCTCGGCGAACAAGTGCGCTTCGAACTGGCGGCCTTGGTCAGTGTGCACTACCCGAGGCGCGCCGAATCGGGAGAACACCTCGCGGACGAGGGCGCCAGCGACAACATCGGCAGTGATGGTTCGGATGGGCATCACTTCGGGCCACCCGGAGAAACTGTCGACGGCCACCAGGCAGTAGCGGTTGCCGCTCGTCGTCCGTGGTAGGGGCCCCAGGATGTCGACGTGCCACTTGGTACGGCACGAGCCGGTGAGGACGCCTCGCAGGGGGGCTCTGGTGCGTCTTGCCGGTCCATTCTTCCGGATGCAGGTCTCACACGCGTTGATGACGTCTCGCACGTCGTCATACATGCCGGGCCAGTAGAAGCGCTCCCGCAGGGTGCAGAGGGACTTCCGGACGCCGAAGTGGCTGCCGGTGCCCGGGGCGCTGTGGAAGGTCGTCACAGCCTCGCGCACCTTGCACCGCGGCAGGACCAGTTGCCACGTGATTCTGTCGGGTGCCGTGGGATGGCGCCACGCGCGATACAGCAGTCCGGTCTGGATGGAGAGGCTCTGCCATTGTTGCCAAAGGCAGTGCGCCTCCCAGCTGTAGGCCTCAGCTGTTTCTCGGGACGGCCGGTCCTGGTTGTGCTCCATGGCGTCCCGGATTGTCTTGATCCCCGGGTCCAGACTCTGTCCCGCTTGGAGCTCCTCGACGGACCAGTCCGGGTTCGGCACCACGGTCGTGCGCCGGGCAGCCGCGCGACGATGCTGGAAGGTGCCCTCCTCTTTCTGCTCCAGGCGCAGGCACTTGGGGCAGGTGTCAGGGCACGGGCGCAAGGCAGGCGTCGGGTACGGGTACCGAGACAGGGCGTCGGCGTGAGTCATCTGCGTGCCCTTGCGGTACTCCAGCACGTAGTTGTAGCTCTCCAGCCGCTCAACCCAGCGCGCAAGCTTGCCGTCGAGGTTCCGGAACTTCTTCAGCCACTGGAGTGCCGCGTGGTCGCTCCGGATGAGAAACTCCGGTGCTCCGCAGAGGTAAAAATGGAATTTCCTCACACTGTCCACGATGGCCAGGAGCTCGCGCATGGTCACGCACAGCCGAGTCTCCGATGCCGTCAAGGCCCTGCTGTGGTACGCGATCACCCTCTCCTCCCCGTCCTGGATTTGTGAGAGGACGGCCCCCAGGGCGAAGGCGCTGCAGTCGGTGTCCAAGACGAACCGGCCTTCCGTGAGGACGGCAGTGGCCAGGATGGGCGGCGCGGTGAGGGCCTTCTTGAGGGCGACGAAGGCGGCGGCCGTGTCTGGCGTCCACTCGAAGGGCACGTTCAGCCGGAGCAGTCGCTGCAGCGGCCGCGCGATCTCCGTGTACCGCGGCACGTAGGTCTGGTAGTAGCCGCACAGGCCGAGGAAGCTGTGAACGTCGTCCTTGTTCCGGGGCGTCGGCCAGTCGTGAATCTTGGCCGTTTTCTCGGGGTCGACGGCAACGCCAGCCGCGGACACGACATGGCCCAGGTACCGGAGTGACCGCGCCAACAGCGTGCACTTCTTGGGCTTCAGCAGCAGGCCGGACCGGCGAATGCGGCTGAACACTTGGCGCATGCGGGCGAGGACGCCGGCGAACGTCTTGCCGGCCACGGCGAGGTCGTCCAGGTACACCGCCGTGGTGGTGTCCGGCACGGGGGCCTCGACGGCGCCGTCCGGGAGGGGATCGTAGAGGACGCGTTGCATCACCGACTGGAATATCCCCGGAGCCGTCTTGAGCCCGAACGGGAGGACGACGTACTCGTAGAGCCCCATCTCCGGCACAATGATGGCCGTCTTGTGGCGGTCCTTCTCGGCGATTTTGAGGTTGTGGTAACCCCAAACAAAGTCGCCAGCGCAGTACCACTCGTGGCCGCCGAGCTCCTCCAGCAGCACGTCGGCGCGGGGCAGCGGCAGGGCAGTACCGCGCATGACGGAGTTGAGCATGCGGAAGTCCGTGCAGATGCGCACCGTGCCGTCCTTCTTCTTGACGAGGACGAGCGGCGAGGCCCAGTCGGACGTACTCGGCACGATGGCGCCGTCACGCAGGTACGACTCGAACTGCTTGCGCACCTCAGCCCGCATGTGGATGGGGATGGGGCGGGCCGGCTGTGCGATGGGGCGCGCGTCGCCCGTGTCGATCGGCACCTCGACGAGGTCGCAGAAGCCGTACTCGCCATCCTTGGAGAACACGTCGTGGAACTCGCGAAGAAAGCCGTCGGCCTCGTGTCGCTGCTCTGCGTCCAGGTCGGTGGCCCTGTCCAGAAGCTCCTGGAGGGCGGGCGGCAACGGTGCGTCCGGGGCAATGGGGGCGCGGTCGCGTGCGACGCGGCGGGCCGGCGCGACAGGAACCTCCGTGGCGCAGCGGCGCGGTGGCGCGGCGTCCGGCTGCAGCCCGATCAGGTACACCTCCGCGATGACGGTGCGGCGGGGAATGACGACTGGGCTGTCCGTTGGGTTGGCCAGCGTCAACTCCACGTTGTCGCGCACACACGGGACAACGCCGGGCCGCACCGAGACAGCGGCGCATGGTGCCGAGCGCGCTCCTTCGTGACGGCGGCCTTCGTCATGCGTGGCATCGAGGAGCAGGCCAAACCGCGTGTTCGGTGGCCAGGCCGCATCAGCTGCTGTGAACCGTGCCCGTCCTGCAGGCTCGACGGCGAGGGTCCCAGGCATTGCACTTCGTGCTGTGCACCCCCGTGGCACAGCACGTCCGCGTGCTCCACTGCCTTCCTCCGCCGGCGGAGCACTCGTCAGTGCTACCACGCCGTCCACGGCTCTTGGGGGGACCCCGCGGTCAGAGCTTGCGAACCCAGAGGACCCGCTTCCCTGCGGACCATCCTCAGCCAGGGGCGGACCGGGGCGACGGCGAGCTGGTAGGTGCCAGTCCGAGCGGAGGAGCGCGCGCGTAGCGCACTCGCCACTGGGAGGGACCAGCAGCTCGACAGCTGATCGGATGCAGAGGTACGCGTCGAAGTGGTACAGGGCCGGGAGCTCCGGCGCAGGTGTGAACCGCACGGCCAGGGGCTCCGGGAGCGGCTTGCCAGGACACTGCTGGCGCAGGACGAACTGCGCGTACCCCATGTCGACGTAAGCCTTCATGCTGACCATGAGGTCGGCGCCGAGAAGGCAGTCCTCCGGCATGTCGACTTCAAAGACGCCCCACGCAACAGGGACCTGGCCGAACCGGAACATTGCTCGTCGGGGACCGAAAGCGTCCGTCACCTCTCCGGAAACGCCGCGAATCCGCAGGTTCGCCTTCGGCGGGGCGGGGCCGGGGAGAAGGCCGCGCCGAACGAGCGTGATGACGGCGCCGGTGTCGATCACCGTGCGGCAGGGCGTGTCGTTGATGAGGACGTCGATGACGGGGGCGACCGTCTCCAGGCTGCACGGCGGCGCAAGCGACGAGGGGTCTGCGTGCAGCGGGGGCGATGACGGAGTTGCCGAGGGAGGTCCGCGCCGCGCCCCTAGCGGCGGGACCGACGGTCGTTTCCCTTGCGGTTCTGACGATCTCCCCGTCGATCGTCACGGTGGCCATCACGGCGGTTGTCGCGGCGGTCGTCGTCTCGGCGGCCATCTTCGTCACGGCGGTCTCGGCGTGCCGGACAGTCGCGGCCAATGTGGCCCACCTCCTGGCACCTGTAGCATATCGGGCGCCCGTCGCTGTGCCACTTCATCGTGGTTCTGCCCTTTTCCGGGGCTCCCTGCCGGCGGGGTGCGGCCGTCGAGGTGGACGGCTGGGGTTGCTGCGCGGCCGCGGCGGGCTGCACGGCGCGGATGGCGGCTGTCAGCTGTTCGGCCAAGTGGGTGACCGGGTCGGCCACGTCTCCGGCGCCGTCGGGGAGTTTCGCAGGTGCAGCTTCGACTTCCGCCTGACGGACGCGCTTCACGGGCGGGGCGTCCTCGAGCTCGCTGGCGGTCGCCAACGCCGTCGTCAGGTCGCTGGGGCGCGACATGAGCAGCAGACGCCGGGTCGCCGGGTCCGCTATGCCGGCCAGGAAGTTGTCCAACACCAGCTTGTCCAGCACGCTCGGCGAGCGGCCGACGATGGGGTCGTCCCGGTATGCATCCCGGCATAGCAGGTCAATTTGCACCCCAAACTCCCGGAGGGTTTGGTCCGGTTGCTGACGCGCCGCCTTCAGGCTCTGCACCGCGATGTTGCGGGGCCGCGGCCTCCCAAACCTCGTCAACAACGCGCTGTCCAGCTCCCCGAAGTTTGTCAGTTGGTCCGCAGTCAGCGTGCTGAGCACGTGGCTCGCCGGCTCGCGGAGGGCCACCACCAAGGACTCAGCCCACTCGGACACCGGACGGCTGGAGGCCAGGGCCAGGAACTGCGCCCGGTAGAAAGTGTAGTCCGTCTTTCCGTCGTAGGTGGGAAACGTGGCCTGGCGCATCGTGGGCCGGTTCGAAGCCGGCGTCGCCGGTTGGTGGGGCAGGAGGGCCGCGACGGCAGCGACGTCGGTCTGGCTGCCCGTAGACTGCACGAGTACGGGGGCCTCGGGCGCGGCCAGGGGCAAGGGCGGGGGCGCAAGGGCCGCCACGCTCACCGCTGGGCGCGAGGAGGACGCCGTCGTGGCCTCGGGGAAGCGGACCGGGGAGTGCGTCGTCCGGGCGAATCGGCCGGTTGTTGTCCGGGGCTGTCGACGGGAGCCCTCCGGGTCCGGGTGCAGCACCTCTGTGAGCGCTTCGGTCGTCGGGCGCGAGCGGGTCGCGGCAGTGCGTCGTGCGGCAGCGCGGGGGGCCGGCTGACGAACGGCACGACTCTCACGGCGAGCTGGGGTGCGTGCCGGTGACCGCCGGGCGCGTCGGTGCGACGGCATGGCTGGGGTTAGCCTGGCCGGGGTGGCGACAGGGGGCTCAGGGCAGAGTCGCCGTGAAACCGCCCGGAACCACGCCGGTTCAGCAACCGGGAATCTTCGTTCGCGTCGGGCAGCGGCAGGGAGAACAGGACAGGGGCGAACCGTGCCGTGAACTACCTGACGCTACGCCGGGCTGGAGCTGGTTTCCTGACGGCCCCTCAACCCCCGAGCCGAGCGCCCGGAGCAACCGAGCCCAGCCGAGGCCGGGCATTGTCGCGAGCCGATAAAGGGCGGCACCCCGGCGCCCCGCCGCCAGAGCACCGCGGACCGCGACACGAGGAGTACTCGCGTGCCTCACTGACCAATAAACCATCGTAGTTCCCAGTTGCCTTCCTTGACCCCTGACTCGCCCCCTCTAACCCTCACCCACCACCCAGAGACACAACATTATTATTGACTGGAAAGTTGGTGCTTGGTTTCCCGCCAAAAATTCGTCCGCATGACGTCACAGGCCGGCTTAGCGCTGGGCAGAGTCCCGCTGTTTGCTCCGAGTTACCGCCTCGCTCCAAGCACGCTCCAGGCACGCTCCAGGCGGTGGGACTGACCCCAGTCAGGCCGCTCCGCTGGAGTCTGGCTGGAGTTTGCACACAACTGGACTGGGGGGCTTTAATAGCCCAGCACGATTACATATTTACTCGGCACACCGAGACCGGAGCGTCTCCCGCATCACTCATTCATTGGTCGGTCGCTCCGGTATTCATTCTGTCGAACCCAGACATCCGTTTGGTCAAATTCGTTCATTGACGAAAAATTTATCTGCTTGAATTCTTTGATGTATGCAGTCAAATCCGTTCATTTTGTGTGACTTCAGCCACCGTCGACCCTGAAGGGTCTTTCCTCTGACGCGCTGCAAGCTTCCAGTCCGTGCCGCCAAACTTTTCCATATCACGCGCGCGGACTTTTGGCCGGGAAAAGGCGGGACAAAGACGCTGGGAAAGTGCGACAAGAAAATAACACGAAAAGAAGTGGGAGCCCCTCCTTCTCCTTCTTCTTGTTGCAATCTCGTCACTCGAACACTTTTTCGATCAGCGTGCGCAACCAGGCCTAAAGTGTCTCACCACGCCCTGACGCACCGAGTAGGCCCGTGGCGGGGCGGGGCGGGGCGGGGCGTGGTGGCCGCACGCTCGGCCAGTAACGCAGTTACGCCCGTAATGCCTCGGAATTCGGAGAGCGGCTCCCCAGGAAAATCCATCATAGTTATGAAAGTATTTTTTTTTTTAATGAGATTTTTTTAAAGTGGAATTTTGGTCAGTTTGCACTAAGTTGATTTTGTGAACATTGACGTCGTCAGCAAAAAATCTAAATTCGGGTGATCTTTGGCCGCAGGCACTGTGATCCAGGCCGCCCGCGCAGCAGGCAGTCCGCTCGCATCCCTGTCGGAGTGTTGCCTACCCTGGCGGGCGCTCTCGACGGGACAGTCCGCCGACTTGGCCGTCGGAACGAAACGCGATCGTGCTGCTGGTGGAGCTGGGCCGACGCCGACGCCAACGACGCCAACGACGCCGTGTTGCTGAGGAAACGGCCGCCGATGCCGAAACAAGGCGGAGGGCTTTAGTGCGGAGTTACCGAGTTACACGACCGCAAGGTGTCCGCGCCGCCGCGCTGCCGGGGTTATGGCCCTGCCGAGGTGGCCGGGGCGTCTCGCAGGACTTTAAGGCCTTGAGGCCGTAAGGCCGGCAGGGCGGCGGGGACCCGGGGGAGGCACCACGGCACGCCACGACGCGGCGCGCTGGACAGGGATTTCGCCGGCTTTCCGGGTCCCTGGCCACCTCGCCCGCCCGCATCTGTCGTCACATTTTCCCCACTTTTTTTTTTTTTTTTTTTTGCGGGATGCAGCCGTAAGGGCTGCGTCTTCCTGCCCCCCTCCCGCGGCAGCGCCTTTTTACTTAAACTTTTCCAATTTCGGGCCGCCCGGACCACAATCTTATTTTGTTGTTTGTTGTCCGCAAGGGCGCCGCAAGGTGTGTGTGCGGTGTGTACTCCACTTAGTGAGCCCCTCCGGCTGCCCGCCGGGACGGCCGTCTGGGCCAAAGTTTAGCGAGGGGGGGGGGAGGAGGAGAGTGCATCGAATGCGCGGTCACCGAGTCCCAGCTACTTAGGACATCTCGTCAAAAATGAGTTCACAGAACCGATACTGCCACTGACCACTACTGAGAACACAGGCAAGATTTTTTTCCCATTCTGGTAGCTCTTTTCCGTACGCGGGGAATCCAAGTTGGATCTGTTTGTCTGGGCACGTGTTGCTGGCCGCCCCACCCCACCCCACCGCACACCACCACACCCCGCCCCGCCAGACCCCATCGGGATCGTGTATGTAAATGCGGCGGCGCCGGCAAAGGTGCGGCGGGCGGCCATGACCCGCGGACGTGACATGCACGTGTATGTGTTTGTGTGTGTGTGTGTGTGTGTGTGTGTGAGTGTGTGTCTGTGTGTGTGTCTCTGCGTCGGGGAGGGGATGGATGTGGCCCCGGCAACATCCTTGTCTCCAATGTCACAAAGAACGCCAGCCTAAACCTCCCCCCCAGGGGCTGCTGGGGCTGCTGGCGGCTCAAAGAAGCGACAGCAGGGGCGGCTCAGGGGAAGGGGGGGGGGAAGGGATGCCCAGCGGCATCGCGCTGCATCGTGACGCACTCCCCTGGGCAGAAGAAGAAGAAGGAGGAGGAGGAGGACAGAGGATGGGGAGGTTGGCAGTGGTGGGGGTGGAATGCCTGTAGCGTGGAAAGGCGGCGTAGTGTTTCCCGTATTTGATCACCTTAGACTCCGCAACAGCGGCGATTACTGGGTCCATTCTCCGGGCGAGCGGAGGGCCGTGGGGCCGCCATGGGGCCGCCATGGGGCCGCCAGTGTGTTCGGCAGGAGATAAGACGCGACGGCAGACCATCGCCTCGCGGCCGTAGCCCTCACCTGGCAGCCCGCCCCGCCCCGCCCCGCCCGCCCCACCCTGCCCCGCCCCGCAGGGGCGTCGGAAGTGGGGATCAGGGGTTGCGCTGAGCACCCCCCAAAACAATCTGGGGGGAGCCCAGCACCCCCTATTTTGATGCACAAAGAGTGAGAACTCGCCAAAGAAAGGTCAAAAGGGTAACAATAGTTGAGATATTCGATCTAAAACTTGCTTTGCTTACTGGTTTTGACACTTTCCTTTTAAAATCAAAACCATTTGGCTCGCTTTGCTCGCCAAGAACTCCTGGCGCTATACTCTGAATAAAGAACTAAAATTAAATCCTGAACCTAGCTCGCTTCGCTAGCTGTATTTTTCCCTTTTTTAAAAATAAAGATTCTGTACAAAAAATTATTTTTAATGCCTTCAATGTTTTTATGAACGCATAAGTTCAAAGCTTTACCTTGCACTTCTTTGCTGAAGTCTTACACTTGGTTTATTTAAAAAAAAAGTAAAACCTGTTAATTGACTTGTATATTACAAATTGCATAGCCTTGATCCATTTTACCCATGTCCATTGCTACTTCTCGAAACAAACCTGGTTTTTGGCTAAGTCCTGAGCTTCGCTCGCCAATTACACAGGCTTTTCGAGGTACCGCCTGAGGGATAGGCAACCCACAGCACAAACCTTTAAATTTGCGCAACCCCCACCGAAAAGTACTTCCGACGCCCCTGCCGCCCCGCCCCGCCCCGCCCCGCCCCACCCCACCGGACGGCAGCGCCTCAATTTGCAGCGGGATTACAGGTGGGATCAGCGAAGCAATGGGGCGCGATCCGTGAACCACGAGAAAAAGAGAGAGATGTAAAAAGATAGAGAAAAAGAGAGAAAGAGAGAGAGGGGGAGGGGGTCATGACGTAAAAGAAAAGAGCTTCCCGCCCGCCCAAGGATTATGGACACAGTAAAAATATAAGAGAGCGGTTTAAAAAAGTTTCATAACTGGTTGTATGATTGCCCGAGAAGGATATTGCGGTTTGAGTCCCGGTGGGCTGCAAGGCGCTGCAGGGTGGGCCGGCCACCGCTACCTGGGAATAATACACGATGCAGTGGCTCTCGACAGCGCCTTTGAGCCGGGCCGGCCGGCGAGCCCTCAAGACCGTCTCCAGTCTGTCTCTCTCGAACTTGCCGAGAGGGAGAAGGGCCCCGTCGTCGGATTGTTGAAGGGCCGCGCCCTTTGCTTCGGCCCGCTTCGGCAGAATGCCTCCTTCGGGGCCCTTCGTCTCGCTCCCACCTGCCGCGCAGTGGGCCGCACGGCGAGAGAGGCGCCCGTCGGGACGCAGCCCGGCGTCCTGAATGGCGGGGAGTAGGCAGGCGGTCCGGGGGCGGCACAACTAAAACCAATTCGCAACATCAACTTTGCCCGCTGTCCGCGCGCAGCCCCGCCTCGGCGCGCCGAGCCGTCCGCCGGCCCCAGTGCTCATACTTCCCCGATGCCGCTCTTGGCTCCGCCTTTTCATATCCAGCGCGCTTCGGGCGCCGCGGTGCACGTCCTTCTTTCCGCGAAACAACGAAATAACCAAATAACGCGACCGTTTCTCTTGCACTTTTATTCTCCCTGCGCGTTCATTGTTCGTGTGCCGTCGCGGCGCCGCCCTCATGCGGGCGATGGCGGAAACATTCTGCTAAATTGCGAGAGCGGCGGCGTTCAGCGGCACGACCAGCAGCACGACACGACGCGGTCCTCGGGGACGCCGTCAGCACGTCGCCGTCAGACGCACGCCACGGCCGGCATCGATCACGCCGGTGTGCCGACACTATCAGCGCGGAGAGGGAGAGAGAGAGAGAGAGAGAGAGAGAGAGAGAGAGAGAGAGAGAGAGAGAGAGAGAGAGAGAGAGAGAGAGAGAGAGAGAGAGAGAGAGACAGAGACAGAGACAGAGAGAGACACAGAGAGAGAGAGAGAGAGAGAGAGAGAGAGAGAGAGAGAGAGAGAGAGAGAGAGAGAGAGAGAGAGAGAGAGAGAGAGAGAGTCCTGGCAACTGTACGGCGAGGTGGCCGGGGGCGTTGGGGCTTTTAGGCAGCAGGGTCTCGCCTCCGTGGCGTGGCTAAACTAAACCAACACGGCACGGAGGCAGGGCGTGTCGCGGGGAGCGGCCGACCCAGGCGAGATGCCGCTCGCGATAGTTGCTGCGAAAAAGCCGCCGCTAATGCCGGCGGTGATTTGGGGGCCTTTTGTTTCTCGTAATCGCTCGGGGAGTAGCCGCCCCCTTTGGGGCGCCGTTGGTGTGAACCAAGGCAAACACGTTGTCGCCCGTTCGCATACAGACTAAACGCTGCTCGGGATTCAAGCACGAAGCTCTACAGCATTGCATCCCGTAAGTACCGGGAACGCCCTGCTGGAACGCCTCGCTGCTGAGAACGCCCCGTCGGAACGCCCCGCTCGAACGACCCCCCGCCACCGCCTGTGTTTGTCCCGAGCACACCTTTTCATTTGTCCCCGTCCGGGATGGGGGGAGGGGGGAGGGGGGGCAGGCGCACGCCATAGTGCAACTACACTGGGGGCAGGGTGGGCGCCAGAGCGCCAAGATTACACGGCGATAACTTGCTATCGGGGCGTCGAATAACCGCGAGCACGAAGCGACGCCGTCGGACGGCCCGTCCGCACGGCTCTCACACAACGGAAAGCTATTCCAGACTGTCTGCTAGAGAACACAGTGTAGTCCGCAAAACAAACAAACCAAAAAAAAAAAAAAAAAAAAAAAAAAAAAAAAAAAAAATCACACAAAAAAATTAACAGCATCACGCTGCTGCTAGGTGCACATCTGATTTTCACCCCCCCCTCCCCCCCAAAAAAAAAATCGTCACTGGCCCCGTTGCAGCAGTTTGGACTCCTTGTACCAGCGTGCGGGCGTGCGCTCCCCCCTCGCTGCGTCTCCTCTCCTTCTCCCCCTCCCCGTCCCAGCTCCCGGGTGTGGTCCCATTAGTACCACCACACGGGGCCGCAAGTTTTGTGACGCCTGACACCAGGCTGGCGCGGCGCGGCCCGGCGCGGCGCGGCACGGCGTCAAACTTGGAACGGCGTTCGGCTTCGAGGCGCTTAGGTGATGCCCGTGAAGCCCCTCCCGCGCCTCGTCGCTAAAACGTGTCCAGGGGTGGAAGGGTTGGCCGTGCTGCAGAATTTGTATGAGGCGACTCAACTCGATCGCCCTCTTTTTTTTCTTTTTTTTTTTGAGCGCGCAAAGTTTGGGACAGTTTGGAGTGCGCATGCTGAAACACTTTCCGTGTTCCTTTCTTTGCCCTTTTTTTTTGTTGTCGTAGTTGCGCACTCCAGGACACCTTGATCTAATTATCTTGTTGCTGCCCCGCCGCCCCTGGGAACGCGCAGGACACGGTCGTCAAGGAGAAGGCGGAAAAAAAGGGAGGAAAAAAATTTGAAGAAAGTGGAGCTGGGGTCCCCAGAGTCATTCATTATTTAAGGATTAAAGGTTCCGCTCCATCGCAAATGAAGGAGATGGAACGCGAGGTCCTTTCTTTCACATCACGTTTGGCACGAACAAAACATGGACTAAAAACGAACTGCTTCATCAGTTGTTGCTTTCTGCGAGTGAATCCCTTGTCTGTGACGTCTGAGACACTGTGGGAGTGGGAGGTGGGGGGGGGGGGGGCAGCGCCGCACCATGTTATTCCTCTGCGAGACCAAGATTGCAGAGGGTAAGGTCGCATAGGACACCAAATGAGATGGTGGCATGAAAATGGCCATAGCCGAGGCGAGGGCGGGGGAGAGGGGTGGCGGGGGGCGTTGGCGGCGGCGGCCGGGAGTACATCTCAAGATTTTCAGAACAATCCGCGACCCCGGAGGTTTTAATTTAGGGCTGGGTCTGCATGCCAGCGGGGCCTGGGCGGGCTGGGCCTTGGCGGGGCCGGGGGAGAAGGAACTTGTCGGCAAAGGGGTGGTTGGGGTGGAGACGGAGGAGGGACAGAAATTCGTCATTGTTGCCGAAGCTAGTGGCTCGGTTCGAAGGACGCCCGCCAGTGCCCTGTATTAGTTTAGGCCCAATTAGAAAAGCCTTTCGTTTTAAAGAGCTCAATGACTAGAAAAGCAGTTTATACAGAAGCCAGTAACGAGAGGCCATTGAAGCTCCAGCAAGGCGCCCCGCTGTGTGCGCGCTCCGAGCCCCTCCAGTGGCGTGGTGGCTGGAGAAACAGAATTATTTCATCCGAAAAGGCCCAGCGAGCTTCACTTTGTCGCTAAGACACGGTTTTGTGCGCGCCCTCATAGGCTTGCTTCCACTCTCATATAATAAAAAAAAAATAAAAAAAAACTTGAGAGGTAATATTTACGCTGCTTGTCAAAGAAACTTTCACGTACTGTAAAAATATTTGCCCATAAAAAAAGAAATTGGCTTTAAGTGACCGGTTTGCGAATTGCCGCTAGTGGAGCGTCGGCGGCCGTTCCCTTCATTCCGCCTTCGAAGGGATTACACGGTGGCGGTTCGCGCAGCCCTCCCAGCCGTTCCAGGCCGTTCCAGGCCGTTCCAGGCCGTTCCAGGCCCTTCCAGGCCGTTCCAGGCCCTTCCAGAACCTCAATTAGGCGCCCGGCATCCGGCCTGCAGTGCGCTGCGAATTAACAGTGGGCAAGCAATTAGCGCAGCGGCTGTCATGTCGTCAGCTGTTATGGCGTCCGCGGGGCCCGAGACCAGTGACCTGAAAAAAAATAATAATTAAATAAATAAACATGTGTCGGAATTGAACGTTGAAATTGAAACCGAGCGAGGGGCCTTGCAGTGGCTCGACAGAGGCGGGCTGCTTGCGGCCGCCTTGCCCCCGCCCTCCTTCTCGTTTTGTGGCCCATTTGCGGTCCGGGGCCGACCTCGGAAACCGAATCCGAATGTCACTCGGTCCTTGTCGCGCGGGCCGCCGCGGCAGTGCGAGCGAGAGAGACGGACAGAGGGAGCGGGGCGGGGCCTCCAAATAGCCGGATGGAGCTGGCTTTGACCCATTAGGGCTACCCGGCTGCTCCACTGTGCCGGACGCCAGCGACCGGAAATAGTTGTCAAAATTAAAGGACCTCCGCAGGTGCGTCGGCGCTGGTGTCCCCTGTTTTCTGGCGAAGAAAAAAAAACTACCCCCGGGACGCTAAAGTCGCCGTTCTGGGCAGACGTGATCCCACTGTGCTCCATCGCCGCGACGCGACTCACTCAAACGCACATATCCGCTTCGGTGGCGCCGCGGCGCGGCGGGGCGGCGAGGCAATAGTCGTTGACGCGGCGAGGCTAAGTTGGCGGCCCTGGCGGGGGGCTCTAGAGGGCCGTGGGGACATTGCCGGAACGCACGACGACGGCGACGGTCCGCAAGGCCGTGACGGCCACCGCAACAGCAGTTGAGAACGAGTTGCTTCCGAGCCGCCCTTTCTTGTAGGCGCCGTGGAGGTGCCCTCTTTCTCTCTCTCTCTTTCTCTCTCTCCTCTCTCTCTCTCTCTCTCTCTCTCTCTCTCTCTCTCTCTCTCTCTCTCTCTCTCTCTCTCTCTCTCTCTCTCCCACCCCCCCGTCGCCCCCTATTGTCCCTCATTCTGGTTCAAATATTTGCCCGGCAGTAATTAGCAGGGACATAATCGTCGCTGCCTTTAGGATCCGCGCAGGGATCCCGTCAGGCAGTTTTCTTTCTATTTGCCTACGAGTAGCGCCTCCTCGCTCTGTGTTGATCTTCCCTCTCTGTCTAATCCAGGCTCGGCTGCTGCTGCTTGCCGCGGATTCAATAGTGGCCACCGAAGTTAGCGCTGGGGGCATTAAGGAGAGGGGGGGGGGACCGACGGGCAGCGAGCCTTCCCGAGGGCGATGCGGGCTGCCGTTCCCACGCCGCGACGGGGAGTCGTGGGTTCGAATCCGGCCGGAGCGGCGCGCGTTTTGTTCTGGGCCAGCTTGCGTGGCGGGCCGCTCGGATGCGGAAGTGCGGCTCGCACCAGAGCGGCGGCTCCGTCTCTTCCGGGGTCTGCTTCCGGATCGCACTTCCGGTGTGCCGGGCCCACACCCTGGACCCGGAAGGTGCCGGAGGAGCAGCCAGCGCACGGCGGACGAATCACAATTCCCGTCTTATTCAATTTTCACATTTTTTTCCCCAACCTTTTTTTTCAGATTTTGTTTTTTTGAATGATAATAATAATTTTGACAGTCCATGGCAAAGGGACCGCCGAACCGAAATACGATAGCAAACGAATCGATTGATCGCGAACGACGCGGCGAATGGACCGTCACTCTCACTTCATTATCGGCGCCAAATTCAAATTAGCATTCCCGCTTTTAAAAATAAAAAATAAAAAAAACGCCGCACGCATTGGCTGCTGATGACTTTTTAAAACAGTTATTCGTAATTAACCGCGTGCGATGATCCACACGTGATGGGGAAAGGCAGCATCGACGCAAATGAATTGAATGACCCCCCTCCCCTTCCCACTCCCCCCTCATCAGCCAACACTTCATATCGTCAGCGGAGGGACAGAAATGAGAGAGGGGGAGGCAGACGGGGCGGAACGTCAACAATTGAAAATTCAAACAAAGGATGCACGCATAACAAAAACACTGGCAAGGTAATGCGGCGGCAGGCCACTGTGGCGTGGAGAGATAACAGGAAGGAAGGGAGAGAGAGAGAGAGAGAGAGAGAGAGAGAGAGAGAGAGAGAGAGAGAGAGAGAGAGAGAGAGAGAGAGAGAGAGAGAGAGAGAGAGAGAGTGTGGGGAGGGGGAGCAAGGGGGTGATGGGGATGAAAAGTGAAAGAAAACGATCACGGGAAAGCTGTGGGAGCAGGAAAAAAAAGAGGCAGCGATGAATGGAGTATTGATGGCGGCGCGGGCCGTACAATGACGCCTGTGGCTGCGTCAATCCACCACACACTCACACACACACATACACACACACACGCACTCCCACTCACACAGGCAGCACTTCTGGCGATATGTGGGGGATCTGAGCGTTGGTTCTGAGTTGGGCTAAGACCATCACTTGGGCCTTTTTAAAACATACACAAAAGGGAAAAAAAAATCCGTAAAAAACGTGAGTATTTGAACCCGGGTTCTTTTGATCATGAAACTGACGCCGGAACCGACGCGGCCAAGCTGACTTCACTCCAGCGAACGCCCTCCTTTGTCGACTCGCAGGGGAGCGCTGGCAGGGGACGATGGCGGCGGCAACCTGCATTTTATTGTGCGCCGTAAAAGATTAATAATCCGGCATTCGACGTACAGTCGCGCACGCGCACCAACTTTGTTGTTTTATTAAGCCCTCGGTGCAGATAAGCCAGCCAGCGTCGGACACGGCGGTTAAGTTGGCACCTCCACGCCGCTCCCAGGCAGGGCGGCAGTTCCGGCGGTCGCCGCCAGAGGTCGCTGTGTTTGTTGCGCAAACAATGCGACAAAGTCGCGCGTCGTCTGCTAGATTGCCGTCTTGACCGCCGTCTCCACCCTGTCCACGCCGGCAGGGTACTCCGGCGACCAGCAGCAGCGGTGGCGCTGGAAAAACAGAGAAAGCAACAACAACGGTATAGCGTTCTGTTATTGTGATAGGCGAGCTGCGGGCTGAGGCTGGAGCGAGAGAGGAGGGGTGGGGGGTGGGGGTCTCGGCTGGGTACATATCCCTCGGCGTCACAGACGGTGAGTCCCATCCAGCTGGAATGTCGCGAAATGAACCCGCGAGCGAGGGAGGGGGGGGGGGGGGGGGAAGGGGGGGAGCAGGTCGAAGTGGTTCGGGCAGATGCACATACACTCGGCATCCGGAGAGGTTAGGGCGCTCGGATGAGCGGACTTGGGAGAGCAGAGAGCAGACAGACAGATAGACGGACAGACTTTGTCCGAGCAGGTAAATTTTCCAGGTGAATGGCTCTGCAGCAAGTCCGATCCCCCTTCGCTGTGCCTGCTCCACAGGACAGTGTGCCCCATAACAGATGGAGAGAGAGAGAGAGAGAGAGAGAGAGAGAGAGAGAGAGAGAGAGAAAGTGACGTCACAGCTGCTGCCGATATTAACCTCTGCCGCTTCGATGGCGCGCCGCGCCGCGCTTTTTCCGTGTTTTCTTTTTTTTCCCCTGTCTCATTTCGCTTTGGTTTTTAACGATTCGACGTCCGCGCGTTTGCCGTTGCCACGGTGACACCACCTGCAGCTTTCGCGCCGCTGCGTCGCTTTACAGGCGCTGCAGATGTCGCATGGGGGGAAGGGGTGGGGGGAGGTCCCTCCTGTCCGCTCGGTAGAGCTCGTTACCTAGTTGACCTCGTAAACGGCGCAACATCTCCTTCCGAGCACTGTCTCGGGCACGC
This sequence comes from Stenchaetothrips biformis, assembly GCA_030522485.1. Lineage (NCBI taxonomy): Eukaryota > Metazoa > Arthropoda > Insecta > Thysanoptera > Thripidae > Stenchaetothrips > Stenchaetothrips biformis. Next base: position 11,317,315 of record CM060101.1, read on the forward strand.
GTGCCGACGCCCCCCCCTTTCTCTCTCTCTCCCCCACCGCACCTGTGTCGTCGCTACTTTCAGCGGAGCGTGTCCAAGGTGTGATCACGTGAAACGGCTACCCCTTCCCCCCTTTTTACGCAGGGCTCATTCGACGGAGCGCAAAGCCTGGTACGGAACGAAAAGAAGTCGCCCCACCCCCTTATCCTTTTCCCCCACCCCTCGCCTTCCTGCTTTGCAAAATTGGGTAATATTCGAGATGGAGACGACCTGGAGGCAGGGGAGCGAGCCGGTCCCGAATATAATGGAACTTATCATACAAGGTGTACGCTGGCTGTACACGTGCGCGCTGGCACGTGTGTGTGTGTGTGTGTGTGTGTGTGTGTGTGTTGTACAAAGATGACGCACAGCGAAGGCTCGTGTAGCCAGGGCTCGTGTAGCCAAGGCTCATGTAGCGAAATTCGCGCCGAGCTGTGGCGCGTCGTGCAAGTTGGTTATACGATTCGCAACAACTGCCGCAACTAGGTCGGCTTCGGAAAAGTATGGCGTATATGGAGGGCAAGGAGGAGAGATGGGATGAGGCCGCCGTTGGGTTCGGTTAGGTTGACGTGTTCCTGCACGACTCTCTCTCTCTCTTGCGCGCTCTCTCGAATATTGTTGCCGGCGATACTTTATGCCCGAGTCGATTCCGAGATGGGAGAAAAAAGAATGTTGGTAGACGCTGTGTGTGTGTGGTTGTTGTCGTGGCGTACGTGTGAGTGAGAGAGGAATAGCATGCAACACCGCTAACAGCGTTATGTGAGATATTGAATAATAAAGGTTTATGCGACGCTCCAAGAGCGCATCGGGTTGCCTCCCCTCCCTCTCCCCTGGTTCCTATATCACCATAACATATGCCCTGCTCACGTGTCATTTAAGCTTCGGCCTCGCAAAACTTTTCCTAAGACATCCTTATAATAATAATAATAATAATAAAAAAAAAAAAAAAAGTTGGGCTGGGGGCGGGATTTGAACCTGGGACCGGCGGGTGCTTTTTCAATCCGCGGAGTGGCTTGCCATATTCTTCCAGCTCACCTCGCCGGGAAGTCACAGGAGAAAGCCGAGGCACTTTGGCCGGTGATAAATCGCGACCAAACTTGGCGCCGGTCGCTTTAGCGCTTTTGTAAACCCGCGGAACATGGTAAGTCAGGAAACATTTATTGCAGCGCAGGCACGCGGGAGAGAGAGAGAGAGAGAGAGAGAGAGAGAGAGAGAGAGACGCCCCGGCCGCGACGGGCCACAGAGTCATTCAGCGTGCCGGCATTTTTCCCTTTCTCCTCCATTCACTCCACCGCAAGGTCGGATGCACTATTGGCAGTCGGGCGCCGTCCTGCGAATAGCGATTGCGACGCGCCGTCACCGCCGCCGTTTCGCCGCGGCAAATTGAAAACTTGTCGTCCCATTCGCTTTCATATTCACATCGGCATAGAAATGCAAATGCAGGGGGCGCGCGGCTAAGCGAGCGGCACCCGAGAGGAGTTCGAGGCGGCGGCGGTGCCGAATAGGCAACGCGGTGTCGAGTAGGCAAAAACGTGCCGCCGTGCGAGCCGACAAAAATTCTGAGGGTTTTCTCCCTTTTCCCCTCTCCTTTTATTTTCGCAGCAAATTAATTACAAAGGGAGTCTCTCTCTCTCTGGTTGACCTGAATGTGGCATTGTGGTGCCGGGGCCGTGGAAGAAAAACGCAACGACAGTCTGCTGGCGTGGCGCGGCCTAGCCTCGCGCGAGGACTGTAAATCTGCCAGCCAGCCAACGCCCCAATGCGGTGCGTCCCCTAATTGTATTATAAGTGCATTTTCCTGTCTGCCAGCCCCGACTGCCCGCCTGCCCGCCGGCGCAGCCCCTAATTCTCTCGCCGTACACTCTTTTTGGCGACCATCCGTTTGACCCCGGCATGCTGGCCCACTGGAAATAACCGGCATAGCCACGGCATGGGTGTGGAGGGGCGGGCCGGGGGGTTGTTGCTGGCAGTGTGCTCGGATTGCCATGCACTGAGGAGTGTGTGTGTGTGTGTGTGTGTGTGTGTTGTGTCTGTCTGCGTTTACTGCCTGCCGGGTAGGGAAGGCAAGGGTCTCTGAGACGGCCTCTGAAGGGCCCTGGACCCACCGGGGCGGCCGTGCCCCACCGGGGCGGCCGTGCCCCACCGGGGCGGCCGGGCCACACCGGGGTGGGGAGGGGCGTCGGCTTGCTGGAGGTCAAGTGATGGGGGACAAACAGTCGCCAGGCAGGCGAGCACTCTGACTGTGCTAGGCCGCTAAGGGTGCGGTGGGGTGGGCCGTGCTCAAAGCGCCGTGCCGCGCCGAGCCGCGCCGAGCCGCGCCGAGCCTCACCTAGCCCGTCCCCAGCGTTCCTTTGTCAGTCCAACTAATACGCCACCCTGGCCCGCCCTCTCCCTCTTGCCCCGTACATAGTCGCGCGCGTTCCGAGACACAATGGGAGTGGTGGGTCTGCGCGAGGTGAATCCGCGCGCCACACACCCATTGTCTCGGACGACGATTTCTCGTACCGACGCAGCCGTCGCGTCGGCCAGGCTCTGGGAGTGGACCCCACCGCCTAGGCTTCCTTTGAGACAGTCTCGAGGCGGCCGATCCTAATTGCTGGCAAAACAGGTGCTGTTTGCTCTCGGTGGCGGGACAGGCAGGCAGGCAGCCATCCCTCCGCAAACGTGACCGTCGTCGCGTCGTCCGTGGCGCCGCCTGGCGCCGCCAGCGAGGAACTTGCAGTGCAGGGCCTAATTGGCAGTCGTGTGTTTGTCACGCGGACGGACAGACAGACAGACAGGCAGGACAGATGGAACTGACACAGCAGACGGAACAGACATAGACTAACACGGGTCATAAATGAGGTCACGAGGTCCCTCAAAAAAAAATGTTCCAGTGCAACACCAAAATGAAAAAAAAAATAAAATAATGTTGTCTTTTTTGACGTGTGAACGGAAGCGGCGCCTTTCACACCTTGGCGTAAATCGTGGCGTGCAGGCCGCGCCGTGCCGCGCCGTGGCGGCGCACGTGTGTTTAATGCATCCACTTAGCCTAATTAATCCTCTCGGAGGTAACTCCGGTGTGGGAGGGCGGAGGGGTTTACGGGCGTGCTTCGGAGTTAGCAGGCAGGCCGGCCGGCCGGGCGTGGCGCAGCGTGGCGCAGCGTGGCGCGCTGGCTGGTGTGTGGAGCAGTGTGGAGGTGCTGCAAAACTTGAAGCCGTCGGGACAGGCTGTTCTTGCCGCGCGGATCAACGAGCTTTCATTTTGGATATGTGAGGACAAAAATAATAAAATTTCGTCAGGGCGTTTTTCGTGCCCCGTTTTCAAAATAAAAAGCCCACCGAATTCTGTTACTTGGAGACGATTACCCCTCCCTCCCCCCTGGAAAAGATGTCGCAGACGCCATTATTCGTAGCTGTGTTTTTTGTCTTTGTGTTTTTTTTTTTACTTTTATTCTTGTTTTTCTGCTTTCATGCTAGAGACACAAAGCTCTCAGGATATACATTACTGGCGCAGTTCCTTTTTGTCATTCCGGCCTCTTCTTCTTTCCCTTATCCCTTTCGTGTGTGAGTGTGTGTGTCCCTGTGTTACGTGAGAGAGAGGGGGAAGAGAGAGGAGTAAGAGAGAGAAAGAGACAGAGAAAGAGAGAAAGTGGTGCGGGGGTGAATACGTGCGAGGGGCTGCCGTCGCCAGGCCATAGAGCGAGGTGTAACGAGTGCTCGGCGCGCAGGTTTTCCGGGCGTTTCCGGGCGACAGAAGCGCCCTCCCCTTCCCCGGTAGCCGAGGGTAAAAGCGTCCGAGCAAGTCCGGAGGAGCACGGAGCCGCGTTGTGCCGGAAAGCCGCAAGATTTCATGCGTCAGACTCATTACCTCCGGCAAAAAGGGGGCGTTTCCCAGGGAGGGGGGGGGCGGGGCAAGACGCCGCCAGCGCCACCTGCGGGGGCTGCTGGGGATAACCGTGCAGAAAAAGTGTACTCGCTCTGGCCATTCCCTGTGGGGAGGAAAATAGAATGGGTACTCGCAGTGTACTCGCAGTCAGCTTGACCCGCCCGCCCGCCAGGACTGTTGCGTCCGTTGGCAATCGGCTGCCAGCACGCCTGCCCGCCTGTCTGCCAGCCTGTCTGCCTGCCCCGGCCACTAGTCTGCCCCACTCGCTGTGCAACATCAAAACCCCAGCCTCAGCAAAGGGGCAGCGCGGGGCGAGGTGGAGTTTGGGGCGGCGGCGATGGGGGGGGGGGGGGGGTGTTTTGACCGGAGCTGCATATTGTATTGCCTACTGCTTGCGTGGCTTGCCATTGCCCGCCCCTCTCCAGCCACCGCCCTCCTAAGAGGATGATCGTCTTCAAATGCATAACAAGCGACCCGGGCCTCGCGACAAAGACCTCGCTCCAGGACTCCTCCAGGGACCTCTCTCCACGAGAAGACATCGCTGCAGGACACACTGCGCTGAGGGAAAAAAATCCTTTCCCGTTAACCGTTTTTGTTGCCATTTCCTTCGCTCGGCCCGGAATGACGCGTCCATTGCGCGCTGGATGGCGCTCGGGGAAGGACCTCTTGCAAGGAACCCCCGGCTGCAGCCTGGGCAGGACGGAGCGCTTTATTATGCGTCTAAAATCTGTTATCAATTATCCTGGCCACCCCGCTGCTGCCAATATGCCCACCCCACACAGTTGGAGTTCTGGAATCAGCTCCGAAGAGGAATGATTTTATGACGTCAGGGAAGAGGGCGACTGGATATGAAGTGCCGGTTAATGTGTCACCGTTCGACACATTGCAAATAAGAGGGATGTCCTGGCCTCGTCCTCTCGCCCGGATTGCTTGTCGCTCTGTCTCTCTCGCTCCGTCTTCCTCGGGGGAGTGAGATTGTTCTCCAGCTTTCGCCGGGCAAGTTTGCGACCTGGCGTGCGCAATGCTGCCATGACGGATCGTTCTTTTTCCTTTTCGTTTGCCCGGTCATTTGCGGCGCCAAACTTAATTTCCGCACGTCTCTCTAAAACGGCGTCGCTTTCGCCGCGCGACCGCCGGACCGCACCCTCCTGAATCATGGCGGTGACGTCACGACTTGACTTCACGTACAGGCCGATGCTCTCTCTCTCTCGCACCCGCAGACCTGCCGGCCCGTTATTTCTCATTTGGCGTGGCCATCCATCACCCACCTGGCCCTCTGACTTCTTTCACGTCCTGGCTTGCCTCCGGTTCTCTATCCTTGTCACTTCTATCCCGGTGTGACGACGTCACTTCATATCGTCCTGCGACCTCATTTTCTAACCCACTGCATCTTTCGGAAAGCTGTGATCAAACTTCTATCCGCGACCCAGCCTCGTTTCTTATCCTGCCCGGTGTTGGAGCGCAAGGCAGGCCGTGCCGCCGTGCTGCGTGGACGGCGTGTTGCCTTGCCCCCGACTCGAACAGGGGCGCCGCACAGTGGGCCTGCAGTCCGTCTCTCGAGAGTCTGGTCTCTGTCCCGCTTTCGCACCCTAGCATAGTCCCCATGAGTTGCGAGTAGAGACAGAGCGACTCCAGCCTATCAGCCCGTCGCGCAGGACGACGACGACGTGGACGGAGATTTGTATTAATAATGCACAAAGTTGTTAGCCCCAACCTTCGACCCGAATCTGACTCGCCCGCTGAAGTGCGACGCGCAGCTAGCGAATTGGCGCGCCCCGCCCCGCCCCGCCCCGCCCCAGACCCCGCCCCGGTGGAATAACCCCGTAAGGGCGTGGCAGGCGGTGAGCAGCATGCATCTTTTATCGCAGCGCCGCTTCCAGCCCTTCCATGCGCCTGGTGGTCTCCAGGCCGGCTGGACGGCTCCCTCGTTTGGGCCCCGGGAATATTCGGCCCCGATCGACCCCCCCCTCCCCCTTTTTCCTCCCTTGCAGTGATATGAGGAAGCGCGGCTCGGCCACACGCTGGGCATAACCTCTTCATCCAGCTTAGGACCTCTCGCATGATCAGACCCCCGGTGGGGCTCCATTATTGCAACCTTTCTCCTCGGTCGCTCCATTGATCCCCGCTCCGCGCCGCGCCGGAGTCGAACAGTGGGCCAGAAGATCCGCTGAAAGGCAGCCTCGCAAATTCCCGGGACGTAGAAATCAAGCTCAGACCTTTTTTTTACGAGAACCGTTTTGGTTCGGGGTAGGCTTGACAACAGGGTGTATGTAGGTGAAGGGGCGGGAGGTGCTTTGCGCACCGCGCCGGGCGCGTATTTGCGTCCCTGGGAGGGTGCGGCGCATGCACAGTGGGACTGGGTGGGGGGAATGCAGGGCGTGTTTCATTTTATCTAAGCGAGCGCACCGCACCTGCGTGAACAGGTTACTGCCGCAATTAAACCGGGCCGCCTGCACGCGTGGAATTAGGCAATGCGGACCGATGCACTTTTTTTTTTCTTCCTCTCTGTCATCGTCGGACGTCTGAGGCTATCCCATCCTTGGGGTCCGCGAAAAAATAATTCGAGGTTGCTTGGGGTCGAACCTGGGTCTCCTGGACTCACACCGTCCGACGCCTCTAGCTCTCGACCACCGTGAAAGCTGAAAACACAGTCGGCTGAAGCGGTGGCTTCGGACATGCTGGATCCGGCCTGGGCGCTCGGCACGCCTGAAAGACCGTGCATCAAAAACAAGAACAAAAAGACCGCGGCAGCAAAACAAACACCAAGAAGGGCCGCGCCACAATGAACGGCTCCAATCGGCGGCTATTTGTCGCGGGGCGGGGCGCCTAGGGCCGCCGTGGCTGAAACAGCGGCGGAACCGATGAGCCGAGGAGGAATGGAGGGGGGAGGGGGAGCAGCGGCCTGCATACTGTGCCAAATTGCTCGATGAATCTGATCCACAGTCAAGGCCGGCCCCCAATGAGAG